>CM021100.1:804929730-805223270 GCA_007115665.2 Sequoiadendron giganteum
GATCAAAGATCAACCTTGCCTACATTCAAGATCAAAGACGGCGTAGTTTGACAAGGTGAAAAACTGACAAGACTCAATGATGAATTTTTGAAGATTTTCTGATATTTTGACATGTTTTTGATTTTTTTTTGAATGATTTGGATGCTTTTGGATTTTTGATGAACTTTTTGAATATTTTTGAAATTTTGATGGATTTGGATGTTTTTGGATTTTTGATGAATTTCAAGAAGACTCCAAGAATATACACGAATTTGATCGGATACCGATATAGGAACATGCCCCCAGCATGATGCGATAGACTACTTCAATAAAGGCAGGACAAACTGACCTTAGGAATATGCCAAGTAGTACTATGGTGGAACATGATATGGACAATAGCTCAGGCCATGGTATGGATGCGAGTGGATGGGTGGATGGATGATTTATTAAGATGCGATGGAATGAGTGAGTGAGTCATACAGATCCTGGTAGGTGGGAAGTGCTCTATTTACACTTGGTGCCTATTTTCCAGGTTTTCACCAAGGTACTTGTCCAAAGTGCCACCAAAGTGGTTTTCACTAGAGGATGAATTTTTTCTCTTTACTATTTTCAATTATTTTTTTGATTTTTTTGGATTTTTATATTTTTTGATTATTTGTTGTCGTCAAGACACCTGTTTGCTAGGTTTTCATCAAGGTAACCATTTTTTCAGGACTTTTTTTGATTATTTTTTTATTTTCTGGTTCCATACCTTGCAAGATCTTAGGCATAAAACTTTTTGAGGTGAGAGCTATTCATGGGCTCTTGCAAAGATTCACCTTCTGATTTCGACAACTGATATGCCCCCGATTTATAGCTTGTGGTGATGATGAAGGGTCCCAGCCAGTTAGGCTTAAAATTTCCTTTTGTATCTGGGTTTGGCACATTCTTTTGGTTTTCTTTCAGCACAAGGTCACCAACTTGGAAAGTGTGTTGCCTGATTTTCTTGTTGTAGCTCCGTTTCAGGCGATTTTGGTACACTTGTAGATGATTTAGGGCATCCATGTGTCGTTCATCTAGTAACTCCAGCTCATTCAGTCTTGTAACCCTATACTCCTCATCTATGATGAGGTTTTGCAATGATATCCTCAGTGATGGAAGCTTGATCTCAATAGGGAGGATGGATTCTGATCCATAGACCAGGGAGAATGGGGTGGCACCTGTTGGCATGTAGATGCTGGTGTGGTAGGCCCATAAGGCGGGATTTAGCTATAGATGCCAGTTGCGACCAAAGTCATTGATTGTTTTCTTGAGGATTTTTAGAATGGTTTTATTTTTAGCCTCTGCTTGGCCATTGCCTTGTGGATAGTATGGAGTGGAAAAACAGTGTTGGATTTTGAAATTTTCACACAAATCACGAACATCCTGATTTTTGAAGGGTGTCCCATTATCAGAGATAATGGATTGGGGAACACCATATTGGAAAATGAGGTAGTTCAAGATGAACTTGGATATTTGTTTTCCCGTGATGTAGGTCATGGGAATTGCTTCGACCCATTTTGTGAAATATTCAGTGGCAGTGATAATGAACTTGTGGCCATTGGATGAGGTGGGCGAGATTTTACCAATGAGATTGAGCCCCCACTGTGAAAAGGGCCAAGGTGTAACAATAGGATGTAGTTCTTGAGCTGGTGCATGAATAAGGTCTCCATGTTGTTGGCACTGCAAACACCTTCTGACAAAGTTATGTGCCTCTCTCTGCATTGTCAGCTAGTAGTACCTAGTTCTCAGCAACTTCTTAGCCAAGGTCATACCACTCAAGTGCAAACTGCATGTGCCATTGTGTACCTCAGTTAGAGCATTCATGGCCTCCTCAGGTTTTAAACAATGTAGCAAGGTTCCATCGATACTTCTACGAAAGAGGGTCTCTCCTAGGATGACGAATCGTGAAGACCTTTTGACAAAGGTTCGCTTTAGGTTCAGGCTGATGTTAGTTGGGAGGATTCCTAATCTTAGGTAGGTGTATATGTCATAGTACCAAAGATCATCAGGACCAATGATTTCACATGTGTATTCTGACTTTGGTACCTCGAACATGGGTACAAGAAGCTATTCTATGAGGAATTCATGTTTCGAGACGTTGCGAGGAATGTCTAGCAAGGATCCAATTGTTGCCATTGCATCGGCTGCTCTATTGTTTGTCCTTGGTATCTTCTCAAAGGTGATGTCGATGAATGATTCCTTGAGGATTTCTACCACCCTTTTGTATGGTCTGAGCTTATCATCCTTAGTTTTGTATTCACGTTGACTTGGTTGATAATAAGTTGTGAGTCCCCATAGACCTTTAATGCCATGATTCGCCACTATGCTACAATTTTGAGGCCTATGGTTAAAGACTCATATTCTATAATATTGTTGGTACAAGGGAATGCTAGTTTATATGATCTGGGTATACAGTCTCCTTGCGGGGTGATGAAGAACACACCGGCTCTTGATCCATGCTACGTGTGGGAGCCATCGAAGTACAATTTCCAGTGGTCAACTACACCAAGGTTGAAAAGGGACTCATCTGGGAATTCTGATATGAGCGGGTTGTCTGTGTAGAGGGGAACTTATGCTATCTAATCCGCAATGACTTGTCCTTTTATGGCTTTTTGTTCTACATACTCAATATCGTGTTCAGATAGTATCATTACCCATTTAGCCATTCTTCCTATGAGCATTGCTTTTGACAATAGATATTTTAGGGGGTCCATCTTGGCAATCAGCTTGATTTGATGAGGTAGCATGTAGTGTCTGAATTTCTGGGCTGCAAATACCAATGCCAGGCAAACCTTTTCTATTGATGTGTAGTTGAGCTTGTGCCCCACCATAGTTCTACTGACATAGTAGTTGGCCCGCTCGGTTCCCTTTTCATCATGTTGGGCTAAAAGGGAACCAAGGGTGGCTATTGTTGCTGAGATGTATAGAATCAATGATTTCCCTACGATCGGTGGCATTAACATAGGTGGTGTAAGTAGATATTCTTTAATTTTGTTGAATGCTGGCTCGTACTTGTCATCCCACCTGAATGTGACTCCCTTGTGAAGTAGGTGTGAATAGGCAATTTGTTTATCTGCTAGCTATGCTATGAATCTCTGGATGGACTGGAGTCTACCTTGTAATCCTCTGAGTTTCTTTAACATTCTTGGCGCTTCCATTTCAAGGATTGCTTTTACTTTTGCAGGGTCCACCTCTATCCCTCTCATTGAAACTATGTATCCCAATAGCTTTCCTGATTCTACCCCAAAGACACACTTCTTCGAGTTGAGTTTGACCTTGTATTGTTCTATTCTATCAAAGATTGCACTTAGAGTTGCTATGTGATCCTTCCTTTTCTTTGATTTAGCCAATATGTCATCCACATAATCTTCGACTGTTTTATGGATCATGTCATGGAAGATCTACATCATGGCTCTTTGGT
This sequence comes from Sequoiadendron giganteum, assembly GCA_007115665.2. Classification (NCBI taxonomy): domain Eukaryota; kingdom Viridiplantae; phylum Streptophyta; class Pinopsida; order Cupressales; family Cupressaceae; genus Sequoiadendron; species Sequoiadendron giganteum. The sequence goes on from CM021100.1 coordinate 804,933,152, forward strand.
ATGTAGCTCCTGCATTTTTCAACCCTAACGGCATCACATTCCTGCAGTAGGTGCCCTAAGGACATGTAAAGGTTGTCTTATGTTGGTCTTCCTTTGCTATCATTATCTGATTGTACCCCGAGAAGCCATCCATTAGGGATAGCATCTCATGTATGGCTGTCATATCCACTATCATGTCAATGTTGGGTAGTGGAAAATCATCCTTAGGACATTCTTTGTTTAAGTCTCTAAAATCTATGCAGATGCGGATGCCCCCTTTTGGCTTTGAGACAGGTACAAGATTTGATACCCATTTTGGATAGTCGATTGGGAATATTAAGCCAACATCTAGAAGTTTTTGTAGCTCAATTTTGATGAGCAAGGCTATTTGTGGGTGCATCTTCCTTATCTTTTGTCTGACTAGTTTTGCTCCAGGGTAAACAACCAAATGATGAACCACCACCTCAGGATCCAGACCTGGCATGTCAGCATAAGTCCATGCAAAATTTACCTTTCTTTCTTTTAGGAATGCTTCCAATAGTTCATGTTCTTCTACCAGGAGAGATTCTACATAGAAGGTGATTTGTGGTTCCGATTCCATTCCTAAGTTGACCGGGTTGCACTGTTCTACCAATACTGCTGATTTATCTTGATGTAGAGCAGTAGGGGGAGATTGAGTCCTTCATCCTCTGGTGCCTCATAGAGGTTTTCACCATTGGATGCGTCCTTTATTTTTACTATTTTATGGTTAGAGAGTTCCATAGTGTGGTTTTCACTCAATAACCCTGAGCTTATTCTCGCTATTTTTCTTTTGTGACTGAAGGACTCAATCGTCTCCCCATAGTATGCTCGAGTGTCCAACGTGATGTTTAATCCTACCTTGTGATCCCCACATGGAATTGTATCCCTTAGTCCCATGAATTTCGAGAGTGCCTCATCGTTTTCAAATGAGTCTAGAATTGGTGGTCCCCATTGGTTGTGATCGATGAGTTGGGGGTGTACCAAGGTGATTCGGTGGATTGGTTGGTTTGACTCAGCTATGGAGGTACTAATCATTAACAAGGTGGAATCTTCAAAAATCCCACCAGTACTCTTCCCACCCATCAAACACCTCGAACACCTCACAACTCATTCATCCCACCTCCCGATCCGAGCAAAGATGTCGCAACACAAATCAAATTGCTCTCACAGCAAGTGTTGGACTTACAAGCAGGAAAAACCACAAGGACACCAGGCAATTTGTGCCCCTATTCGTTCGATAGAAGTCTCACCATGGTACCATTCCCAAAGGCATTTGAGATCCCCAAATTTGACAAATACAATGGAACGGGTAACCCTGAAAACCACGTAAGGTAATTTCAGGTGAACCCCTAAACCTGCAAGTGCACAAAGACTACGAACATGGTTAGATGTTAGATCAAAATGCATGCAAATATGAAAGATTCCCCATAAAATCCATCTATTCAAGCTAAAATTAGGAAATAAATAAAAAAATTCAAATAAAAATGAAAGCAATCCTAATTAAGCTAATAGCATGATGATATTATGGGGGAATTGGTGCCAATGAAGTGTTGCAATTAGTCGTTTCCCAATTCCTAAGTAGCAATGATATGTGAATCTAGAAATGGTCAAATCTCCAAAGAGATTTGAGTATAACCTTGGTATCAAATGTGACAAAATGATGAATGCTTGGATATGATGAGAAAAATTAGTTCTCATTTGGGGAGAGTAACTTTGCATGTGAATTATGGATGAAGATTGAGGAGAAGAGTCTCCAATTTATAGACTTCTATTTGGAAGAAGTGAGCAAGATTAAGCAATGTGGGACAAAAGATAATCCAATGGCATTGTGCCACTTGTCCACATTTGATTGGATGAGGAATGAGCACATTTTGGCCAATGTGCATGATAAATGCATTAATTTGAATTTGAAATGGTGAGTTGACTTGTTGAAGGGGGAAGAGAAGTGAAGTTAATGTCACTTGGCTCAAGGTCAAGGAAATGTAAGAGGCATTGAATGCCTTGTTGGAAGGACCAAGTCCACTTGGCCTTTTTGAATTCAAATGAGATAATATTCCTTTTAGATGCTTTGTGAGGGAAAATAGATAAATTAATAAATCAAAGTAATTGATTTATTGTGCAAGTTGCATTCTCTAGAGGATTTTAGTGATAGGGATTAACTTAATCAAGGATTTGATTAATTTAATGAGGAATTAGGAGATGTGACAATTTAGACTTAGATTTATGAATTGATTTAAGTCAAGAATTGAGAGTAAATGATTTATCAAAAAAATGAATTTGATTTATTTAATCAAGAAGGAATATGTTAGATTAAATCAAATAAGGTTTAATTTATTTAATTTAATAGGACTTTAGAGATTTTAATTAAATAAAATGATTTATTTAATTAAACAGGGATGCAATGGTTAATTAAATTAATTAATTAATTTAATCATTGAAAGAGGAAGACTTAATCCAATAAATAATGATTTATTAAATTAAGAGATAGAATGTGATGAAATGTTGAGAATGTGATTTAAGAGGAAACATTGTTAGTAATCAGGATTAGGTGTGCCAAAACGAACTTGTACATTTTCCATGTCTACACTAAGCAAAAAATGATATGATATTTTAAAGAGGGGGGGATCACTTGCCATTAGATAGTGTTAGTATGCACCCTTAAATGGCACAACACATGGTCTTGTCCAATAGGAACAAATAATCAGCTACATAAGATTTCATATCAGGAGATAGCTTTTAAATTGGATTTGATATTGATTGGATTTTAATGAAACATACAATTTTTTAATCTACAATGGAACAAAAAAAAAGAAAAAGAACAAAACTTAAAGAAGATTTAGTTCTCCAACATCCACAAATTTTGAACTTAACTTAAAATGAAACATCTCCTAGACTTTTATAGAAACAAGACACTCAAGAAATTCAATCGACACATGAGAGAGAATCCAATGGATGAATCACAACAAGGCATATGGAATATGACAATTGGTAGGATAATTATTGAATAAGTCAATGCATTCCAACCTTCTTCAACACTTTAAAACCTTTCAGGATCTCCATCTTTAATTGGTTAAGATATCCACCTGAATTAAAAAAATCCACTACATATTTTCCAACAATAACTCCTTACCTTTTCTTGAATTCTAGCATAAAGACTGTAAAATTTCTCTGAAAAGTATCAGTATGTGCTTTGATTAATTCTAGTTTCCAAAACTTGGTGAAAAAAATAGTTCATTGACATTGAGCTACATAATCTAGTAATCCTCCATGTTGGATGTTGTGTTTGCATTGCTGATATGTGGTTGTCATTGATGTCAACACTATTATCATTGGTATTTCTGGAGGCTGTATATGTCAAGGAGATTGAGAAAATTGTAAAAAATATATTACAGGCAGCTAGTGAAGCTGAGAAGGTCATAGTGGTGGTAAGTGCTATAAGTTGATAATTAGGTGTTGCACACTAAAGGGTTTGTTGCTCAGTCTATCTAGTGTGTTGTCCATATGTTTCAGTGGTACGCATCGAGATTTGAGAAACTTATGAAGTTCTATGTTTCTACAGTCATTTTGTTACTATAATAGGTGTTCTTGGATGAAGAGGATGAAATTATAGAAATTTTAGTTGTTGCGCATGTTCTTGTGATGTTCATAGATGAGTCTAGATCGTGCTCTATCAGTTATGTACATCCACATTGATCAGAGTGTTTGTGATCAGAGATTTTTCCAATGTGTGCTCGAGTTTTCATGTTCTTGGCTGACATGATGGTGGTAGCGTGTTGCGGATTCATGAGGATTAATATTTTATTGTTTGGAATGTTTGAAGGTGTTTATTTGAGTCCTCACTATTTTGTGACCAACTTGTGTTGGTGTGCATTAATATTTATTTATGTATTGAGGCCGAAAGTTGTAATTTATTCTTTATTTGTGGCCGGCAGACTAGTTGATGTAAATCCATGTGGTGGATATATAGGATATTTTTTTTTCCTCATTTTGATGTATGCCCAATGTGTGTATGTGAAATACATGTGTGAATAAAGGTTAAATCATTTAGGAGTAGAGCAGAGTGTGAAAAATATTGAGCAGAGTGTGAAGAAGGCTGAGCGAAGTGTATTTGTGCCTAACCAAAACTGTAATCAGGCTTGTGAAGAAGCTAATTTCTCAGTTCATGTTCATCAGATGTATTTAATCTTATTATTGTATTTAAGGTAGTGAGCATTCCTCTGAGCAGTGAGCTCTAGGCAGTGTGCCTAAATGCAAGTGCATTCCTTATTCATTCTTCATTATACTTCTAATAGGTATAATCTTGTGGACTAACATCCACCGTGGTTTTTTGTCTAACATGGTTTCCACATAGAAAATCTTGGTGTTCATGTGTCTTTGATGTGTTATTGATTTATGCTTGCACTGATAATTATCAGATCTAAGATTAAAGGATTGATTAAGGTTGAATAAGTTTGATTTTGGTAACAACTGATTCATCCCCCCTCTCATTTGTTTATTCTTGTTTTTCCAACAATTGGTATCAGAGCTAGTTCCTTTGAAGAAGCCTAAAAAATTGAGGTGATCCAAGATGGAATCATACAAGAAGGACATTCCTAGATTCGATGGTACAAACTACTCTTTATGGAAAGTCAGAATGGAGTGATAGTTGAAGTGCATTGGAGAACCTTTCTAGAAGATCACATAGAGTGTATATACTATTCCTCAAAATGGTCCGTCCTTTGAAGATGATATCAAGCAAGCAAAAGCTAATACCAGGGATATAGAAGCATTGTTGATTTCTTTGAAAAATTCAAAGATGAAAAATGTGATAGGATTGAAGATTGCACATGAGGCCTGGAAAAAGTTGGAGACATTGTATGAAGGAGATGCACTAGTGAAAAGTGCTAAGCTACAAATTTTAAAAGGAAAGTGGGAGGACATGAAGATGAGTTTAATATGAGAACATCCTCTCTTTCTCTCAAAAGATGAATGAACTGGTGATGAGCATTAGATGTGTTGGTGGAACCTTGGATGAAGAAGAAATTGTGGCTAAGATACTTAGATTTGTGCCCCCTTCCTACAAAACAAAATCTCATGCTATTGATGAACTCAAGACAGTGAAAAATGTGAGAAGAGACATATTGATAGGAAAAATTGATTCCTTTGAGTTAAGTGAATTTGGTGAATCTACTCCTAAGACAGAGTTTGCATTCAAAGCTATTGAATCCAGAAAAAGCCAATAGCGACACAATTTAGGAGAGAGTTTCAAAAGGACATTCAAATACGAAGATGAGATGAAAAATATTGAATATCAAGAAAAAGAATTAGAAGAACTAGAAGCATTGATTGTGAAAAGAGAAGCTAGAGGTCATGGTAAGTACAAAGGAAAGCTACCTATCAAATGTTTTTCTTGCAGTAAGATAGGCCATTTTACATCAAGATGTCTTGAAAGAGTTTCTAAGTACAAACCTAAGAAGACTAGATTTCAAAAGAAATGATATTATGCTGAAGAAGGTGTGACTAATGATAAATCTGATAAAGAAACTGGAAATGAAGATGAATGGGTATTGATTTTTATCAAAGAAAATGGTTAGGTGTCTACTGAATCTACTAGTAATGTGAATGTTGAGAAAGATTTTGCAGCAAAAATTGAAGAAAAGGATGAGTGGGTAATTGACAACAGATGCTCACATCATATGACCAGTGACAAAAGAAATTTTGTAAGCTTGGAGAACTATGATGGTGGTGTTGTAAGATTTGGAAACAACACTTTTGGTGTGATTTGTGGAAGAGACACTATTTCTTTTGGTGGTAAGCATAATACTGATGATGTTATTTATGTAGAAGGCTCAAAGCATAACTTGTTGAGTGTTGGACAAATGGTAGACAAGGGTTACAATCTTCAATTCAAGGATGGTAAGTACAAAATAAGAGGAAATTCTAGAAATATGATTGCTTCAGGTACAAATACAAGAGGTAATATTGTTCAATTGAGTGTTTCTAGTGAAAGTTGTTTAATTGCTCAAATTGATGTAAGATAGTTATGGCATAAGAGGTTGTGTCATGTGAACTTTGATAACATTGTCAAGATAAGATCTAATTAGGCAATCATAGATCCTCCTAAGTGAAGCCTAATAACACTATGTGCAAGGAATGTCAGATGGGAAAGAAGACTAGAAATTCTCTTTGAAGCAAACAGTATAGCTCTAATGGAGTACTGGACTTGATACATACTGATCTATGTGGTCCATCAAGAATCAGAAGTCTACAAGGAGAAAGGTACTTTATGTTTCTTATTGATTATTATTCTAGAATGATATGGGTTGCTTTCTTAAGAGAAAAACATAAAGCATTAGAAAAGTTCAAAAGCTTCAAAGCTATGGCAGAAAATGAGATAGGTCAAAATATCAAATTCCTAAGGTCAGATAGAGGTGGTGAATTCACTTCCCAAGAATTCAATTATTTTTGTGAAGAGTATGGAATCCAAAGACAACCCCCCAACAAAATGGAGTTGTTGAAAGAAAGAACATAACCATTCTGGACACTGCTAGAACCATGATGCTGGAAGAAAATTTTCCTCATTTCTACTGGAGAGAAGCTATAATTATTGTTGTGTATACCATTAACCAGGTGAATGTAAACAATAATTCTAGTAAGACCCCTTTTGAGGTATGGTTTGGTTATAAACCTACTATCAAATATTTCAATTTTTCTAGAAGCAAATGCTACATCAAGAGAGATGATGATATAGGAAATTTTGATGCTAGAAGTGATGAAGGAATCTTTCTAGGTTACTCTACTAAGAGAAAAGCTTATTGGTTCTTTAATAAAAGGTTGAAGAAAATGGTTGCAAGTGAAAATGTCAAAGTTGATGAAGATATTGTTAGACCATCCAGATGTAGTGGATATAATTCAAATGATCAACATGATAGTACTAACAATGGAAATAATGTTCAGACACGTAATCAACTTCAGATTGTTCTGATGAACCAAGGGAATCAAGAAGCAAAAACTAGCAGAAGTGAAGAAGAAAGAACACAAGAACAAGAAGTCAGAGAAAATCCTAAAACTCCCAAGTATGTTAGGTGAAATCATTCTAACAATCAGATCATAGGAGATAAGAGAAAAGTTGTGCAAACTAGAAGAATAATTTTAGAAGAATACTCTCTAATTTCCAAAACTGAGCCTAGAAATATTAATGAAGCATGCAAAGATGAATATTGGATGGAAGCCATGAAAGAAGAACTAATGTAGATAGAGAAAAAATGATATATGGGATCTTGTTACTAGACCTTAGAACAAAAATGTGATTGGAACCAAATGGGTGTTTCGAAATAAGCTGAATGAATAAGGTGAAGTGGCTAGAAACAAAGCAAGACTGGTTTGCAAAGGGTACTCACAGATGGAAGGTATTGATTTTGAAGAAAATTTTGCTCATGTTGCTAGAATTGAAGCTGTAATATTATTTCTTACTTATGCTACTTTCAATAATTACAAAGTCTATCAGATGGATGTAAAGTCAACATTTCTAAATGGTGAGCTAGAAGAATTCTATGTTGAACAACTAGATGGATTTCAACTGACTGACAAAGAAAACATGGTATGTCGATTGAAGAGAGCTCTATATAGACTTACGAAGATCCTAGAGCTTGGTATGTTAGATTAGATAAATATTTGTTGAAACTTGGATTCAATAAAGGTACCGCTGACAACAATTTGTATTTCAAGTTGAATCAGAATAAAGAATTGATCATTGAAGTCTTTGTTGATGACATTATTTTTGAAGGTGATGATGATTTGTGTATGAATTTTGCTAATAAAATGAAAAGTGAGTTTGAAATTTCAATGATAGGAGAGCTGAAATTATTTTTAGGACTACAAATCACTTAGCTAGATGATGGGATTTTTGTATCTCATTCTAAATATGTAAAAGAGTTACTGAATTTTTTTGGCATAAAAGAATCAAAGCTAGTTGGTACACCTATGGTAACTGGATGAAAAACTACATAGAATGATGATTCTCCTAGAGAAAATAAAACAAGATATAGGTCAATGATTGGTGGATTACTCTATTTGACTTAGACCAGGCTAGATATAAGGAATGATGTATGCATGGTTGCTAGATATCAAGCTGATCCTAAAGAGTCTTATGTGACTGCTATGAAAAGAATCTGCAGATACCTAAAAGGGACAGTTGATCTTGGTACTTGGTATCCTAGGGATGATGATCTTATCCTGAGTGCTTTCACTGATGTTGATTGGGAAGAAGATGTGGATGATAGGAAGAGTACTAGTGGCGGTGCATTCTTCTTAGGGAAGAAGTTGGTATCTTGGCTAAGCAAAAAGCAAAATTCCATTTCATTATCTACTACTAAGGAAGAATATATTGTTGTTGAAAACAGTTGTACTCAAGTATTTTGGATGAAGAAAATGTTAAGAGATGTCAAAATTGAGTATGAAGAACCCATTGCCATATTCTGTGATAATTCAAGTGCCATAAAAATTTCATGAATCCATAGCCATATTTTATTTTGAATTGATGTTGTGGTGGCTACTACTTAGGGGGAGTAGTCAGATGTGCTAAATATGAGGATTAGAGCATGTGTACCTCTACCATGGGTGATCCCATAGTAATGGGTTACACTTTTTGGCCAAACTTGACATTGAAATCAACATTTTTCACTAGATCTTCACTTTCGTACACCTATAGAAGCTAAACCATTAAGAATTTGAAGATGAAGTTTACTAGTGATTTATGATATTTTGTGTTGAGAATCTAATTATATATTTTTTTTTACTTAAAAAATAAATTGTGAATTATTTTATGTAGTTTTTATTAAATTTTCTTTTTACTAAACATTATTTTCAAAAACTGATGCTTACTTTCAGCTGCATAGCCTTTTTTAGAGAAAGTATACAATTCTAATTTTTTAAATACAGTGTTTTCACACCATTATCTAGTGGATGGATATATTTTCATAATTTTTTGTTGCATATATATTTTTTAATTCAGAGTAATTATAATTTGGATATATTATACTTTTAGCTACATAACTTTTTTTGTATTCATTTGAATTAACTTATTCTATTTTTGTTGGAGTAAGGACATCAATAGCTAGTGTACATGCATTTTTAAGAAAAAAATTTCTCTCTTTTCCTATTTTTTCGTATGTATAAAATAAAGACCTCGATGTTCACTGAAAAACCTACATTCACAAGAAATAAAAAATAAATATAATAGTAAAATTAAATATATTTAAAATTATACTTTTTGGGAAGCTTATAATAAGGACTACATGTTTACAATAAATTAATTTGATCCCCTAAAAGGTAAATCAAACGTGGTTTTTTATCAGCATTTTGATAGGTGTAGAGGAGACTCCATTATAGGTATGGTTTAAAACTAGCGGCTTTCTATCCAAGGGGATTTGATATAAGTGGGTTTGATCAAACCCTCTTCAATTAAAACCCTTAAAATGGAACCTTTTTAAGGCTTAAATCATTATATATTCTAACAATATATGATTTCAGCAAAAATCAAGATGTCCCAAAAAGTATAACCCTTTATTGTGGCAACACCCCCATTGATGTCAAAGGGGGAGAGAAGCAATGTGAAAAACATGAGAGAAGAATAAAGTGGAAGGAGAAAACAGGAAAAGAGTGCATAATCTAAAGGGGAGATTTTTGGAGAAGAGCTAGTTGGGTTGATGGTATTTTTCACATCATGTGTTTCCATCAATGCCAAAGGGGGAGATTGTTGGATTTTGTGGTTTCATTGCTGATATGTGGTTGTTATTGATGTCAACACTATTAGCATTGGTGTTTCTGGAGGCTGTATATGTCGAGAAGATTGAGAAAATTGCAAAAAATATATTGCAGACAGGCAGTGAAGCTGAGAAGGTTAGAGTGGTGGTAAGTGTTGTAAGTTGATAATCAGGTGGTGCACACTAAAGGTTTTGTTGCCCAATCTATCTAGTCAATGTGTTGTCCAAAATTTTCAGTGGTACGCATCAAGATTTGAGAAAGTTATGAAGTTCTATGTTCCTATAGTCATTTGGTTACTGTAGCAGGTGTTCTTGGATGAAATTATGTCAATTTCAGTTGTTGCACATGTTCCTGTGATTTTCATGGATGAGTCTAGATCATTCTCTATCAGTTTTGTATGACCACATTGATTAGAGTGTTCATGGTTGGAGATTTTTCTAATTTGTGCTCGAGTTTTCATGTTCTTGGTCGCATGATGGTGGTAGCATGTTGCAGATTCATGAGGATTAATATTTTATTGTTTGGCATGTTCGAAGGTTTTTATTTGAGTCCACACTATGTTGTGACTAACTTGTGTTGGTGCACATTAATATTTATTTATGTATTGAGGCCGACATTTGTAATTTATTCTTTATTTATAGTTGACTGAGTAGTTGATGTAAATCCATGTTGCGGGTATATAAGAGCGGTTTTTTTCCTCATTTTGATGTATGCTCAATGTGTGTATGTGAAATACATGTGTGAATAAAGGTCAAATTATTTAGGAGAAGAGCAAAGTGTGAAGAAGGTTGAGCGAAGTGTATTTGTGCCTAACCAGAACTGTAATTAGACTTGTGAAGAAGCTAATTTCTCAATTCATGTTCATCAGATGGATTTAATTTGATTGTTGTATGTAAGGAAATGAGCCTTCCTCTGAGTAGTGAGCTCTAGGCATTGTTCCTAAATGCAAGTGCATTCCTTATTCATTCTTCATTGTACTTCTAACAGGGTATAATCTTGTGGACTAACATCCACCATGGTTTTTCCCCTAACAAGGTTTCGACATAGAAAATATTTATGTTCATGTGTCTCTGATGTGTTATTGATTTATGCTTGCACTATTAATTATTAGATCTGAGATTAAAGGATTTATTAAGGTTGAATAAGTTTGATTTTGGTAAAAACTGATTCACCCCCCCTCTGAGTTGTTTATTCTTGTTTTTCCAACACTCCATAGCCAACCTTGGATAGAGCCTTGCTTCCAGTCAAACTTCCATAGCCCCAACAAGGTTATCTCTATAATTCCCCCAAATATAGCTCTACTGCCAGATAGGTGTCCATAGTCCTAGTAGAGATATTTAGATAGCCTAAAGAGCTAATTTTTCTATTTTGATAATTATTTTAATATTCATTTTTTCTCTTTTAATATTTCTTTGTAAGCTCATTTTCTTCAACTTGCAAGCAATGAATCCCACTATTAGGTTGGGAATTAGAGTGGAAGCAAAGGTTACTTTTTTATTTTTTATTCAATACAAATCCCTTCATCGTTTCAACAATTACAAAAAACTCATTTAATTATTCCCTATAGATGCAAGTTTCTAGCTAAACTTTACCATCCTTATGCCAAATTCTAGCAAACTGTAATTCACTATCTATCAAAAAAATATGCATAAGTTAAAATTTAGTAGCAAGTAATCCAATCAACAAATTAGTTATAAATTTAGAAATACTAGTCACCACCCTTCCATTCTATTTTTATGGAAACCGCTAAATAAACTTAGCGAACACTTCTAATTTAATGGAACTGCACTAACATTAATGAATCATACTTGTCATAATTATACTTTAGTCCAACCATAATACTTTTCATTTAATTTGCATGCCTTAACATGCATGTATTTCTTCCTCTAATATTCTAGATGTCAATGTGTGCCAACTCACTGGCTTAATTTTCCCTTAGCAATGCACACATGGACACCTTCATGATTAATACAACTTGATAAAATACACTAAAATGACCACCATTAAATTTTGAAATATTCAATTTGTTTGATTTGTGATCTTTGTACTGGAAAACTTCTAAGTGATAGACACCAATTATGTTAAAAATTTATTTGATTTAAAATTTAACTTTGGATAAAAATTTCCTATTGCCACCTTGACTTACATTTCCCAAGATATCAATCCAAGCGATTATGTACCGTATATTTCTCACGGTTTCTATAAATTTTGCACTTTCCTCTAAAATTCTTCATATTTTTTTCTTTATCCATATTTTTTTCTATTTCACTCTACTTGTCTTTTCTTGCTTCCAGGCCATGGATACTCCCATCTACCTGACTTGCATTTTCTGATAGAATGGCTTCCTAGGTCGAATTACTACCTAGAGGCTGAATAAGGTTTCCTATCTTAGGACTCCGACCACCAAATCTAATTTTGCACCTCGTCCTCAGGGAAACTTATGTGGAGTATAGAGCATATTATAGGATGAATTTAGACTTAGCTTCACGGTTCATAGCCTCCCTCTTGGACCTTGGGATTTTTGTTGCTAAAGTTCATGAATTTGTTGATATGATAGTGCGACTTGACTTTCTAGGGAATTTGGACAATGTCCTTTCTATTCCACACTCAGCCATTGGAATTCCTTATGCTGACAATATTCCACTATTTTTGGAACAAGGAGAATTAGTTCCTATTTTTCCTTTCCTAAATAATATTCATACCCCTGACATTGATACTAATAGGGACAACACTTACTTAGGATATACTTCCCTTATGGATGAAGCTCCCCAAATTGACTGATTAGCCACCCATTGTTCCTAGCTCAACTCCTTTTCCCTTTCTTGCCCTTTTTACAATGAGAAATTTTGTATTTCCATGTATATATGAAGTATAATGAATTTTATTTTTCATACATTAAGTGTGTATTTATTGTGCATGGTTTTATTTTTTAGTTTTTATAGTGCAATGTTTTAAGAATATTTCAATTCACTCTCATATGTGTTTTAAATTAATTAGAATTGTTTAATGTTGAGGAAAATCCAGATTGAAAAAATAAACCCTACAAAAACAAACTAACCTAACTAACTAAGTGTATAGGAGACAATTTGCACCCCTTAGGAAAATTCCCCTTTCACATACCCTCACCTTAGAAAATCAAACCTGAAGAGAAAATTCCACATCACCCACCTACCTTCCATCCACTTGGCATTTGTCTTGTGCATCAATGAGAGAATATTTGTTGGGGATGTACATGTAGCACCTAGACGTCTATGTGGCATGGTTGTCCCTGACACATTCCTACGTCTAAAGTTGGTAGAGGCATTACACACCTAATTAGGGTCAAATTTTAATGTCCCTCTTTGACCAACCGACCCAAAAATGGCCTTATTCTTTCTCATAAAACCTTCAAAAACACTATTCATTCATTCCATCCTATGAGAATTTTATCAACTCTTTCAATCTCTTTCACTCTCAAGTAGCATTCCAATATTCCATTGTGAGCATTGCAATAGATTTGAAGCTCCATCAACTCCACATTACAAGTGTGAGTATAGTCATAGAGCTATGGGCTTGGAGTCTTGTGAGACCTCCCTTCATCGCCGCTATGGCTATGGTGACTTTGCCAAGTCCATTACTTATATTCTTCTTCTATTGGCTAGTGAGCTTTTGGGTGGAGGTGGTAACACTTCACTCCTCTCCTTTGTGATTTTATTGAGTAGCGTAGTATTATTTTTTAGTGTTCATTGCAATTTTTACTTTCTACTTCCCTTATTGCATATTCTACTCCATTTCTTTTTGGTTGTCCGTGGACATGGAAACACGAAAATGGGGGTCTGACTGAGGTAGACCCTTATATAGCCCTAACAATTTTCCCATTCTTTTTTATGTGTAGGTGGACGTACGTGTTGAGCTATCTATAAAATTGACGCTTTTGTGAGATTATCTCTGTCAACCTATCCTTTATTTACTTTCTTTATCATCTTTGTCTCAATTTTTTGTACTTTCTTATTCTATATTTCCCATTTAGATCAACTAGCTAGGTTGTCAGTAGGTTTTTTGGTAGTTTTTACTATAGTTACTATTTTTTTTCCATATAGATGCTACCATGCCAAAGAGATTCCATCGCATCATGATGTCATCCTAGAACAACATTTCCATTCTCGAACAAAGAGTTGTCTGCAGTGCAGTACCAGATCCAAAAACCAGCTCACCTAGCTTAAAACTGAAGTTTGGGCTTGAATAGTGATAGGAATACTACATAATTCTCTTCATTCTTGATCACCATCCCTTTAGAGTGAGGTAAGTTAGGACATCCCTCTATTTTCGGCTCTCCATGACCTAGATCCTTGTTATGGTCGGTCCCCCTCTCTTCGATTTTTGGTGAACCCAACATGAACAACGTTTTTCCATTTGTTTGTGTTGAGACATTTTCCTCCACAGTTAATGATCATCACGAGCCTAAGTGTCGTGAAGGTTTCTAAGCATCACGACCTAGTCTACAAATTTTCACTACATAGTTAAAAGAAGTGTGTGACAACTACCAATGGAGAAGATAAAGGTCATTGCTAGTTTCTCTACAAGCCTTTATACTAGATCTTCTATTGGTTTGTCTACCCAAGAGAAATTTTTGAGGTGTGAGGTAGGATACTTTGATGAATTCAACCACATCCCTACTCCTCCTGCCTCTCCTACACCATCATTATTAGAGGAGTATGAATTCATTCATATTCCTTCAAAATATATTTCGACCCTAATAAAAGGGTTGGGTGACTCAGAAAATCACTTGGAAAAGGACCCAAAGTTGGCTAGAGCCACTTGATTTATTAGAAAATAAAATATATGGTGTGAAAAGATCGAACAGGCATAGAACTTCTGGCTAGTATCCCTAATCTGACTGAAGCATGTGCCCTTCCAAGTAACACTGATTTTATAAAATGGGCCACCCTTGAAGACCATGAGAGATAGATAGGAGTGTCAATGCCTAGCATGTTCGTGTATATGGTGGAAACTGTCCCATCGATCAGCATCTCATATACCTTTGAGAGGCTTGAAACTATCAAAGAAAATAGAATACCTTTGGGTTTCAACTTCACCCATTTTGTCACCTCTAGTGGTGGAGGTTATAGTGGGTTGAGTGGTGGTGGATTTGGTAGTGGTGGTGGCTGTGGTAGTAGGGGTGGTGTTGGAAAAGGTGGCTCTAGTGGAGGCCATGGTGGGGGCTTCAGTAGTAGAGGTGGCTCTAGTAGAGGCCCTACTGGTGGTGGTGGATTTGTCGATAGCCATAGTTTTAGCCCAAGATGTGGCTCCAGTGGTGGTTCTAGAGGAGGTTCCACTAGCTCTTTGTCATCCCAAGACCCTATTCTAAATGCTCTTCTTTAAAATATGGGTAAGATGAAAATCTAGCTGGAAAGTCTCTCCTAGACCTCTACCCAGCCTATCTTTCAACCCTTCTTCTAACATAGCCGATTTTCGGTGATAAACTTAAGCACTCCCTTCCCACAAGGAATGGAGATTCCTAAATTCAAAAATTATTGCAGCAAAGGGGACCCATAAATATTATTTTCCACCTTTAATGTCATGTGTACAGACTTCTTCCATCAAGATGTGTCGATGGTGTTAGATCTCAAAAATATAGGTTTTTGAATCTTAAGACGGTGCCAATCTCTTAGTACGTTTTTGGCTAACAAATAGGGAAAATGTGATTGATAACCCCCTTCTCTTTAGGCTTTGCTAAACCAAGGTGGGTGTACATAAATTATAAGGGATAGTTGAAGGCTTAGATATGATCTATAATTTTTGAAATCTACTCACAATGGCACACATGCATGAAGTAGATGCAAGGCTAATGACTAGTTCTTACTATAAATGTTTCAAGAATCAGATGTGTGAGTAAAGTTTATATAAAGTTGTTCTAATTTTACTAATGCCTAATCTATTGGGTGAATGGGGTGGGAGGGTGGATGATGATTATGGAGAAAAATATGTATGAAAGGTAAACCTATTCTTCATCTTAACTATAACTTGTTGGGCACTTGAGATGTTTGCACCATGTACAAATGTGCAGGATTATCAATTACCATACTATTCTTTATAAATCCAAGTGTTATTCTCCCAAATTACTGTGATCTCATAAAAGGATTTTTAATTCTTATCCTGAGGGAAACCAATCAGAATAACCACCTTAAAAGGATTTTAATCCTTAGCAGGGACCAATTAAAATGAATTATTTGAAAGGATTTTTCATTCACTCCAACCATAACCCAATCAAGAAAAAAACACAGCAATAACAAATGTGTCCTGAAAAACTATATAAATTTGAATAACTTAAGAGAACCACTTATGAGAAAACACAACATAGAAGCATGAAAATTAACACAATAGCTAAATACTGAAAATAAGTCACTAGTTAAGAATAGTCTTCTCCATTATATTTCTTCAAAAGATATACATCGACTGCAGAAGTTTCTAAAATGCTGAAGTGGATGGATGAAATATTCTATACTAATGTAAGCTATATACTACTATTGATGATGATGATGATGATCCAAACTTGGCCTTGGTTTCCCATTTTTAGACAAGAAGCAACAAGTTGTAGGCCCATTCACAAACAATTACATTGTTTGATAACTAAAACTTGATTAATATAAACATGAAAAATGTAATAGTTTTTCAGTGGATGCACCATAATTTTTTAATCTCTAGTAAGCACTCATGATCATCTAAGACCTATTCAAGGCTCATGCTCCATAATGATGCACCATGACTTTTGAACTTCGATATCCTATCACTCCTTACTTGGCCTATGTGATTAATAAGTTAACCTTCGACACATGTTCAACATATTCTATCTTTTCATATGTATCTACATTATGTATGATATATTTCATTGCATATTCGAGTTCAAAGATCCATCCTAGTTGCACATGTGTTTCTTTGAGCACCTTGTCTTCATCATTAATTGCATCAAGGGCCATTGGTAGATACTAAACTATCTCTTCCTCCCATACATCTTGTTCTTTTAAGTCTGCCTCCTTGAAGAAATTCGGCAAATCCATACTTAGTGATTGACTGAAGTCACTCAACTCTTGTGTGAGTAAATTATGGAAGTTGTCATGTGCGTTCATGTGCTCTTGGTATTCTTGAAGTACACTTTGACTGTCATCTTTCTTTTCCTTTATCTATAGTTCTAGCTCTTTCATTTTGTTGCACAACCTATTGTGTTCCTATAAAGATGCATATGTCTTATCATGGATAACCCAAACTTTATCAACAAGTTTAATCATATCATCAAACCTCTTACAAACTAGTTCAGATGCCATTTTGAATATAGTGGTTTTTCAAAATTTTCTTTAGTTCATCTTTCCCTTTTTGGATTGTTTCATATTTTTGTTTCAAATATGTGGTCTCAGACATTGCTTCAAGTACTTTCCTTTCACATTCAATCAAAGGTGAGTAAGGCCCTGAAGAGGAAGGCAACCTATCTCTATAGTTCACCACTTCTTGTTTTAACTTATCATTTTCATTAGTCAAACCCTTACTATCTTTGACCAATTTTTGGATTTGAGCTTTGGTAAATTTGGCCACATTCACTTTTAGATCAGAATTTTTCATAGGGTTTATATCCCCTACTCTCTTTACTAGAAGGTTACCAAAGATCTAATAATGATGATTGATAAGGGAAGGCCTCTTTCTTGGTGGATAAAGGGCCCACATCTACAAAGTAGTATTATTAGGGTTATATCCTAATCCAATGTATATCTTATGATTGGCCTCATCTGTCAATTGTAAGGCCTTGTTATTTCTCTTCAAGAATCTATCTAACATAATGGTTGAGCTAATGTCCCACCCTGGAAGAAGCATGAACCCAACCTCTTGCAGCAATTATCTTCCTCTTTCCTAAGTGATGTCATCCATTTCCTCATCAACCTCATAATAGAGATCTTTTAAGGAATTTGCTTCTTTCTCAGGGTTTATTTCCTTTATATTTTCTCATAATTTTTACTTTGTACTCATAAATGAAAGCTTAAAACTTAGGGGTTCGAAAAAATTCATCATCTTGAATTCCTAGCTTTCCTGGTGTCTCAAATCATTAGACAACTCAATAGAAGCTTCAAATGTGATCACATTTCTCTTTATTGGCCCTTCATATTGGGGAATAGTGGGAATGATGATCTCTGTAATGTCATCCTCTTCCTCAATATCATCTTCAATAATAATAGGAGTTTCAGCTGAGAAGCTTACCTCTAGAGTAGGCTTTGGTGATAAATGACTTAAAGGCACTACATTCTCAGCTTGTATCCTAGAACCAGTATCCCTTCTTATTTCAAAAGCTATGAGAGGTACAACCTTATTCAATTCTTCTTCATGTAGGATCAATTTTTCAACCCTCTCCATAGGATCTTATATTTCATGAAAAGCTTCGATATATAATGGATTATTACATCTTGTTCATGCCTTAGCCATAATTATCCTATTGTATGTAACCTTTGTCATCATCACTTGAGCTTCATCACAATTCCTAATGACATCATCTACCAAGAGCTCATTTTTATATCCCTTTAGTATCTATGAGATCTTGGCATTATAAATAAAGTTCTTAGGGTCAAATTTCTCTCACTTATTTCCCAATGGCAAGCCATAATAATCTATTTTTTTGTTAATTGATTCATACCCTGTATTAGCAATGATGGTAAAATCACCAAAATATAGAGTACACAACATGAAATATTACCTTCCATAGCTTTTGAGGTGCATGAAGGATGAATGGGCTAATTGCCGTACAATCTCAAGGTATGCAACCCTATCAATTATAGTTTTAGACAATAAGAATGGATCTACCTCAAATCCATATACTCTAATCATAGTATAGTCATCGAATGCATACCAATCCCCCCAATTATTTTTTACTTTTCCCTCGGTGTTTTTATACTTTGGCCTGAGGAATCTCTATATCTCCAAGAAAAAATTGTAATCACATTTATGGTCAATCAACTTATATAGGGGTTTGACAAAATATTCTTCAAAATATAGATAATGGGATCTCCCACATCTACTATCCCATTTGGACATCCACATTTGAACTTGTCTATATTTTTCATCACTATCCAATTCTTTGATTCTTAACTCCTCTCTCCATAGTCCCATCGCCTAACCTTCATGTAATATCATATGCATGAGCAGAGAATAATGCTTGAAGTTGATGGCATCATTGTTATCTTAATGGTAGCAAGCGAGGTATGAATGGCTTCAAAAATGTATTCTACATAGTCATAAAACATAGCATCTTAGCTTTGCACATCCATAGCTAAGACTATGTGATCTATAGCCATTGCACCAGGGGAATCAATTTCTAGGACCTTTCCAGCTGAATAGTAGGTATAATGGTAATATTATTCAAATGAATCCATAAAAAATTAGGGTTTATCTTCATTGGAAAATCATCTAGGTTGGTTTCTGAGGCCCTTGGTTCTATGCAAAGGAAACTTCCACCTCTTATAGCTTGCATCCATCATCCTATACTCCTCTAACAAGTCTCTTATCCTTAATTTTGTCTTCATGGATGTGTCTAATTGAAAAACCATATAGATATAATCCCAAGTTATGATAATAAGTTGTGAACCATCATGCACATGGATAGCCCTTGTCTTAGGGTTGTGATTTTCAGCTAATGCCTTAACTAGTTCTACATTGAAAAACATGTTAGGCATCACAAGATTTGCTAAATTCATGTTTCATGGATTTGAGATAGGTCTCTGTTTGTATCTCTTTCTATAATGGTATATAAATAGATCATAGGCTCTATACGGGGTCCATACATCTCCAAGATTTTTTTGCTTGTCTTCCAATGTTTCACATGAAGGATTTAATTGAGTTATTCTCCTATAGTTTGGAATAGACCTAGGACACTGATCTATTAACTCTTGGTTTAATGGCCTAGCCTCTATTTTTTGCCTCTTTACTTTTTCTTTTTCTAGGGTTTTATCCATTTCAAAACCCTACTTGCATAGTACTTCAAGACAATATTTATAGAAGAATTTTAGTTGAGCCAAGAGCACTTACTTGAGCTAGTGCCACATTTTCTGAGTTGCTTGTTATCATCCAATTCTATCTCCCCAATTTTTATCCATGAGTTGCAATGTTTTTTGACCTCCCAAGAGTTGAGTATATCAAGATTTGGCTTACAGGTAGCAACTCTGGTTCATAAATGGCGCTCGCACCACCTTTCTAATCAACTACAGTATTAATGGTTTTTTTTCTCTTTTATGACTTTATTAATCATTTCAATCAGGTGAGACATTATTTCAAAATGTCAAAGATACATTTGAGTTTCTCTCTTTGATCTCATAAAGTTTCCTCGATGGCTACACTTAAGCTCTTTCTTTATCGAACCTTTGATATCTTGAATTTTGATGAGAGTGGTGAACATTTTTCGTTGATAAGCTTATGTCTCCTCAACACACCTGTGTTCCTCCTTTTCACATCATTTCTTCAAGTAACCTCTTTTGTATCTTTAGAATGTCGAGGAGACCTATGGTTATCTCTCTTGGATGTCTCACAGTCTCATTGATATTATGGAGTTGTGTTTGTTAGAAACTTAAAGAGACTTTTATTAATGTTTATTTGATGGCTTTGTATCTCTTCAACATCTCATTATCACTTGTTCTTGTGGTGTCACAAATTCTTCTTTAGTTCTCACTCTGACATGCTGATGTCTCTTCAATATTGCCTTGATACTTTCCCGACCACGTTCTTGTCAGTAATTTACCCTTTATTTTATAGTAATCTCAATTTCTAAGAGATTTTTTTTTGTTTCCTGAATGCAAACTAATCATGTATCCATAGAGAGTCCATGTCACTATGCCATGTTGGAGAGACAAGTTATTTTTTCTCAGATGTAAGAATCCGGGTCTCTTCGATAGGTTGATCTCTAGGTCATCTAGAAGAAATTTGAGTATGTCTCGTCGAAGTATGATGGTCTCATCGATATCTTCATCAACTTTTATTGGTATTTTTGAGGAGACTACGATGACGCTTTCTTTGATATGGCATTCTCTTGGTGGCATACCTTATGCTACTAAGGAAATTATTTAAGGAGGGGATTTATTTTAAGGTGATAATCCAAGGTTTTATTTTATGACCTATGTACAAATATTTATGTTTAATGTGAAAACAATATAGAATTAAGAGCAATGGGGCTTTATTATGGGAATGGAATGATAAGTAAGGATGGATGTATGAAAGAACCAAGGTGGATTTTTTAGCTCCAATAGTGGCTCTGACTGGGGATGAATGAACATGAGGTCATTGCAAGGGTTTAGAAAATATCTTTGGGATGTAAACCATGGGAAAATGTGAGTGAATGGGATGGGAAAGGGGAAGGGAAACCTAAACTATTGTGCATGGAAAATGATAGTTTTTAAGAAAATAAGTGTTTCAAAAACTTTCCATGCACTAGAAATTCCTAACCTTCTCCTAACATATTTTGAAGATAATAAGAATCTTCACCACTTTTATCAGTAATTACAAATGGTCCCATCCACAAAGCTTCAAAATTACCATGCTTCCCTTTGTCTTAGCATCTGGAATTCCACAACAAAACCATGTCATTCACCTCAAACTTTCTATATTTTTCCCTTTTATGAAATAATTATTTCATCCATGATTGAATTTTTTTGTTATGCTCATGGGCCAAGCTTCTAATTCCATCTAGTTCTACCAACTATTCCATCCTATCCTCCATGGGTTCAGGAATATCCAAATCTTCCTGTAATATAAAATTATATGCTAGTTAAAGGTTATGCATGGGAATTCTTGCTTGTGTTCCATAGACCAATTTGAAGGGTGATTTGTTGGTTGATTTCTTGATTTTGATTCTATATGTCTAGACTTCCAATCTTAGTTTAGAGTCACATGCCCTTTTATTGTTGTTTAGCATCCTCTTAATTATCTTTAAAATGATTTTGTTACTAGACTTGGCCTGCCCATTTGCTTGCAGATGGTATGGGGAAGATTATGAGATTTTTATACCATAGGTCACACAAAACCTTCTGAAATCATCATATCTAAAGCACATGTCATTATCTATTATCATCCTTGTAGGCACTCCAAATCTTGTGATAATATTATCCATGAGGAAATTTTTTACAACCCTGCTAGTGGCTTTCTTTTTAGGTATGCCCTTTATCCATTTTGTGAAGTAATTAGTGGCTACCAAAATCCATTTATGGCCTCCAATAGATTTATTTGCAATCTCACCTATTAAATCAATTCCCCGTTGATGGAATGGAGCTTCAACTTGCATGGGTTTTAATGGTAATTCTCCTTGATATTTCATCTTTCAAATTTTTTTTGACATGATTTTCACTTTTGTATGTAATCAAAGGCATCATTGAAGACCCTATGCCAATAATATCCAGCCCTTAGAGTCTTGTGGGTGGTAGTTTTTTTTTTAAAAATGCCCTCCACAAACACCTTCCTGCGTTTCTTTTAGTACATGCTTAGCCTTGATTCATCTAAGCATAACAGTAATATGCCATCTCTATTTTTCCAATATAAGTCTCCATCCATAAAGATGTACTTTGATGCACTTAACTTTAAATTTCTCTTCTAATTGTCACATAATCCCTTAGGACACTTTTGATATTTGAGGTAATACATCACATTGGTGTACCATGGAGTATTTTCAATACTAGCAATCATGCCTTCTTCCCCTATGTTACATATTTGTGCTACTTAAAATTTTATTCAACCATGAGCTTTGCCAACCCTTGTCCTCTTACCAATTTGGTGATTTGGACTTCAATAAAAAACTCTTGAATTCTATTAATCCTTCTACACCTTCTCCATGTAACTTCAGTTTGCATAAATACATCCTTGATTATAGCATTAGGAACATATGCAATTACCTTATCACCTACCAAATAAGGTTTGAAGGCTTTCTTACCTTTGACAAGTACATACGCCTATTTCCCTATAATATCATACTTTAGTTCAACTCCTTGAAGGGATTTTCTTAAAAATGATATTGGTTTCTCATACCCCTCATCATTTTTCTACAACTTTATTGTTGCAACTGTGTGGTAAGATGCAAATGAGAAAATATGAAATGGTTTTCTAAAGCTAGGTGACTTTAATACTGGGGCCTGTAGACACATAAAATTGACCTAGGCATGTGAACTCAATTTTCTCATCAATTCCTCTAAACATAATTTGATTATGTCCCTCTGACCAAATTCAACTATTAATTAAATAATGACCAATTATTTAATTAATTCATCTCTCTTATTCTTCTTGACTATTTAAATAAATCACATTTATTTAAATATGCAACTAATGTCTAAAGTCCTCTTTAAATTAAGTAAATTATTAAATTTATTTAATCCGCTATTCATTATTTAAATAAATTAATTTTATTTAAGTATGTCTTTAATATTAAAGTCTTCGCATAATTAAATAAAACCCCCACAATGTATTTAATTATTAACCCACTTATTCCACAATTAAATAATTTAAAATAAATTGTTTAATTGTCTCTCACAATTCATTTTCAAATTTAAATAAAAATCATTTATTTAAATTTATCTCTCTTCATGTAAATAATTTAATTATTATTTACTCTCACATGACTTCACCATTTTGAATTAAATTAAAACATTAAATTCAAAAATAGCATTTCCCTCCACAAATTAAGTAATTTCTAAAATGACTTGATTTTCTAACTCATCCTTTTCTACTTGTTAATTCTCATCTCACTGTCACACATATTCTCATTCCTTTATTTAATTTCTTAAATTAAATCTTGTCCACTCATTTTGAATTTCACCCTAAAGTTGCCCTAACCCTAATTAAGGGGTTGTTATTTTGAATCTTGACCATAGATTCTAGGGCACTTCTCAATCTTTAATCTCATTCATCCATCCAAAATTGCATTTTCTATTAAATGCCAATTTTTCCCTCATTTTGTCATCTCTTATATCTCTCGGAATTTCTTGAAAACTTTTGAAATTTCTTGAGTTTAGCATTCTCTTATCTTTGTCATTTAGCCATTTAGTTTGCATGTAGGATTTTAACATTATCTTGCATAGTCATTTAAATCCTTCAACACTTGTTTATGACTAGTCAAAAGTTTAGATTGCTCACCAAAATCTAAGGGCAATCTCATATTTCAGCAAGCTGGAAGGTGTAATGGAGATCGACCATGGAGGATGAAGAACTTGGTTGAGATCATTTCATTCATTTATTTTTTTATTCATTTGTACTCCATTATTTATTGTGGGTTTTTACATGTTATGCATTTAATCTGCTAACCTAACTAACAAAACTTACCCTCAGTTACATTGGTGAACCCAACTCCTTTTCAAACATGTTTTTGTAGATTTATGTACGATTGTTTGTCATTTTTTGTAGGTACAGGTGTACGGAATGCCGCATCTACCACTTTTTGCGATGCAAGTGCTCTGTTGCACCACATCTAACTTGTTGAGTGACACATCTGATTTTACGTTCCGCATTTAATAGAAACCGAGCTGCATTCACCTTACCAAGTCTCATTTGCCATTCCAAATGACACATTTTCCGTAGAGAGCCGCATTTTCTCTATTGTGATGCAATCGAATGGTAAAGAAGTGTTTTCTTTTTTTTATGTCCATATTTCTCACTTTTTATTTGCTTCTAGATTAAATATTTTTTGGTTACTAATCTATGTGTGACAACATGTGGCCAGCTGGAGTCTAACCCCTTTTTGATGTTTGTTTTTCTACAATCTAATCAATCAAACAAATAATATGCAATACACTCATGGATTAAAATGAACACTCACACATTTTAATTAGGCTAAAAAGAAAACAACATTGCATGTTCATTCATTGGTTTAAAATGAACTCTTGATTGATCATACTACAAATGGTTAAAATGAACCCTTGTTTGATCATACTACAAATGGTTAAAATGAACATGTGTATGAAGTGTTTTGTGATCTAGTAATGATATCTGCAGTGTGTATTCAATTCTCTTGCGCCTAGTGTGATCTGGAGAACCAAAAACACTAATGAGTTGGTTACTAAATCACCCCTTTCGTATTTCAATTTGGGCTTAACAATGAACAATCTGGCTTGTGTGAGTTAGGTACATAGCATGTGTTCTCTCTTTGTTTATGCAAACAAATATTGATCAAAATACGAGTGTACTAACTCTCTTTTGTTTATCTTATAGGGATTTCCTAGTGGGAAAAGTTAATCACCCTAGGGAACGACCCAACCGGTAACATGCTAGACACCAAGTGACTTGTAGCAGATATTTAAGTGTGGATTCTTGAGGAAAGTTCAAAAATCACAATCACCATTCTGACAAGAAGGGAAGCAATGGTCTCTTGCAGCATGGATGGTTCCCCATGAACAAAATTACCAAATTAAAACCCTTGTTCTTTGGTGCAACAATGGTCATTGTGAAGGCACCCACATCTTCATAGTTTTTAGTAGAGATGATCAGCCTGCCATGAGAGATTCATGGGGGTTGGAATCTTGGTTGTCCTGAGAAGTGATTTCATAGTAAGGGGGAGCCCATGGGACCAAGCTTTTGTATTCATCCGCTAAGAATATGCGGTTGGAGTAAACTCTACGTGGGATCTAAAAGAATACAGTATTTTCAGCCATAGGGACTCTACATGTTTTCTATGTGGTTGTTTTTAATTTTTTTCATGACAATGTGTTTTCCAAGTGTATTCAAATAAAATGAACAATTCAACATCCTCCTTAAAATCTAAAATAACACTTCAAAACTAAAACACATTTATTTTACAATTTGCCACAAAATCAAACTTTGTGATGCATCTGCCATTTCAAACCACATTTGCTGAATTTAGAACCACAATTGCTCAGTCGAGCCGCATTCACAATATTAAACGCCATAATTTCTTGTCACATGCCGCATTTTCTAGATTTAATGCCACAATTTCTCTATCGAACCGCATTTCTTTGATTAAACATTGCAATTGATCATTTTGTGACAAAACTACTTTGTTGCAATGCATTTTCCTATACCTTAACATTTCAATCATTGTCAATAAATCGAGGTTAAAATTGTCCATACAATATTTCAAACATCTTCCTCTATTTTTTATGTCCACGAATAGATCTTGAGTTTCTCAACTTCCCTCATCCTTACATTCTAGGTTGCATTCTTAGGTTGCTATAGGTTTCCATTGCATTTCCTTAATTGCATTGTTAGGCTTTCCCATCATTTTAGATACTCATTTTCCAGATTTTAGGGGTAGATTCCTTACCATCCTTTGTCAAAAATTTTCCTTCAAGAGTAGGTTGTCATTGGACTTGATCAAACCATTTTCCTTAGTCATTATCTTTTGTGAACCATTTCCCACTCATTAGTCTAGTGTGGAAATTTCACTTTGTCCTCTTTAGTCCTTTTACAAGTCCATTGACATTCCCAAATTGAAACATTGCCAAAAATTTGTATGGTTAAGTGTGCATCTCCTTAAGTTTTCCAAGATTGAGTGCATTTTAGAATCCGTTACATTTGAATTAGTCTCCTTTGCATGCATTATTCCAAAAACCTAAAAACACAGTGTCATAACATTTGCATATTCAGGTCATTCTTTACCATTCTTAAAGTTGAGAAAAAAAATTTATGGTTGAAACCAGATTACAGAGAAAAAGAAGACTCATGGATTATTCTAGTCAAGACACCAACCTAATCAATTTTTACAATAAGAATACAAATACTTTCCCTAACAACATGAATGGATATACCAACATAGGGAATTCTCTCATTAATTTGTTCAGTGAGATGTCCATTCCATCCTCTTCATGCAATCCTTTTGAACAATTTGTCCGCAGAGACCAGAATGGGAAAGTCTTTGAAGAAGACATACAAGTTGCTGCCCAAAACTTAGAAGTGGCCTCTTTTATGGAAAAATTCATTTTAAATGATTCAACTAGATATATAGCTATGCTCCTTGACCAAGGGGCTAGGTTACCAAAAGGATTTGACCTCAAAACTATAAGAGAAACATCTCCTGATCCTTCCAATCAAACAAGCAAGTCGCACAATGCAACCAATGCCTCCATGGGAGCCAACACACAAAATGTCATCAACACTATCAATGCTACAACCGTTGGTCATACTACCATCCATGCCACAACCAATGCATCCAATATGGTCAACACAACATCTATTGGGGGATCATCAACCCAAACCAACACCACATCACGGTCCATCCCTCAACAAACATACACAGTTTCTTCACAAACTATTGGATCAAAAATGGGTTCCAACACATCAAACCTCTTTGGGGCATCATCCACCTCTATGGGTACATCAACGAACCTCTTATTAGGTTCCTTTAATGCAATGGCAACAAACTCATCAAACCCTTTTGGAAGTAATAAATGAAGAGTTGTCATTCAAGGAACTCAAGCTAATGTCCCAAATTCCTCATAGGTTAATACCAACATTCCTTTGAGGAAAAATACAAAAATTCCTCCAAGCCATAATTATCTATTTGGGAAAGGCAATAAAGGCACCCAATATTACACTCCATTTGGGCATCAACATGCTCAAGGCTAGCAAGGCCCTCAAATTCAATCCAAGATGGCTGGATCCCACATTCCAACTTATGCTTCTCAAGTCCATACACAACAACACATCCCTCATCAAAACATTCATTTCCAACAAACACCAAATTAAAACACCCAATTTTCTCACCAAAACAAAATTCCAAATCAACACATTTCATCACAATAGGTGGGCACTCATTCCATACCTATCACCAACATGTGTGATGCTACCAACAACCCAATTGTGGAGGCTCTCACACTCAAACTTGATTCTCTTCAAACACAGGTGGAAACCTTACAATAGTAAAAAAAAAAAATCTTACATGTCATATGACCTATGTCCATATCCATTTGACAAAACCTTGTATATGACACCATTTCCTCATGGATACATGGTGCCAAATTTCCCTAAATACAAAGGCAAAACAAATCCCATTGAGCATATTCAAGAATTCACTACCAGTTGCATGGAAATTGCCTATGAACACACCTATTTAATGAGACTCTTCTCTAGGAGTCTGGCAAGGAATGCACTGGAGTGGTTCACACAAATTCTGAAAGGAATCAAATCATGGGATGAATTGGAAAACAAGTTCATTGAAAACTATGCTTATAACATTGATACAAACATTGAAATTGCCTCCTTATGTAGACTCACCAAAGAGGATGTAGGAGAGACCTTTATGCCATTCTTCCAAAGATAGAGAACTCTAGTAAGCCAATGTCTTGTGGAGATGCCTGAAAAGGAAAAAGTCACAATGTTTGTACAAAATCTCCTCGACCTACTAAGATATGGCTTAAAAGTCCATTGCTGCACCACCTTTACTGATATTGTTGAAAAACGTGTCCAACTTGAGAAAACCTTACTTGCCAAATGTGAACTTAAGTATGACATCAAAACAATCAACACTACCACAAAAACCAACCTAAGTGCTTCCAATGACAAAAAAAAATATTGGGTTAAAAATAAACACATCACCAATGATGGCGTGGTTTATGCAAAAACGGTCAACACAATAGGTCATGTACTCACAATCAAAGGAGTCCAAACTCAAAATGCACCCATGACTGTACCAACACCAACTACTAATGCCATTAGAAACAATCCTACTCAAGTGAGCCAAAGGCAACCTCGTTAGACAAAGCAATTCCCAAAATGCAAATACACCCCTTGGGTGAACCCATCAAAGTTTTCCTAAATAAACTCATCCAAAATGGTGTCGTAACTTTGTAAGAACCTAAACCATATGATCTTGGTCAGTTTAAGCCATCATGGTGGGATGATAATGCATTATATTATTATCACCGTGTTAAAGGGCATAAAAATTTTGCTTGTCACCAACTTAGAAATCTTGTCCAAGATATTATTGAAAATCACAGCATTGAGCTTGGTGGTCAGCAATTTGCATTTAATTCAGACCATACAATCTATAAGAACCCATTGCAGGACCATAGTTTAGGTAACCCCTCCTTGTCCGAAACAAAGAATAATAACAATCAAGCTAGTTATGTCTATGCTACTTTCAACTATTTCGGTGGCAAAATCATCAATAACCTTCAAGAAACCAATGAAGACAAATGTGTCAATACCATTACTATAAAAAAGACCTCAAAATGAAATGTCACCACATGCAAAGGAAAGGTCACCATCCTAGGCCCTTTTGCTCATGAACCCAAAATTACTATACCAGGTTCGTCTGTCAAGAAGTTAATACCCAACTCAGAGTTCAACCTCATTGAGTAGTTAAATAAGACCGCTGCATAAATTTCCATCCTGAAATTACTCTGCATTTCACTAGTGCATAAGGCCATATTAGATAAAGTCTTGCAAGAGTCCTCCATCCCAAATGATATTGATTTCAACCATTTTGAAACTATGGTCATATATTTGACTTCACCTCACCACATTACCTTTTCAAATACTGACTTCTCCTCACCCAAGCCATCTTATAAGGATGCCCTACGTATTGAGGTTTTCATCCATAAGCATAAGGTTCAATGAGTCCTAGTAGATGATGGAGCAGGATTCAACATATACTCTTTAAAATTGGTTAAGGCTCTTGGCTTCTTTGATGCATGTGTAGATGCTACCAAGAGTATTGTGATAACAACATATGATGACGAGGAGCATTCTTCTAAAGGTATCATCACACTCCCAATTCATGTTGGACCAGTTATCATAGAGACAACATGCCAAGTCCTAGATCATGATATACATTACAATATCTTACTTGGTCACCCATGGATTCATGCTGTAAAGGCCATTCCTTCCACATATCACCAATGCCTGAAGTTCCCTTTCGATTGCACCAAAATTACTATCCTAGGAGATCCTGATCCATTTCAATATTGCACCAACTTGAGAGCTACTATTGAGCATCAAGTGCCTATGAATTGAGAGGCTTCAACATCCACTTCCTCAAAATACATCATCCCATCCACACTCACCAAGTCATCCATATCCACTCCATCAACTTCTGCCACACCATCCTCCTCGGCCTCCATACCAAATACTAACTTTAAGATCCAAGACATGGGTTGTAGAGAATTCAAATTGAATATGGCTTACTGTATCACCACAATACCTAGGCCACCTAAATTCTATGGTCAACCTTGTTCTACAGTGGAACCTAAAATGACTTTCAAGGTTCCTCCGAAAAGAGTCTTCACACTACAGGGAGACATGAGTGATGAATCCATCATCGACATAGCTGATTGGATCTACAGGGACTCGAAAGGATTACCCCCGCTACCAATATATCTATGGAAAAGGCTATGACATATGTAAAGCATATGGTTTTGATGGAACTAGTGGCCTTGGAACAAACACCAATGGAAGGAGAGAGCCTATCATCTTTCTAAGAGACCAAAGAATATAGGGCTAGGGTTTGAGCAACTTGAAACTAATGATCGACATACCTATGTACTTTTAGGTAAGGACATAATGGCTCCTAAAAGTGATGATACATGCGAAGACTCCCCTACCAAAACTGACTCTCATGAATGGGAATGGGGATGTGCTAGAACTCTGAGTGACTATGATATTGATGAACTATTCCTGGAACCCGACCAAATCCCTTTTGAGGAAAGATTCAGCCAAATGTACAACATTGATCCTATAGATCATCATTCTAAACATAAAGAATGGGTAAGCATCCCTAGGGAACCTAGTGAGCAGAAAATGTCAACGGTAACATCTGCATCATCCAACCCCATTCCCAAGCCCACCCAAAAGCTTGACACATCTGAACATATTGTACATACCTCTAAATTACCTTCCATTGATCATGATGTGGATCCATTTGTCCCATATTATGACCAAGAGAATAACTCATTCGACTCTGAAGATGGCCCTCGGATCAAATCTGACTGGGAAAGTGAAGATGAAAATTTTTCCTTCACACTTGAGGCTTCCATTTGCATGCTTTCTGCATCCTCCCCCTCCTTTACCAACACTAATGATGGGATTTCCCTTGTCTACCCACAACTCATCGACTGGGACCAATAAGACTCGCCCACCATGGATATTTTTTAGATTGATGAAGCCATTGCATAATTCATGGGACTTATGTGAGGGCATATCAAGTGGGGATCACAAGGCATGATTCTTTATTGATTTAGATTGTGC
This sequence comes from Sequoiadendron giganteum, assembly GCA_007115665.2. Lineage (NCBI taxonomy): Eukaryota > Viridiplantae > Streptophyta > Pinopsida > Cupressales > Cupressaceae > Sequoiadendron > Sequoiadendron giganteum. The sequence continues at coordinate 804,964,076 of CM021100.1, forward strand.
AACATACTTTGGGGAGACTGTGCAATCCTCTAGTCACAAAAATATGAAAAAAAAAAAAAAGACATTTCTTTACGTGAAAATTGATAGGCACCTTTTGATAATTCAATAGTTAAAATAAAGCACATATCCAAAGGTGAAAACCTTTGTGAGGCACCTAAGGATGGAGGATTGGAATTTCTTCCCATAACATAGTAAAAATCAACAATGCTTATTGAATACACCATAGAAGTTAACATAACTACACTTGAGAATCCCAAAATGGTTCTCTTGGTTGCATCATTGATAGAGGAAGAAAAACATGAATTCAAACAATTCTTCTTAGAAATAACAATTAACTTTGCATGGTCATATGATGACATGCTAGGGTTGGACCCTGAGTTAGTATTGCACAATCTTCCTTTGATTCCAAGTATTAAACTAGTCAAGAAGAAATTACAGAAAATGCATCCGCAGATTGCACTACTTGTGAAGGCTGAACTAAAGAAGTTACTAGATGTTGGATTCATAAGATCAATCGATTATTTTGAATAGATTTCCAACCTTTTCCTTGTCACCAAGCCCAATGGATAGATCCACATTTGTATGAAATTTTGGGGATTTAAATGAGGCTTGTCCAAAGGATTATTTCCCATTACCAAAAATAGACATTAGTGTTGATCTCATTATGGGATACAAGATGCTATCTCTCATGGATGGTTTCTCGGGATACAATCAAATACACATCACCCTCAAGAATCAACACAAAACAAAATTCACATGCCCATGGGGAACGTACTTTTGGAATGGCATGCCTTTCGGCTTAAAGAATGCAGGTACCACATACTAGAGAGAAATGACAACAATTTTCCATGATCTCATGCATACCTTAATGGAAGATTATGTGGATGACCTCTTGGAAAAATATTTGACATGGAAAGATCATCTTAGAGTCTTGGACAATTTTTTTAACCGGCTAGAAGAATACAACCATTGTTTGAACCCAAATAAATGTGTTTTTGGGGTTACTTCAGGCAAACTATTGGGCTACATAGTTTCATGAAGAGGCATAGAATTTGACCTTGAAAAAGTAAAATAAATCTTGAACATGCCTCCACCAAAAGGAATCAGTGAACTAAGGACACTACAAGGCAGATTATAGTCCATTTAATGCTTCATTGCTCAACTAGTAGACAAATTTCAGCCATTTCAATACCTGCTGCACAAAAGTATCCCCTTTGTGTGGATAGATAAATTTCAAACAACCTTCCAACAAATCAAAGAATATCTATTAATACCACCTATCGTAATGCCTCCCATTGAAGGAAATCCATTGATCTTGTATGTCTCTGCAACCACCAACATAGTAGGGGCATTATTGGCACAAAATGACTATGAAGAAAAAGAAAGAGCCATATACTATATCAGCTGCATACTAATCAGATATGAACTCAATTACACATCCATGGAACGTGCTTGTCTCGTAGTTGTCTTTATGGCCCAATAATTAAGACATTACATGTTGAATCACCAAACACAGTTGGTAGAAAAGATTGATTCACTAAAGTATCTTCTAAGTCGGACAACATTGACAGGTCGGTTGGCAAAGTGGGTCATAATTTTGAGTGAATACGACATACAATATGTTGAGCACAAGGAATAAAAATGGTACGTAATAGATGATCAACTTGAAAATGTACCCATCCAAGGCACTCATCATTGATAGATCATTTTCCTAATGAGTCTATCTTCCACGCAAAACCTTCATCACCTTGGAAACTGTATTTTGATAGGTCTCACACTAGTCACAGCTCAAGAGTTGGTATCTTGTTCATCACACCCCAAGGGGATTCCATTCCTAAGGTATTCTAGATTGCCTTACCTTGTACTAATAATATTGCATAATATGAAGCACTGGCCACAGGACTCAAAATGGAAATTAAATTGAAAATTTAGACACTACTAGTATTCAAGGATTCTCAATTAGTTATCAACCAAGTGAACGATGATTATGAAAGAAAGAATAAAAAGATGTTGCCCTACAATTGAATGGTGGATAGATTCCTGACCTATTTTAGCTTGATTTCCATTGAACAAATCCCTAGAGCGCAAACCAAGGCCGATGATGCAATTGCAACTATTGGATCTCTCTTGGACATCCACAAAAATGTGTCATAATTCAAATTCCTAGTGGAACAACTGTTGGTTCCCACATACAATGTTCCAGAGTCAAAGATGGTTTGTAAACTTGGCCTTGGTACCAAGGCATCTATGATTATCTGAAGTCCCAAACCCTTCCATCCAACTTATCCAATAATCAATGCAAATCCTTCATCTAAAAATCCTCCCAATACATGATTGTCAGTGACACCCTTTACCATCGTAGCTTTGACAATAGCCTTCTTTGCTATCTCGACACTGATGAAGTTCACACAACTTTACATAGGTATATGAGGGTATATGTGGATCTCAGTTGAGTTGCCCACATTTAGCTAATAAAGTCACCAGACTAGGGTATTACTGGCCGACACTAGAAAAATATGCTCTTTAGTTTGTTAGAACATGTCAGAAATGCTAGGTACATAGTGACCTAATTCACACACCTGCACAGGAGCTGAGACTGATCACTTCTCCATGGCCCTTCAGACAATGGGGACTCAACCTCATGGGAAAAATCCATCCATCCTCCTCCAATGGCCATAAGTTCATCATTACTTCCATTGAGTACTTTACTAAGTGGACTGAAGTCGTTCCCCTCACTTACATCACTGGTAAGTAGATTTCAAAGTTTATCCTTAATTACATCATCTACCGGTCCGGTGTTCCATAGTCCATCATCATAGATAATGGTTTTCCATTCAAAAATCAAGATGTTCGTGAACTCTATGGGTGATTCCACATCCAACACCATTTCTCCACACCATATTATCCACAAAGCAATGGTTAAGCTAAGGCATCAAATAAAAAAATTAGTTGCCTTCTTAAGAAGACCATCAATAACACTGGTCAAGATTGGAATCTACAACTCAATCCTACCTTGTGGGCTTATCATACCAGCATCTGCACACCCATTGGGGCCACTCCATTTTCCTTGGTCTATGGATCTGATGCTATATTGCCCATCGAGGTTGAAATTCCTTCTCTCGAAGTCTCCTTAAAGGGAATGAACGATGATGAAGAATACAGAAAGTCTCACTTGCATGAATTAGAAATGCTACAGGAAAGAAGACAAAATGTCTTGAATCATTTACAAGCATATCAAAATTTTCTTTCCAGGAGCTATAACAAAAGGGTGATGGTCAAAAAATTTGAAATTGGTGACTTGATCCTCATGGAAAATCCAATAAATCAGGCTGATCGGGATAAGCCTAAAACATTTGAGCCTAATTGGCTCGGCCCTTATATCACTACTACAACATTCAGCTCTAAAGCATATCAGTTAGCCACACCTGATGGAGAATAGTTTGTATAACCCATCAACAACCTATATCTACAAAGTTTCTACACATAGAATTAGAGAGCTTGGCTAAAACCTTAAAAATACAAAAAAAATGAAAAATCAAGAAAAAATTGTCACCTTGATGAAAACTTGGCAAACAAGTGTCTTGGTGACACCAAAAAAATCAAAAAATGGAAAAAATAGTAAAAAGAAATAAATTCATCCAATAGTTAAAACCTAGCAAACAGGTGCTTTGGATAAGTACCATGGTGAAAACCTGGTAAACAGGTGCCATGCATAGTCAATCATTTCTCTGCCATCTACTTTTACTCCAATCGGTCTTTATCCACTTGGAATAACCACAAAATCCTGACATTCCTAACATTTTCCATTAGTCCTATCATTTTTGTCCATGGCTAGTAGTGGTTGACATCGTGCCTCGCATATCCTTGCCTTTTATCTCGCGTACACCCTTTTTGATTTCATTATACATAGGTAATCCTTGACCTACCTGGGTGCAAGACCTTTATCATTCAACTGTAGTGGGTATCGCACATGGTCCTGAAATTTGTAAAAAGTCATAAAAAAGTCATAAAAATCTGAAAAAAGTCCTGAAGAAAACACAAAAACATTTGAAAAGTGTCAACAATCTCAAAAAAAATTCAAGTCCATCATGTTAGTCAATCTTTGTCCTAGTCTGAACTACATTATCTCTACACATTTGCTACGTAGGCAAGACTCATCTTTGAATCCCGAAGACATTAGGTCCATCTTTTTAGGTTTGTCAAAATCAAATCATGACTCAATCTTTTGTCCTTCTAACAAATTCATTGGTCATGTTGACCTATGAGGTCTCTGAGTGTACAACATAGGCAAGACCATCAATCGATGAGCCCCCGAGGCTGCACTAGGTCAGTCCATTAGGGTTCATGGCATGACACTTTCACACATGTCAAATATCTTCAAGTAAATCAAATTTTCCATCAATTCTAAATAGGTAATCTATAGTCAAAATTTAAGAAATCTTTTAATCAACATCTCAATCAAACCTGCATGTCTGCGTGGACATATGATTCAATATATCATCTAGTCAAATTATATCAAGGAAAGTCAATGTATCAATCATGGTTCTTCTTCAAATGTGTCCTTCTAAGGAATAAATATCATCATGTCATAATTATTTTGTATGTGTCCTTCCTAAGAATCATCATTATCATTTGGCATTTTGATGGATTCTCTTGACTCCGAGAGTCGATCCTCTTGGCATCAACTCAATTCAGGATGTGTCCTTCCTGATTATGACATCACTTGACATTTCAGTAACCCTGACCTCGTCAACCTTGGCATCAAAAAACTTGACACTTGACATTCGGTTCACTTGGCAAAGACCTGGAAAACATTATCTATCTTTTTGATGGTTATCATGATATTAGTTCCTTACATCAGATGATCCATGCCATATCATGATGATCATCCTTGTCCTTTTGATCATCCTAATACTAGTTTCTCGAGGATGTCCTAATTTTAGGATTTAGAGGAGCAACGATGTAGTACGATGGTCGTCTTGTCTTTTATTGGCTGTCATGTGGCTAGTTTCTTGAGGATGTCCTGACATTAGGATTTAGAGAAGCAACAATGTTTCATGATTAGTCTTGTCTGTTGGTGATTGGTTATGACAAATAACTAGGATCAATTGTGTTCCTTGTATGATTCATGATCATCCTTGTTTGTGACTGTTTGATCTACATGGTGGTTTGACATTACACACTATTGATCTATGTCATATCATAGTGTTTGTTGGCCATTACGATATGCTGCCCAATGATGATTAAAAGCAACAACTATTATAGTACTATGGAAATTGTTGAAGGATTCTTGTTTCCGCACAAACATGCATACCTTTCTCTGCACTAACATCCACCTTTGTTTTCTCTTCTCCATTCCTCTAATGATATTCTATGACATACAAAAACATAGTTTCATACATGATAATACAAGCATTTCATTATCAAATTTCACATTTTCATACATAAAATTCATAATAATATCGACATTCGCATTACATGACACATGAATTTATCATTTACATTCATCCATCTTGCATACATAAAATCAACATTTGCATTAACATATAGACATAATAATCATCATTTTCATTAATATATAGGAGTCATATCATCATACATCACATAATGCATACATACATGAACATATCCATAACTACATTCATAGCCATAAATCACGATATCCATACATATCAAAATATGTAAATGCATCCATCTCATCCTATAGAATATCATTATCATCAGCATATGAAATAGGACAATCATGAAATATAAGGATAAAAACATCATCATCAATGTATAACATCACATCACATCAGATAAATCATACAACATCATAACACATAGCATCATAAAACCAAGACATGTAGTCAACATCAAAATCATCTCATATATATAATCTCAAAAATATATCATGTCATAGGATAGAGTTATGAGATATCCCAAAAATGGAGCTCATAGGCTCGATAGTCAATACATAAAGTGTGATAACATAAAAAAGTCTGAAAAAAAGTATGTCCAATGCCCCTAGGGTGCACTCTCCTCATCCCCTCATGGAGATGAGTGTGGTGACTAATGACCTATCGCTAGTGTTGGCATAGCCTGTGATGATGAAACACCTTGTTTCTATGAGGCCAATGCTATTAATACTGATGGCATCATCTCAACTGTAACTTGAATGGGCAAGGTAACTGGAGATTGATCTAAGATCCTGAAGGGTCAATGAGAGGAGGTTGGCTCTACTCTGTTTGGTGTCCTGATGACACTGACCTGTGACTATGCCCTGACATGTGGCTATGACCTAAAGAATGCCTCTAAGAGTGATGTGATCTATGACTTGATGACTGCCCAGATGAGGTGGACTTGTGAGCACTTGTATGAATACTGCTATATGATTTGTTGCTGCTATGATTTTGAGTACCACTACTTGTCTTGTTGTATGATCTAGATAATCCAGGGTCCCGTCTCTTAGGTGGCATGGCCTACTTGTACAATAGCATGTACCTACCTCTACTCTCACTCATCCGAGCCAGCTGTCTGGCCATATCCCCTGGTAGTCCCATGCACAACTATGTAAAATCTATGACCGATCTATTAGCCTCTTGCTACTTGATAACAACTTGGTTTCTCTCAACCTGCACCACCTCTAACTCTTCTACAAAGGCCTTTTTCTGAGACAAGGCTACATCTACTCTACTCTGCAGGTTAGAAACTCTTTGATCAATGGTAGCATCTACTAGGAAAATTAGTTGCCTACCCCCCTCCTCCTCACCCTTGATCATCCTCTCTCTCAACCTCCTCTCTACCTTATCCTCTCCATCCTCGTCCTCCTCATTGCTCTCCTCCTCTTCATTGACCTCCTCAACATCTATATCTAGAGGGTGGTGCTATGTAAAAATATCATCCTCTCTAGGCCCCTCCCCCTCTGCTCTGGCCTCCACCTCCTCTCCTCTGACCTCCACCTCCTCCTCTACTCTATCCTCTACCTCCTACCTTCCTAGCTACTCTCCCTCCTCACCCTCCTTTTTGATGGGTGACAATGGTGCTCCACCCACCCATTGTCTCACTCTCTTGGGCTGCCTCCACCCTCCATCACCCCTCCTCATCCTCCCACCCCTTACATCACCACCATCATCTCCACCCCTGCCACCTCCATCATCTCCCCCACCTCTCCCACCATCATCTTGGTCATTGTCTCTCCCTCCATCCCTTCCCTAGAAACCATCTCTCCCACCATCTCTCCCTCCCCGACCTCCCCTCTGCACTCGTGGAATGACTAATCGGCGATCAATTAGTGCATGACCATTTAGATCTATCAGGGGAATAGGCTAGTGAATCTTCCACTAAACATCATACTCAGCTAATGTCCCAGCATCTGCTAGCCCTCCCCTCCATCCCCACTACTACACAACCAGACCATCAATCCATTGATTTTTCAATGCCACTACTATAGGTGGCCCCCATATGGTCTCTCTAGATGACTGCACATACTCGGTCATCCCCACAAGCACACCCTGTTTCTCCCCAAGCTATCATAGTACCCACTAGGGCAAGTACATCTCTATAATCCTCTAGCTCTAAACTGTATGACCAATCAAATATCTAAACTATCTACACAAAGAAAGATGACCATCCTTATCTGAGCACTGGGCACAATCTCTAAGAGGCCTCCAAACAAAACTCATCAATTTGTCAATTTGGTGATTCCAGTACCCTATATCTCCTACTTAGGTCTAGGTAATTGAACCTACATAAAGATATACATAGGGCATACCCTCGCCCAACTGCTAAATTTGCACTCATGGATGAAAAATGGGAATATGCTCCCATGCCGAGATCATGAGTAAGGTAGTGCCACAACTAATACTCTGACACTCCTGGTATACAACCTCATAAAGTTGATGGTATAACATCCCTAGTAAACATGACCCCCAAGAAAATATTGTCCTGTCCCTGTGCATCTACACAAGAACATCCCCCATCCTACCAGGAATATGTGCCCTTGGTGATCTGGTATAAGGACCCTAGGAATCAATTTCATCAGCATAGCATCCCACCAAGCACAATGATCAACCACAAACTCCCATCCAGTCTCGTACTCATGAATACCCAAACTAGCATCATGTGCAACATCATACATCTTTGTCATGGTTTGTCACCCTCTATGGGGATCATACACTACTCGCTCCCCACTGATCAAGATGCATAGAATCTTGTACACATCCTTTAAAGTCACCATGGCCTCTCCTATGGGTAGGTGGGAGGAACATGTCTCAAAGTGCCACCTCTCGCACAAGGCTATCAGTAATCCCTTGTTCACCCAAATAATGGGCATGTAAGTGACATAATACAATCTTAGTCTCATCAATCATTTCCACTCCCAGTCTCCCAACTAATCTCTACATGCGTATGTGGCAGGTCAGGACTCATGTTTATAAATAGGCACTAGTCATTTTTGTACACATAGAAATGAGGGTTAGCACACATTGATTAGGATTATTACTATTTGAGTAATAAAAAATGCATCTAAAAAATGAATGTAAACTAGGTCAACTCTAGTCAACCCTGGTCAACTACAATTGCATCGCACTAAGTCATATGTGGCTCTGTATGTCGTAGTTGCATCACATTGAAGTGGTTTCATCATTTTAGCTCGCAATTGTGAACCTTTATATCAATTATTTCATTCCATATGAAAATTGCATCATTCCATAACAGTTGCATCATTTTCCATCGTAGTTTTGTTGCAAGATTGCACTTGCATCACGCGTTATCGCACTTGTGGTTTATGACTTATCAGTTGCATCATTTTAAACCTAAACTTTTTCCATCACATACACTTGCATCACGATGCAACATATGCATCGAACGCGAAAGCATTTGCGGTTTACGTAAACACATTTGCATCGCAACACATTCATTTTTTCCCCCTAAACCCTATTAAATGCATGAAAATCGAGAAAATCAAAGTCAAGAGGGAGTACTTATTGGTGCCTTTGCACCCTCGGGTCGTCGTAATGTCCTCACATGGTAAACACGGTGGTCTATCATGGGAATCACCATCCTCTCCTCATGCTCTGCTCTCCAAAATCTCTAACTAGAAAATGTGAAAATGTCTCTTGGTTTGCCTTTTCAAACCTATTTATAAGTTGAAAATTAGGGTTTGGCATGTTGGATTTCTACTGGAGGCTCATTTGACCACCTTTGACTGGCATTTTCGCTATCTTAACATCCTTTGTTTTTGAAATTGATCACGCCATTGGTTTTCTAGACATCCATTCACTTTATTAGGACACTTATTTAAATATGCTACTAATGTCTAAAGTCCTCTTTAAATTAAATAAATTATTAAATTTATTTAATCTGCTATTCCCTCTTGGTTATTTAAATAAATTAATTTTATTTAAATATGTCTTTACTATTAAAGTCTTCTCATAATTAAATAAATCCCCCACAATTTATTTAATTATTAACCCACTTATTCCACAATTAAATAATTTAAAATTAATTATTTAATTGTCTCTCACAATTCATTTTCAAATTTAAATAAAAATTATTTATTTAAATTTATCTCTTCAAGTAAATAATTTAATTATTATTTACTGTCACATGACTTCACCATTTTGAATTAAATTAAAATATTAAATTCAAAATAGCATTTCCCTCCACAAATTAAGTAATTTCTAAAATTACTTGATTTTCTAACTCATCCTTTTCTACTTGTTAATTCTCATCTCACTGTCACACATATTCTCATTCCTTGATTTAATTTCTTAAATTAAATCTTGTCCACTCATTTTGATTTTCACCCTAAAGTTGCCCTAACCCTAATTAAGGGGTTGTTATTTTGAATCTTGACCATAGATTCTAGGGCACTTCTCAATCTTTAATCTCATCCATCCATCCAAAATTGCATTTTCTATAAAATGCCAATTTTGTTCTCGTTTTGTCATCTTTTATATATCTCAAAATATCTTGAAAGCTTTTGCAATTTCTTGAGTTTAGCATTTTCTTGTCTTTTTCATTTAGCCATTTAGTTTGCATGTAGGATTTTTACATTCTCTTTCATAGTCATTTGAATCCTTCAACACTTATTTAGGACTAGTCAAAATCTTAGATTGCTCATCAAAATCTAAGGGCAATCTCATATTTTAGTAAGCTAGAAGGTGTAATGGAGAAGAACCATGGAGGATGAAGAACTTGGATGAGATCATTTCATTCATTTCTTTGTTTATTATTTTGCACTCCATTATTTATTGTTGGTTTTTACATGTTATGCATCTAATCTGCTAACCTAACTAACAAAAATTACCCTCAATTATAGGGCCTCCTTGATTTCTCTTTTTATAGATATGAATGCATCAATTGCTTTTGTAGTCCAATCAATCTTAGCTCCTTTTTTCAACATTTTTTAAATGGGCTTGACAATCTAAAAAAAAAATGATATGAACCTCCTTACAAATTTTATTTTCCCAAAGAAAGATTGGATGGATGGCTTTCACTGTCTTTGGGATATGAATCTTATCTATGGCCTCTACTCTTTCTGGATCAATTATTACTCCATCCTTGGAAACTATGTGGCCCAACAATTTTCCTTTAGTCATAGAAAAATTACACCTTTTATGGTTTAAAGAAAAACCTTACTCAAGAGCTTTGAGGAATATCTTTTCTAGATGTTGAATATGGTCTACATATTTCTTAGAATATGCTATGAGGTCATCTTGATACACCACCATTATTGTATTAATCATAACAATAAATGCAACACCCATAGATCCTTGGAATGTGGCCCCAACATCTATGAGGCCAAATGGAATCCTTACATATACATATGTACCCCAAGGTGCAGTAAAGGTAGTCTTATACTGTTCTCTATTTTTTCACTTTCACCTGATTATATCCTTAAAAACCATCCATGATCGATAGGAGCTTACATCATGTTACCCTTTGTAGTATAACTTCCATGTTTGGGAGGGGATAATTATCTTTTAAGGGAGGAGACATTCAAATTTTGAAAGTCTACACACAACCTTATATCTCCATTCTTCTTCTGGATAGGCACCAATTTTGAAACCCAAGTAAATTTTTTGATGGGTTTAATGATACCTCCTTCCCTAAGTTTCATGATTTCTTCATGCATCTTGGGTTCTAGAGTTAGATTTATCGACCTTTGTTTCTATCTAAAATGTTTTGCATCAGGCTTCAGTGGAATTTCATGTTGAAATAGATCCTCTCTATATGACTTGAGGTCATCATAAGACCATACAAAGACATGATTATATTTTCTTAATAGTCCAATCAACATCTTTCTAATCGTAAGGCTTATTTTCTTTCCAATGTACACCTTTTTTGGAGCCAATTCAGCCCCAGGATTAATCTCTTCAATATCCTCCCTTCTTATAGGTGTTTTCTTCATGATTTCTCGGTCACTCCAATCAAAAAAACTTTATAGTTCTACTAACCCTTTAGGAATCTTATTTGTTTTGAGTTGCAATAATTCTTGGCCAAACACAGTTTGTTTACCATCTACTTCTTCAAAAAATTCATTGAAATTAATTTTTTGGGCTTCAAACTGATCAATGCAATGTCAAAATTTGATCAGATATGTGTCATCATTAAAGACCTACCAATTATAAATATTTTGAGGGACTATAGGTTAGGTGTGGTCTTGAGTTCCACTTGTGAGATCCCAACCAAGGTGATGTCATTATTTTTCAAGGCCACATTTACTAAAAAGTTAGCCATTATGTTTTTTGATCTATCAACCCACTCAATGGAGAAAGCATCAAAGAGTTCTGCAATATCCCAGATTGTATTTATGTATTTTTTAAATCTCTTATTTTTTATAGAATACTTTTCCCTCACTTGTGAAATAGTCAACTTTGAATCCCCATAAATGGCCGTACACCTTCATCCCATGCTTTGTGGCAATGTTTAACCCTAACAATAATTCATCATACTTTGCTATGTTATTTGTGCATTCAAATTTCAAAAAAAATAAGTACTTCAATGCTGTTACATTGTGTGAGATGAAAAGATTCTAGCTACATTCCCCTCTTTACTACAGGATCCATGAAAATACATCCATAATATGCCATGTTCATTTTGAGGAACATCTCTAGCAATTGGATCTGTGCTCAACAAATTAGGGTTTGAATTATCAATTCTTAAACTTCTAATATCTACATCACAAAAGAAGTTCATTTTATTAGGGTCAAAGAGCTCAACGACATGCTCTGATCTAGTTTTTTTGTACAACTTGAATTCCCTTCCATTCACAGGTATTGTGGCATAGGATAAATCTAGTTGTACAATGATTTTGGTCCTATATGTTGCCTCAGGATGTGATGCAAATTTTAATTCTACATCCCATATCACTCCAACTATTGGGACTGATTTTTTATCCATGGCATAGCATTCTCCATAGGTTGTGTTCACCCATAGACCTAATTCCCTCATGATAGCCAAAGGAATGATATTTATTGCTACTCCTAAGTCAATCATGCATTTATTTACCAACTTGTTATTGATCACCAGTGTGGTGTAAAATGGATCCACCTATGAGGGGTTTTTTGTAAGGGTATCTCCCAAATAGACCTCTAGTGCCTTTGTAGCTTCCTACTTAACAAAATTTATCTCTTTGTTTTGATCCTTCTGCTTGTGAGATGTGTTGGAAATAAAATTGATGGATATGTCTTTGTATTCATAAAATTTAATCATCTCCATCAAAGGAATCACCACCTTTATTTGAGTTAGTGTTTGAGTGATATCAAATGAAGAGGCATCCATCCCTTGTTCTTTTTTCTTTATTTCAATAGTCCTTTTTATTTCAATTTGAACTTTTTTTGGTGTTTTCTCAGGTTGAATATTTGCAACTTCCTTTTGAACAATCTCCTGAGGCTTCTTCACTTCACCCTTCTTTTGGTTAGATGAGATATTCTCCTTTTTTTTTGTTTTTTGATAAACATGCCTCTAGATGTTCTTTGGTCTACATCCATAGGCCTACTTCTTAGGTTGTATTTTATTTTGGCTTCAGCCACAATTTTTTTTGTGATGGAATTATTCTCTTCTTTAGTTGGTTTTCTCAACTAAAACTATGGTTTTGTGTTGTATGCATAGGCTATTTCTCCTATATTTTCTTTTGAGTCAGAGAGCACCTCTTGCTCCATATTAACATTGTTTTTTCTGGTTTCTAACATCGTATTCACATTCATACTCAGATGATGAGTATCCATCATTGGTTTGGTGGGACCTCCATCTTAACATATTTACACTGTAGCCATCCCTATCCTGTTCTTGTGTCCATTTGTCTTTCTGGTAGGTTTGAGTCACTGCACAATATTCTGGGGCATGGGGTGTATGACATGGTGGAAACAATGGTGTAGTTTCTACTACATGTGCTCCATGTTTCTTTAAAGGATCCAAAGTATCTTTCCAATTTGACTTTCCTATTGGTCATCCATCTTTCCAAGTAGTGTTATATGGCATGTCATGCAATCTTGGTTGTTCATTCTTGTACTAGTTTTCTTGTCTATTTTGGTGATTGTTAAGATTTTGCGGGATCCTAAGGTTATCTCTTTTTCCAATCATGCTAGCAGATTTCCTATTATTTTCAATGGTTATAAAAACCTTTTGTACCTTGGTTAGCTTCTAGGACATCTGTTTCTAAGTTCATAGTCTATTTTAGGATCAAAGGCTTTTAAAAAGATGCTTAAAGCTGCTAAGTCAACTAATTTGGATCCATGTGGTATCTTGTTATTAAGCTTGGAGAATCTCTAGTTGAAGTCAACAATAGATTCATTTTGGTACTTCTTAAAGCCTATCAACTCATGTAATGAAAACTCAGGAGTAAATTGATTTCCATACTATTCTAAGAATTAATCTTTAAAGTCTATTGTAGGAGTAATTGAAGCATCTGGTAGGCTATTGAACTAGTCCCTTGCTTCTTCAGTCAAGGACATCATGAACAATATCATAAATACATCTTCTTTTTCCATTCCTAGGTCTTGAATAAAAGCATTGAAGTTTCTAATATAATTGCATTACTCCCTATGAATTTAGGGACAATATTCCTCCAATTGCTATTGATGGGGTATGAGTATAATCGATATCTAGTCAAGTCAAATTATCTTCTTATGCTTACAAAATTTTGTGGATAAGGTATATAAGATGGGGGATTGGGGTAGTATTGGAATCCATATTGAGGTTGGTGCATATTCTATTGAGTTCTATGGTGAGAATATAAATTATGTTGTGGCACATGGTCTTGATAGTGTGGCACATATTGTTGTCCTCGAGGTGGGTAAGACTAAAAATTTGTTGGTATTTTGAGCATGTGAATATTTTGATGGCACATTATTTTCCACATTTTGTTTTGACTTCCTATCTGTGTTGTCAGGTTATTTTGAAGTACTTGGAGCACCGATGTTCTGAGATGACCCATGTGAATCGATATTAACTCCTTTCTTGTGGGGAGGAAAATATCTAGGTTGTTTTTATGAGTAGACATTTAGCTGAAACATTCATTGATCTATCTCTTAGCTTTCTTTTATCAATTGCTCCCTTTTCCTAAGATCCCCCCTCTGCCTTTCCACATGTTGTTCCAATTCCTTAGTGTTCATTTCTTCATAGTTCTTAGTAGGGGTAGAGTGATCCATAGATTCATATTGGGTCTCCTATCCTTTTTGTAATAGCATCATGTAGTCATATTCCCTTTGGTTTCAGATCCTTATTTCCTCTTTTTAGGCAAAGAATTTGGTTTCCATTTGTTGGTCTGGTTTGAAATTGTGAATATTATTAGTTAGATTACCTCATTCAAGTGGAATTGAATGGTATCCCTCATCAATTTGAAGAGGGATATTATGCACTATGAAAGGCTTCTCTAATATGTTACCTTTATCATCACAGGTGACATTTGATTGATTAGATACTACTTCATTTTTATTTGTGTCAGTATTTGAAGGAGGATATCCATGTTTATAAGTCCACCTACCATTGTTCTTCTTTGGGATCCCTTTATGCAATGACCTTCTTCCATCCATTATGGTTGATATGGTATATCTTTTATGTCTATGATCTAATCTCTTTGATATGATGTTCAACTTATCATTCATAAAATAGTTTTGCCACCTACTTTTTCATGAATACTAAAGTTAAGATCTAGATGAGATTTGTCTTATCCCAGTGGAGTATTTTGTTCAATCAAGTGAGAAAATTGTGGGTGCATATGACTTTATGATGAGAGGCCTAGATTGAACCTGGAATTTGGATAGGCTAAATAATTTCCCTGAGTGGTCCCTAGCAAAGTCGCCAATTTTTTAGGTCTCAAAAATGCAAGTTTTCAACCTTAAGAGGGTGCCAATCTCTTAGTACATTTTTGCCTAATGAACGCGGTGAATTTGATTGATAACCCCCTACTCTTTAGGATTTTATAAAACAAGGAGGGTGTACCTAAATGATAAGGGATATTTGAAGTCTTAGATATGATCTATAATTTGGGAAATCTACTCACAATGGCACATGAGCTTGGAGTAGATGCAAGGCTAATGACTAGTTATTATTGTAGATGTTTCAAGAATCAAATGTGTGAGTAAAGTTTATACAAATTTGTTCTAATTTGACCAGTGCCTAATATATTGGGTGAATGGAGTCAAAGGGTGGATTATGATTATGGAGAATTTTTTTTATGAAAGCTAAACCTATTCTTCAGCTTAACTCTAAGTTGTTGGGCACTTGAGATGTTTGCACCTTGTACAAATGTGCAGGATTATCAGCTACTATACTCTTCTTTATAAATCCTTGTGTTATTCTCCCAAATTACTATGATATCATGAAATGATTTTTAATTCTTAGCCTAACGGAAACCAATCAAAACAACCACCTTAAAAGGATTTTAATCCTTAGCAGGAACCAATTAAAATGAATTATTTGAAAGGATTTTTCATTTAGTCCAACTAGAACCCAATCAAGACAAACACACAACAACAAAAAATGTGTCCTAATCAATTATATATATTTGAATAATTTAAGATAACATATTTGGATAAAAAACAACATAGAAGTATAAAAATTTACACAACAGTTGAATACTGAAAATAAGTCACCAATTAAGAATAGTCTTCTCCCTTATATTTCTTCAAAAGATATACATCGATTGCAGAAGTTTATGAAATGTGGAAGTGGATGGATGAAATATGCTATACTAATGTAAGTTATGTAATACTAATGATGATGATGATGATCCAAAATAGGCCTTAGTCTCCCCTTTTTATATAGGAAGCAACAAGCTACAGGCTTATTCACAAACAATTACATCATTTAATAACTAAAACTTGATTAATATAAACATAAAAACTTTAATAGTTTTTCAGTGGATGCACCATAATTTTTTGAATCTCCGTCAAGTGCCCATGATCATCTAATACATGTTCAAGGCTCATGCTCCATGATGATGCACCCACAACTATCGAACTTCGATATCCTATCATTCCCTACTTAGCTAATGCGATGAATAAGTTAACCTTCAACACATGTTCAACATATCCTTGTCGGCATATGGCTTCTAGAGATTGTTGGAATTTTGTGTTTTCATTGATGGAAACCTAAGTCATTGACCTAGTACGCACTTATGTATCTATTCATACCGTGAGTCAGAGTGAAGAATAGGGTGTCTGATTGAAGCAGAGTTTGTCGATCAATATCTATTATCAGCTTATCAATTCATGTTGCACATCTACGGGAAGTTTGTTGGGTATCTAGAATATCTTATTCTCTAGTTTTGTGTTGGTACATCAATCGGTGTATGAGTTTGAAGATCCAGACAATTGATGTTTTGTTTAATAGTGCTAGAAATTTGACTTGGTGGATATATCCATTGTGAATGGTTAAGGAGTAATCGTTTAAATTTTTTTGTGTTCGAACATTTTTATTTGGGTCCTCACCCTCACTATGTTGTGGCCGACTTTGGATGATGCGTATTGAAAATCATTTGTGGATTTAGCCGATGGTTGGAAAATATTATATGTTTTGTTAAAGCCGACATGAAAATAATATTATCCTTTGATGTGAATATATAAGATTGATTGTTTATATCATTTTGGTATCGAAGCATGATAAATGTGAAGTGTTTTATTATATGATGCACAATTTAGAATGGCATTTGTGTGATTTCACCCTCGCATATAAGATTTGTGATGCGAGTTGCAGTAGAGTAGAGTAGAAGAGAATAATTAGATAGAAGGTCAAGAAAAAAACTGATGAGATTAATCGAAATTATAATCTGGCATTAGAAGATGCTATTCATTCAGTTCATTTTCTCAAATGGATTTAGTCTAAAATTTTTGTAAGGTAGCGAGCCTTCCTATTTTGAGCAGTGAGCTCTAGGAAGTGTGTCTGAATGCAAGTGCATTCCCATTTTGTAAAACTTATATTTAAGTACTCAGATTGTAGACTAACCTCCACCGCGGTTTTTCCCCTAATAGGGTTTCCACATAAAATCCTTATGTTATAGTGTTGTGGATGATTTCTTTGTGTGTTTGCATCTTTCCTTTAGTTCAAAATTGTAAATGGTTTAAATATCAGATTAATAAAGTTGAAGATTGTGAGACACTAATTCACGGCCCCCCTCTCAGTGTTTCGAGATTCCAACAATTGGTATTAGCACCTAGTTCCTCGGAAAAAGTTTGACAACTTGAGGTGGACATTGGAATGTAATGAAATATAATAGTCTTGAACAATAGCTTTTTTGTGGCACTTGATGATCTTGATTAGTGTAAAGAAGAAATATGGGAATTGAAAGAAAATCTTAGGGATATTGAGAAATTCTTTTAGTCATTGAAGGATCAGATTGTTAAATCCAGGGAAAAGAGTAAGGTTCTATGTGATCAGATTAAGCAAAAATAGAGTGAAAACATGGATTATGTTCATCTAAATCAAACCTTGAAGGAAATAAGTGAATAATGTGAAAATCTTGCCTGAGACAATGCTACCCTAAAGCAAGATATGGAATCTAAGGTGATGAAGTTGACTACGGAGATTGAAGAAAGAAAGATGAATGAGGAGAATCTTGCTCAGTCCTTAAGAGAAAAATATAATGAATGCAATAGAATTAATGGAGAATTCATTCATTTAGAAACTGAATTGAAACAATCTAGAAACAATGAAGAAGAACTTGAAAAATAGAGTACTATTCTTAGGGATGAACTTGCTACTGCAAATGAATACAAGGAGAAGTTCAAGATTAGCTCAGTTAAGCTTGATGAGTTGACTGAAGGTCAGAAGAGTGGAAATGACAAATGAGGTCTTGGGTATGAGAAAGGAGAAAGTTCCAGATCTAAACAAAAGAATTTCAAACAAGATAATCCGATGAACAAAGCAAAAAGGGATCTGATAAGACAACCTAATGCTCAAAATTTTGATGGATATTGTTTTTCTTGCAATAAATTTGGTCATATGGCTACTCAATATATAAGTAAAACAAAATTGAGTGATCCATCATTCTCAGGTCAATGTTTCAATTGCAACAAGTTTAGTCATAAGTCAATTGAATGTAGAAATATGTCAAACAACTTTGTCAATAGAAGGAATGTTGAATGTTATAGTTGTGGAAGATTTGGGAATATTTCCAACCAATGTAGATCAAGAATAAATCAATGGAATGATTGGTCTAGACAAGGAAATATTATGTGCTAAAATTGTAACAAATACGGTCACACTACAAGATTCTATAGAAACAAAAATGTGGATAGAAGAGGTCTGGCATATAGAGGCAGAAATACACAAAAAAATGACAAATAAAAAGGAAAAGTGATTCCAGATGAAATAAGAGATCAAATGAAAAATAAATGGGTAAGGATGATCAAGTTTGATGTAGGAAATAGTTCTGTACTAAAACCTTCTTCTGATAATTCCTTCAGACATTCATCTCAGGTCATTCGCCCTAGGGGGAGTTTTTCAAGAAAATCCTTTTTCCCCTATCTATAGGTGGTACCAAAATGTGAAAGATTTTCAACAGAAATATTAATGATCTAAAGATGCTTTGGAGAAAATTCACAAGGAAATTCAATAAATCATAGGTTTGGAGAAGAATTTTTCTCTCGATGTCTAAGAAAACAGGGTATCAAGAACACCTAAGGAAAAAACATTTATTACAACCAAAAATTTAGGTGTGCAAAGTTATAAAAGGACATGTTGAAACCATCCTTTGCCACTTTATCAAAGAAAAGAAGAAGGAGAGAATTCTGCAATAGAATCTCAAAGGCGTGGAGACATTTTGGCAGTGAAACCCTAATTCATCAGGTACTTCAAAAAATTTCATTTAATTTGGTGAGCGGTTGATAGAAATGAAACATGAGTATGGAAGGAAAAATGGAAAAAATCAAAGGAATTATCAATCTAGATAAGTATAATAGTGATAAGATTAGATTCGTAAGGAAATTGTTGTTGCCTAATGAATTGAAATGGTTGAAAGAAGCTAAACACAAAAATTTGGACATTTGGAATGAATTTCCCTATTTCAAGAACACATAAATCATTAAGTTTATTTTGAGCAGATTGAATGATGATACTCTAATTCTGGATAAAACCTACCATATCTTGAAAGAAGTTATTGAAACTCTAATAAGATTATGCAAAGTTGGGGATGTACCGAAGAAGAATTCAATTCAAAATAAAAAATTTGAAACCCTAACTAGAGTTATTGGAGATCAAAATGCATTAATAATCTTGACAATCAGAGATTTAGTGACAAGGTACATTGTGCATGGAGTATCCTAAAAAATACTTTTTAGAAATAGAGAAGGTGCAACTTTGGCAGGTGTTGTTTACATTTCTCACAAGATGATAATGGAAGAACAAGATTTTAATCTTTGTGGATTACTGAAGGATCAATTGTTGGAGAAGATGCAATTGTCAAAGATGGCAGGTTACCCTTTCAGGTTTGGCACTTTGGTTATATGTCTAGTAATGTACTTTTTGAATTGCTTGATAATGAATAGCAATGTAATATGGAAATAGAGTGAAATGGTGTGCAAATACATTTACATGCACTCTAACTATGTGGAAAATTTTGATCAAGTATATGAAAGTTTCTTTAAGGGTTTGCAAAGAAAATTTGGCTCAGTTTGTATTTTCCTTCCACTAAGGGCACTTGAAGTTGCTTCCTCCTCCGATGAGATGGAAAAGAAAAAGAAGAGAAAAAGAAATTGGTGTTTGTACTCCTCTTATATGCAAGAATCCAAGATATGAAGGGAAAGGAAAAGAAAAGGTGGTTGTAGATATTCTAGATGAGGAAACTAAGGTCACCCAGGGAAAAGAACTAGAATCAGCCAAACCAGAACAAGAAAAGGCTAAGTCAAAAGAAAGTGAAGATGAATATGACTTAACTAAAGAAAAACTATTGCAGCTTATTCATGAGGAAGATGGAATGCATAAAATTGTAGAACTATGGTCTATCAGACCTTCATATGAACAAGATATGATTTTAAATGTACTAAGAGCTCATATTGTTCACAACCAGATCAAATTGGAGAATTTGCAAAATATTTGGCCAGAATAAATGATTGAATGCATCAAGGAAATCATGGACTTAGAGTCTCAAAATAGGGAAGAAGAAGAAGTAATATTACATCTGAAGAAGTAGTATAGATTATCATTTACCCAGCTAAAAAGGTACATGAATCAGTTAAGACAATACATAAACTTAGCCACAACAACATTTATAACTATTGTCTTCATTGGCCTCATGCAATTGGCAAGTATAAAGAGAATTTGGAATAAATTGAAGCATAACTGAACAATATTGGACACAAATTTAACATGTTCCAAGATCAAGATGGTGCAACCAAGAAAAGGATTCAAGAATTACAAACAGAGCATACAATTTCCCAAAACACCAGAAATAAGATTGTTGACATGTTTTAGAAGGTAAAAGACTTAAGAGAATGCAGATTGGAAAAATTGATTGAGATATTGAGAAAAGGAGAAATATTAGAAGAAACCATCACTATTTTGAAATCTCTCATCAAGATTATCAACCAGAAATCTAAAAATAATAGCATGATAATAATCAACATGATTGCAGTAGAAGCATGGAAGAAGTTTCTTCTGGAGATGGAAGAAAAGTACAAAATAATCTTTTTATTCAAATAGTGGCTAGATGTCATCATATTTTGAACCAATTTTTGGATAAGTAAGTTTATGGAAAACCTTTTTTTTGGGTTTTTCATTGATGTCAAAGGGGGAGAGAGAGCAGCAAAAAATGACTTATCAAACTCAGGGGGAGTTGTAAGAGATTTGTGTCAGTTATAAATTTTTGAAGTATTGAAGGATTGCAGTATGGTGGGTTTGACACTTAGTCATTTTTCACTAAGTGATGCCATCAATTCCAAAGGGGGAGATTGATGGCATATGGCTTCTGGAGATTGTTGGCATTTGGTGTTGTGATTGATGACAAACTAAGTAATTGATCTAGTATGCACTTTTGTATCTATTCATACCAGGAGTCAGAGTGAAGAACAGAGTATTCGACTGAAGTAGATTATGTTGATCAATATGCATTATTAGATTATTAGTTCACGGTGTACATCTCAGGGAAGGTCATTAGGTATCTGGAATATCTTATTCTCTAGTTTTGTGTTGGTGCATCAATCAGTGTATGAGTTTGAAGATCCGTTTGATTGATTTTTTATTTAACAGTGCTAGAAGGCCAACTTGGTGGATATAGCCATTGTGGATGGTTAAGGAGTAATTGTTTAAATTTTTTTGTGTTCAAACATGTTTATTTGGCTCCTCACCCTCACTATGTTGTGGCCGACTTTAGATGATACACATTAAAAATAATTTGTGGATTTAGCTGATAGTTGGAAAATATTATGTGTTTTGTTAAAGCTGACATGAAGATAATATTATCCTTTGATGTGGATATATAAGATCGATTGTTTATATCATTTTGGTATCAAAGAATGATAGATGAAAAGTGTGTTATTGTGTGATTTCACCTCTGCATATAATATTTGTGATGCAAGTTTCAGTAGAGTAGAGTAGAAGAGAAGAATTAGATAGAAGGTAAAGAAACTGACTAATGAGCTTAACTGAAACTATAATCTAGCATTAGAGGATGCTATTCATTCAATTCAATTTCTCAAATGGATTTAATCTGAACATTTTTTAAGGTAGTGAGCCTTCCTATTTTGAGTAGTGAGCTCTAGGTAGTGTGCCTGAATGCAAGTGCATTCCCATTTTGTAACTTATATTTGAGTACTCAAATTATGGATTGACCTCAACCGTGGTTTTTCCGCTAATAGGGTTTCCACATAAAATCATTGTGTTATAGTCTTGTGGATGATTGATTTGTTTGTTTGCATCTTTCCTTCAGTTCAAATTTGTAAAAGGTTTAAATAAAATATTAATAAAGTTGAAGATTGTAGAACACTGGTTCACCCCCCCTCTTAGTGTTCCCATATTCTAACAATCCTATCTTTTCATATGTATCTACAGTATGTATGATTAATTTTATTTCATATTTAAGTTGAAAGATCCATCCTAGTTGCACATGTGTTTCTTTGAGCACCTTATCTTCATCATTAATTGCATCAAGGGCCATTGGTAGATACTGAACTATCTCTTCCTCCCATACATCCTGGTATTTTAAGTTTGCTTTAATGAAGAAATTCAGTAGATCCATACTTAGTGACTGAATAAAGTCACTGAACTCTTGTTTGAGTATGTTATGAAAGTTTTCATGTGTGTTCATGAGCTTTTGGTATTCTTGAAGTATAATTTTATTGTCACCTTTCTTCGCCTTTATCTATATTTCCACCTCTTTCATTTTGTTACACAACCTATTGTGTTCGTGTAAAGATGCATATTTCTTATCATGGATAACCCAAACTTTATCAAAAAGTTTAATCATATCATCAAACCTCTTACACACTAGTTCAGATGCCATTTTGATTATAGTGCTTTTTAATATTTGTTTAGTTCATCTTTCCCTTTTTGGATTGTTTCATTTTTGTGTTTCCAATATGTTGTCTCAGACATTGCTTCAAGTACTTTCCTTTCACATTCAATCAAAGATGAGTAAGGCCCTGAAGGGGAAGCTAGTCTATCTCTGTAGTTGATCACTTCTTGTTTCAACTTATCATTTTCATTAGTCAACCCCTTATTATCTCTGACCAATTTCTGGATTTGAGCTTTGGTAAATTTGGCCACATTCACTTTTAGGTCAGTAGTCTCCATAGGGTTTGTATCCCCTACCCTCTTTACTAAAAGGTGACCGAAGATCTGATCATGATTATTGATAAGGGAAGGCCTCTTTCTTGGTGGATAAAGGGTTCATATCTTCAAAGTAGTATTGTTAGAGTTATACCCTGATCTAGTGTATATCTTATTGTTGGCCTCACATGTCAATTGTAAGGCCTTGTTATTTCTTTTTAAGAAAATATCAAACACAATGGTTGAGTTGATGTCCCACCCTAGAAGAAGCATGACCCCAGCCTCTTGTAGAAATTATCTTCCTCTTTCAATATTTATTTCATCCATTTCCTTATCAACCTCATAGTGGAGTTATTTCAAGGCATCTACTTCTTGCTTGAGGTTTATTTCCTTGAGATTTTCTCTTATAATTTTTCCTTTGTACTCATAAATGAAAGCTTTAAACTTAGGGGTACAAATAAATGCATCATCTTCAATGAATTACTAGCTATCTCGATGTCTCACATCATCACACAACTCATTAGAAGCTTCAAATGTGATCACATTCCTCTCTAGTGGCCTTTCATACTGGGGAATAGTGGGAATGGTGATCTATGTAATCTCCTTCTCTTCCTCAATGTCATCTTCAATAATAATAGGAGTGTTAGTTGAGAACCTTACCTCTAGAGTAGGATGTGGTGATAAATGACCCAAAGGTGCTACATTCTTAGCCTATCTCCTAGAACCAATATCTCTTCTTCTTTCATAAGATATGAGAGGTCCATCCTTAGTTAATTCTTCCTCATGTAGGATCAATTTCTCAAACCTCTGCATAGGATCTTGTATTTTATGAAAAGCTTTGGTATATAATGGATTATTACCTCTCCTCCAAGTCTCATCCATAATTATCCTATTGTATGAAACCTTCCTCATCATCAATTGAGCTTCATCACAATTCCTAATGACATCATCTACGAAGAACTCATGTTCATATCCCTTCAGTCTCTATGAGATCTTGGCATCATAAATAAAGTGCTCAAGGTCAAATTTCTCCCACTTATTTCCTAATGGAAATCCATAATAATCTAATATGTTGTTAATTGATTCATACCATGCATCAACAATGATGGTAAAATTCCCAAAACACAGAGTAGAAGGCACAAAATTTTTCCTTCCATAGCTTTTTAGGTGTATGAAGGCTAAATGGGCTAATTTCCTTACAATCTCAAGATATGCAACCTTGTCGAGTACGGTTTTAGGTAGTAAGAATGGAGCTACCTCAAATCCATATACTCTGATCATAGTACAATCGTTGAATGCATACCAATCCCCCCAATTATGGTTTACCGTTACATTAGGGTTTTTTATCCTTTGGCCCAAGGAATCTTTGTAGATCCGAGGATAAATTTTAATCACATTTATGGCCAATCAACTTATACAAGGGTTTTCCAAAATATTCTTCAAAATAGAGATAGTGGGATCTCCCACATATACTATCCCATATGGATGTCCACATCTGAACTGGTATATAGTTTTCATCACTATCCAATTCTTTGATTTTTAACTCCTCTCCCCATAGTCCCATCACCTGACCTTCATATAGTATAATATGCATGAGTAGAGAATAATCCCTGAATTTTATGACATCATTGTTATTCTTAATGGTAGAAAATGAGGTATTAATGGCTTCAGACAAGTATTCTGCTTAGTTTGAAGACCTGGCATCTTGGATTTGGACATCCATGGCTAATTCCATGTGATATACAATAATTTTAGTAGGGGAATCAATTCCTAGGACTTGGCTAGCTCAATAGTAGGTATACTAGTAATATTGTTTAAATAAATCCATAGGAAATGGGGGTTTCTCTTCACTAAAAAATCTTCTAGGTTTGTGAAAAGGTAGCATCCACCTCTTATAGCTTGCATCCATGGTTATATACTCCTCTAGCAAGTATGTCATCCCTAATTGTGTCTTCATGGATGTGTCTGATTGAAAAACCATATAGATATAATCTCATGTTATGATAATAAATTGTGAGCCATCATGGGCATGCATAGCCCTCATCTTAGGGTTGTAATTTTTAGCTAGTGCCTCAACCATTTCTACGTTGACAAACACATTAGGTATCACAAGCTTTACTAAATTTGTGTTCCATGGATTCAAGATAGGTTTATGCCTTTATATCTTTCTATAATGGTATATAAATAGATCATAGCCTCTTTTTGGGGTCCATAAATCTCCAAGATTTTTGTGCTTGTCTTCAAATGTTTTCAATGAAGGATTTAATTGAGTTGTTCTCCTAGATTTTGGTCCAGACCCAGGACACTGATCTATTATGTCTTGGTTTAATGGACTAGCCTTTATTTTTTGTCTCTTTACTTTTGGTTTTTATGGGGTTTTATCCATTTCAAAACCCTACTTGCATTGTACTTCAAGAAAATATTTATACAATACTTTCAGCTGAGCCAAGAGAACTTATTTGAGCTAGTGCCAAATTTTATGAGCTTCTTGCTACCATCCAATTCTGTCTCCCCAATTTTTATCCATGATTTGTAGTTTTTTTTTATCTCCCAAGAGTCAAGTATATCAAGATTTGGCTTACGAGAAGCAACTTTGGTTTATAAATGGTGCTCACACCACCTTTCTAATCAATTGCAATATTAATGGTAATTGTCTCTTCGATGAGTTTATTAGTCTTGTGAACTGGGTGAGATATTATTTTAAAATTCCAAAGAGACATTTGAGTTTCTCTATTCGATCCCACAAATTCTCCTTGATGACTACACTTAATATCTTTCTTTCTTGAACCTTTGATATCTTGAATGTCGATGAGAGTGGTGAACATTTCTTTTCGATAAGCTTATGTCTCCTTGACACACCTATGTTCCTCCTTTCTACAAAATCTCTTCAAGTAACATCTTTTGTATCTTCAAAACATCAAGGAGACTTGTGTTTATCTCTCTTTGATGTTTCATAGTCTCATCAATATTAGGGAGCTGTGTTTGTTAGAAATTTGAAGAGAATTTTATCAATATTTGTTTGATGCCTTTGTTTCTCTTTGACATCTTTTTCTCACTTGTTCTTGCAGTTTCGAAAATAATTCTTTAGTTATCACTCTGAAATGATGATGTGTCTTTGATATTGCCACAATACTTGCCTGACCACATTCCATTCAATAATTTACCCTTTATTTTATAGTAATTTCTTGATTTTTGAGAGATGTTTTTCTATTTCTTGAATGAAAACTAATCATGTATCCATAGAGAGTCAATGTCAAAATGCCATATCAGAGAGACAAGTTAATTTTTCTCTTCAAAGAATCCAGGTCTCTTCAATATATTTCTCTCCGAGTCATCAGAAAGACTTTTGAGTATGTCTCCTTGAAGTATGAGGGTCTCATTGATATCTTGATTAACCTTTTATTGGTCTTGTTGAGGAGACTACGGTGAAGCTTTCTTCGATATGGCATTGTCTTGGTGGCATACCTTGTGCTTCCAAGGAAATTCTTTAAGGAGGGGATTTATTGTACCAAGATTTATGTTTAATGCTAAAAATAATAAAGAATTAAGAGCAATGGGGCTTTATTATGGGAATGGAATGATAAGTAAGGATAAATGCATGAATGAACCAAGGTGGATTTTTTAGCTCCAATATATGGAAAAACTATTCCCTTGATCTCTTAAGGATAGAACACTTGAGTGGTACTGTTCCTTACCTAACAATTCTATTTTCTCATTTGATCAACTTGTAAATTAGTTTCTCTAATAGTTCTAAGCCAACATTGGACCAAATATGACCTTTTCGGATCTCATCTGATGTAAGAAAGGGGATAATGAGAAGATAATTAATTTCATAGCATGGTATCAAGCATTATTTTCATAGATCTCATACCTGCTACCCAATTTTGATGTGTAGAAGGTGTTCATAGGGAACCTACAAAGACCTTGGCAAGAAAATTTTTCCCTTATGAAATACCCTTCCTTCACACATTTGTGTGCAAAATTATCAGAATATCAATAAATGGTAGTTCAATTCATAGGGTCCTCTTCACGCTCCCATTTAGAAGGAAATACCGTTGTATTGATCTTAGGAAAATGAAAGGCTATTGCAAATGTAGTAGCTAGAACAAATGATAATGACCTTAGACACAAATAAAAGTTGACGAAGTTAGTGTAATCTTATTCTTCCATCCTATAGAAGTTGTTGAAGGATAATATAATAACCTTCAAGAACCCTAAACCTCTCAAGGAACCTTACCTTGATTGGTACAATATAAATTCCTTCTATCAGTACCATCGAGTCAAAAGACATGATATTGAATGGTGTATACGCCTATGCCATGAGATATAGGACCACATCAAGGATGATAATTTATCTTGATGGTAAACAAAATACAAAAAAATCGACGATGAAAGAAAATAGTGAGTTGCAAATATACACAAACATGTTTTTAGCTCATTCGGCTAACTTAATTATTGATCCCTCCAACTCTACCACTCAGCCCAAGTTGTATGTTAACATGGTCACAGTTACTCCTATCATGCAACTTGTGACCAGCTCACTAGACATGACATTCACCTCACAAGACATGCCCTTGAACAACAAAACCTCTCCCCTTTATATTCCATTTCGTCTCAATTGGAAGATTGTGATAGGGGTTCTAGTTGACCCTGTGAGTTGAGTGAATGTCATAACTAAGGATTCATTGTGGTTGAATTCATTACAGAGGGAGGAGTAAAAAGAAACAAATTCTACCATTCATACGCATGATGGCCTTTCTCTCAAGCCATATGGTTCAATAACTATATATATCCTAGCTGGACCTAGGGTCATAGACACAACCTTTGATGTTATTCTAGAATCATATTTGTTAAGAGTGAAGTTAGGTATACCTTGGCTAGCTTCCATGAACATAATCACTTCCATCATTCATAGGTGTTTGAAATTATCCTATGAAGGCGGTGTGCATGTGGTGTGTGACATTGGCTACAAACTGTTGGTGTCTCATGGGGGCTACTCAAATGATCATTTTTGGCCCGCCTCGGTTGGTTCGCTTCCCCTGAAAACAGACCTACTTTACAAAAACTATGTGAAGTATAAGACTAGGGGCAAAGGACAACCAAATTTCACCCTTTTGGTAGTGCAACAGCAAGCTACCCCCTCTTCTCAAAAGGGAAAGGAGAAGCCTACCCATCCTTGTGGTGCCTCTTCCACTCCTCTTTTTGAGGAAGGGTTTTGGATGAATACTCCCAGTTTCTACCTAAGGAGTCTGATGATACTTGCTTGGTGCAAGACCAAGATTCAAATATATGATCTCCCTAATTTACCTCCTAGACCTTTGCTCTACCTATCTAAGGGTCCCTGAGGGGAATCCTCTATGTCTCAGATTTCGTTGCCTCCCACCACTCTTGCTCCTAAATTAGTGAATGGGAAGAGGTTTTTCGCTGAGCACTAGAGTCGAATCCCCTCGTTGTCTCTCAACCATTTCCTCTTGCTCCCATTCAGGAGTTTTTCCCTCTATAAAAAGTGGTTGTGATGGACACCCCTATGTCTAAGAAAGATATTTTTGTACCTTTGCAACTCCCCACCTCTAACTTGAAGAGTCACTGAAACTATCTTGCGTGTGAGAAAAAGTGCTGATGAAAAGGCTCTAGTGACTAAGCAAGCTACTTTACAAAAAAAGGAAGAGGATTAAATCACCTCTATGTCAAGGCCTCCTATTGTGTCCTCCTATCTCCTCCCCTCTACTTACATTCAACATAACTCAGTTCTGCTTCTGGTTCCCACAATGAGCATGAGTGTGTCTGACCCTAAAAAGGTGTAGGTTTTTATCACTCCTTTGATCGAACCAACCCTTTTGGTGTCCCTTCCAAACATCCCACCATTCCTGAAACTCATTGACATGCCAGAAACTTTGGTGGTGTCCACTATAGTTTTCTCCTCCTCGCCTACATCTCTCATCTTGTTTGTGGGGATTTCACCTCCTTCGACAAAGTAAAAAGTAGAGGTTGGCCCTTCCAGAAATTGGGGTGGAGAGAGGAGTCCACCCTCTTCAATCGGTGGTCCTATATTAACATGCACTGTCCTAGTGATGGATCCAACTCTTGCATCCCCTGAGCTTGTCACTATTCCCAAGTCACTCAGTGAGCCCAATGGTGAATCTTGGGCGCCTCCCTCCACTTCCATTAAGGTAACACATGGAACTCTTGTTAAGTGCATGTTCAATTCTCTAGACAAGGTCTAGGACTTGTAAATGATATTTTTTAAATCAATGATTATAGCTCCACAAGGGCCTAGTGGAGAACACCTTACAGGTCCTTCTTCCTTAGCCCTTGCTACAGGAGGGCCAGAAGCTTCTCCCCTTAATATTCCACCATTGTAGGCTCATCCTTCTTTCCCTTATAATGATCTATATTCAGAAGTGGATGACCTCTTGGTTGATGAGTGTTAGGGGGAGGCCTATTCTTTATCTTTAGATTAGATGCATGTTTATTGTGATGTATTCCCCTGTGCTTGTGTTATATGTTCCTGAATGAACCTTGTAACCCTTGTAGGTGCTCGGATACAAGAGTTATTTTGTGTCGCAAACCTTCTTCTATCTGTATCATCACTCGTCCATGTTTGTGTCTCTATTTATAGAAAATTGGGGATGATGCAAATCATTGGGGACATTTAGGCTTCACTTCCATGTTGACCCAATTTTTAATTTTTTAATTTTTTACTTTGTTTTCAAAGCATTCCTCTTGATTTGGTGGGGATTGATGATCTTTCACCCAACGCCATGGTTAAATATTATTTATATAAGCATGATCATATCTTACCCCATGAAACCAGATCCCCCTATCTCTTATGTTTTCTTTCTCTCTTCTTTGCTTGAGTTGTGATGTTGTAGTGCCTATGTGTTGTCCCTAGTGTGTGTGATAACATCATTACAATGAAATCTTGCTATGTCCCATGTACCACAACATCACCTTTTATTTTCTTTCTCATTATTGTTTTTATCTTCTTAGGTTGTCACATGCCTCTACGTTCAACATGCACCACCCTAAGTGGGAGCTATCATGTCAACCTCAAATTTTCAGAAAATGAATTCATTGCCAACGAATCTTTTTTCAAAAATATTTGCAAACTTTTTCAAAAATTGCATTCTCAACTTGGACTCTTAACGGACCGTGTTTCCTTCATCATGGGTTCATAAAGAAATAACTTGAGAAATTTACTCTGAGGAGGGAGAGTTTTTTTTCCTGTTGTAGAAGTTGCATCCTACCCCTCACAAGGGGAAATTTTCTTCCTTTCAATTTCCTTGATGAAGTGAACATCTTTCAGAAGGATTCCTTGATGCTGAATCGATTTGTGAAAATTGTTCTTATACTTTAAAATGATAAATCCCTTAAGTGGACCCTTCTTCTTTTGAAGGTGATGTAGGAGAATCCTTGGTTCTTGGAAATCTTGCATCAACCAAAAACATATTTCCTTTTAGTTTTGTTCTTATTTTGTTCCTATTCTAGTTCGATTTGGTAGATCTAGTGTTTCTTCATGTTTGCTCGCTATATAATTCATAGCTAGGATTTCATTGTGGAAATGTTCAATTACCTTATTCCAAGTTTTCAATTAAAATGATACATCCCTTAAGTGGACCCTTCTTCTTTTGAAGGTGATGCAGGAGAATCCTTGGTTCTTGGAAATCTTGCATCAACCAAAAACATATTTCCTTTCAGTTTTGTTCTTATTTTGTTCCTGTTCTGGTTCGATTTCATAGATCTAGTGTTTCTTCATGTTTGCTCGCTAGATAATTCATAGCTAGGATTTCATTGTGGAAATGTTCAATTACCTTATTCCAAGTTTTCAATTAAAATGATACATCCCTTAAGTGGAACCTTCTTCTTTTGAAGGTGATGCAGGAGAATCCTTGGTTCTTGGAAATCTTGCATCAACCAAAAACATATTTCCTTTCAGTTTTGTTCTTATTTTGTTCCTGTTCTGGTTCGATTTCGTAGATCTAGTGTTTCTTCATGTTTGCTCGCTAGATAATTCATAGCTAGGATTTCATTGTGGAAATTTTCAATTACCTTATTCCAAGTTTTCAACTCATTTGGATCCTTTTTCAGCAAGTTATCACTTCTGGAGTACGTGACAGTTTTTTAGATTGGCCCCGGAACAACTTCAAAACCTAACGGCTAGTTGGATCGATCGTGAACCTTTCTTATGACTTGTGGATCCTCACAGCATTTTTAGATTTGTTCCATGGAGTGTCCCTGACCTTACACTCAGGTCCACACTTCATCATACACATCTACCTTGGATGAATTTCAGATTTAAGGCCGACGTGTTCTTGCACACATTACATTTTCTTCATTGGAGATTGTAATGATCTTTGGCTGATGTAGATGTTTCTAGAATCATGGATATTATATAAAGCTAGTATTGAATCATTAGAAGAGACATATTTGATGATTACGAATGATATATTGTATATTAGATCTGATCTATAGGATTTTGCTCACATGTATGAGCACTGTATTTTGAGCATGTTGTAATCAGACCTATGCATCGAATCTGTAAGCCCATATGTGGCAAACTATATGTAATTAATATTTTAGATAATGAGAATGTTTGCACCTACATTCGCCTCCATAAAATTTAATGCTTCTATTGTGTTACTCTTTCTGCATGGTTTGGACTATTCTCTTTGAGGACCCTCCTTACCGTGACTGCACCAATTGGTATCAAAGAGAGATTCATTCTTTGTGTGGTCTTATTGAATATTTTTTGTAGGGTGGTGGATTAAGGATCCGACCTGTAATTGCAGAGTACTTTTGTGAAGATGGTGGGAAGAAAAAATGGTAGAGGAAATGGAGTGCGTGGAAATGTAGACCCTGCTATAATGGAAATGTTGAGAGGAATTGCTGCTAGATAAGAAGTGGCTGAAATGACCCAAAGAAGAGGTCAACCAATTGATGATGTAAGTGATGAAGAAGTATAAGAACAAGAAGAAGTTGCAAGAGAAGAGAAAATTGGCCTTGATCAGGTAGAAGAGAGGTTCATAAGAGCCCTAACTAGAGTAAAAACTAAGCCACATTTCAATCCACCAGACTATAATGGTAAGTTGGATTCAGAAGAATTGTTGGATTGGATTAAAAAATGGAGAAATACTTTGGTTTTGAAGGCACCCTAGATGATAAGAAGGTGAAATTTTCCTATACAAAATTGAGAGGACATGCATCCCTTTGGTGGGAAAATTTGCAGACAGATAGAAAAAGAAAAGGAAAGGAGAAGATAAGATCATGGGATCAAATGGTGAAAAAATTGAAGACAAATTTTATTCCTAGAGATTATCATATTAGTTTGTTCAAGAAATTGTAGAGCCTGAAGTAGAAACAATCAAGTGTGAAAAAGTATACTGAGGAATTCTATAAGTTGAATATTAGATCTGGACATTCAGAAGATGAGATTGAACAAGTAGCTAGATATGTGAATGGTTTGAGGTCATCTATTCAAGATGAGACCAGTTTGATTAAGTTGTTGAGTGTGGAAGAGGCATATCAGTGTGCCCTAAAAGCAAAGGAGAAGCTGAATAAAATAAATGAAAAAAGATAGAGAGGAACAGGTGGAAGATTTTAGAGAGGAAAAATATTTACTAGAGGAGGAAGAGGAACCTTTGAAGATCAGAATACGGAGGTCAATAAGAGTTAAAATTCATACCGAAGATATGATGGAAAATCTTATAGAAGAGAAGGATATGGTGGTTACATAAATGAAGGGTATAGAAAAGATGACAAAAGACAAGAGAAAAGAGTATTCAGGGGAACTTGTTTTAAATGTGGTGGAGAAGGACATAGATCCTTTGAATGCAAACAAAGAGAGTCAAGAAGAAATAATGAGAACAATAGGATAATAGACTTTGTTGAGGAAGATCATGATGGATCATCTAATCAACTAGAAGAAGGAGAGGTATTGGTGAATAGGAGAGTATTGTATCAAAGTGAATTGGAGAAAGAAACATCACAAAGAAAGAATTTGTTCATAGCCAGATGTAAGGTAGCTGGTAAATGTTGCAAAGTGATCATTGATAGTGGAATTTTAGAGAACCTGGCTTCTGAAGAAATGGTAACCAAATTGAAGTTGAAAAGGTTGAAACACCCTAAACCCTACCAGATAGCATGGATTCAAGATTAGCATAAAATACTAGTAAGTGAACAATGTTTGGTCAAATTGAAGATAGGAAACTACCATGATGAATTTTTGTGTGATATTATTCCTATGGATATATGCCATATCTTGTTGGGAAGGCCTTGGTAGTATGATCAAAAAGATATTCATGATGGAAAGAAGAACATATACACCATTTTTGCTAATGCAATGAAGAAAACTTTGTTACCCTTGGAAGATGTTCCTAAGGCTGAGATTTGCATGACTGCTAGAATCTGTTTGGTTGATGGAAGAATATTTCTAGATGGACTGAGACATGAGAACTTGTGCTATGCATTCATGCCTAAGAAAGTTGAAGACTTGAAGCATATAGAAGAACAACTGGGAGAGATAAGAGAGTTGCTAAAAAAATATGAGGCCATCATTTCAAATAATGTACTTGGTGGATTACCACCTGTAAGGTGTATTAGTCATTGCATGGATCTGATTCCTAGAGCTAGTTTGCCTAATAAAGAAGCACACCAGATGACACCGACAAAGAATGAAGAATTGAATAGACAAGTGCAAGAGTTTTTGAGGAAAGGTTTGATCAGAGAAAACTTAAGTCCTTGTGCAGTACCTGATGTGCTTGCACCTAAGAAAAATGGAGAATGGAGAATGTGTGCTGACTGTAGAGCCATAAACAAGATCACATTGAAGTATATATTTCCTTTGCCCTAGATGGATGACATTATGGATTATTTGAGTGGAGCTAAGTACTTTACAAAGATAGAATTGAAGAGTGGATATCATCATATCAAAATCAAAGAAGGAGACGAGTGGAAAAAAAACATTCAAGACAAATGAAGAATTTTATGAGTGGTTGGTGATGCCTTTTGGGTTGAAAAATGCACTGAGTACTTTCATGAGGTTGATGAACGAGGTATTGAAGAAATTCTTGGGTAAATTTGTAATTATATATTTGGATGACATTTTGATTTTCAGTAAGACTAGAGATGAACATTTGTTGCACATAAGATAAGTTTTGTAGAGGTTAAAAGAAGAATAGTTGATGATAAACCTAAAGAAGTGTAGTTTCATGAAGGAGGAATTGGTATATCTAGGATTTGTAATATCAGTGGATGGATTGAAGATGGATCCTAAGAAAGTGAGAGATGTTGTTGAATGGCCTACACCTAAAAGCCTTGGAGAGGTAAGATCATTTCATGGATTGGCTAGTTTCTACTAGAAGTTCATTAGGAATTTTAGTTCTATTTGTAACCCCATGACAAAGACAATGAGAGGAGACAGGAAGGATTTTAGATGGACATCTAGAGCAGAAACAAGTTTTGAATTGTTGATTCAGAAGGTGACTGAGCAGCCTATGTTGGCATTACCATATTTTGAAAAGGTATTTCAAGTAGACTGTGATGTAAGTGGAAATGGTTTTGGAGTAGTATTAAGTCAAGAAAGAAGACCAGTAGCCTATTTCAGTGAGTTGAATGATGCAAGGGAATGTATTTAGTATATGATGAGGAGTTCTATGCCATAGTTCAAGCTTTGAAGAAGTGGAGACATTATTTGTTATCTAAGGAGTTTGTGTTGTATACGGATCATCAAGTTTTACATTATTTGAATAGTCAAGGTAAGTTGAATTAGAAAAAGATGAGATGGGTAGAGTTCTTATAGAGTTACACTTTTGTCTTGAAACATAGGAGTGGAAAGTAAAATAATTTTGTTGACACTTTGAGTAGAAGAATGAATTTACTGGCACAGATGAGAGTGGAGGTATTAGTCATTGATGAATTGAGGTACTTGTATAAGGAAGACCTGAATTTTTCAGAACCTTGGAGAGCATTAGAGAACCAATCCTCGAGGATAGAATTCAATGGTTGGATTATTTCATCCAAGAGGAAATGTTGTTTAGAGGAAACTAGTTGTGTATATCCCAAAGTTCAATGAGGGATAACTTGGTAAAAGAGAAACATAGTATAGGATTGGTAGGACATTTTCAAATTGACAAGATAGTAGCATTGGTGAGTGATAATTAATTTTGGCCCCAGATTCATAAGGATGTCAGGAAATTTGTACAGAGTTGGATTGTATAAGCCTCTAACAGTACCAGAAGGACCTTGGGAGGATACAAGTATGGTTTTCATAATTATTTTGCCTAAGACACATAGAGGTAATGAATCAGTATTTGTGGTAGTGGACATATTTTGTAAGATGGCAAATTTCATACCTTGTAAGAAGAGAACGGATATAGTACATGTAGCATATTTTTTTTTAGAGAAGTGGTCAGATTGCATGGATTACCTAGGAGTATTGTTTCAGACAAAGATACAAAGTTTGTTGGCTATTTTTGGAGGACACTTTGGAAGAAGTTGAAAACATATTAGAAGTTCAGTTCTACTTTTCACCTGCAAACAGATGGCCATACAGAGGTAGTGAACCAGAGCTTGGGCAATTTTTTGATATGTTTTATGGGAGAGAAGACCAAAATTTGGGATCTAGTCCTAGCACAAGAAGATTTTTCCCACAATAATTCAATGAACAGGAGTACCGGAAAGACACCTTTTGAGATTTTTACAAGAGTTCATCCTAGAGGTATATCAAAGTTGAGATACATCAGTAGGGAAGATAAAAGGAGTGTAGAAGCAGTAGAATTTTTAGAACATATGAAGATAGTGCATACTCAAGTGAAACAACATTTGGAAAACATGAACTAAAATTATAAGGAGAAAGTAGATGAAAAGAGGAGACATAAGGAGTTCAAAGTTAGAGATTAAGTGATGGTGTACTTGAGGAAATAAATATTTATAGTTGGTACATAAAATAAATTGAAGATGAGTAAGTTTGGACTCTCTAGAATTTTGAAGAATTCTGATACAGGGAATGCTTATGAAGTGAAGTTACTAGATGACATGGGTATATCACCTATACTCAACATTGCAGATCTACATCAGTACCATGAAGCAAAATCCAGTAATGACAACAAAGTGAAGTTGGAAGAAAAAATTCCTAAACAACAATTAGATGAGATAGAAGAGATTTTGGATGTCAGAGATGGGAGAAAGACTTGCAGAAGATAGTACAAAGAATATCTTGTGAAGTGGAAAGGTTGACCAGTGGAGGATTCTTCTTGGATTTCTTAGGTGGAGGTAGACCGTATTGGTTTTCCTTTAGCCCCAAAAAAGTAAGGAACTCAATTTTCGTCAGCCCCAGATGTCTAATGCAGGGGCATCCTTGGTTCTTGGCAATCTTGCATCAACCAAAAAAATATTTCCTTTCAGTTTTGTTCTTATTTTGTTCCTGTTCCAGTTAGAGTTGGTAGATCCAGTGTTTCTTCATGTTTGTTTTCCAGATCATGCATACCTGGGATTTCGTTGTGGACATATTCAATTACCTTATTCCAAGTTTTAAGCTCATTTGGATCTTTTCCCGACAAGTTATCACTTTTGGAGTATGTGACAGTTTTTAAGACTAGCCCCAGAATAAATTCAAAACCTAATGGCTAGTTGGATCGATCGCAGACCTTTCCTGTGACTTGTGAATCCTAACGGTGTTTTTATATTTGTTCCATGGAGTGTCCTCGACCTTAATCTTAGGTCCACACTTCATCATACACATCTATCGTGGATGAATTTTAGATTTAAGGAAAACTTGTTCTTGCACACATTACATTTTCTTCATTGGAGATTGTAATGATCTTTGGCCAACGTGGATGTTTCTAGGCTCACGGATATGATATAAATCTAGTATTGAATCATTAGAATAGATAGATTTGATGATTAAGAAGGATATGTTGTATATTAGGTCTGATCTATAGGATTTTTCTCACATGTATGGGCATTGTATTTTGAGCATGTTGTAATCAGGCCTGTGTGCCAAATCTGTAAGCCTGGATGTGACCGACTATATGTAATAAATATTTCAAATAATGAGAAAGTTGCACCTAAATTCGCCTCCATAAATTGTGTTTCTTCTATTGTGTTACTCTTGCTGCATGGTTCAAACTGTTCTCTTTAAGAACCCTCCTTACCGTGACTACACCAAAAGGGTTCTTGAGGGGCCCCTTTGAAAGCCTTTCAACTTGTTGATTGTCTGTGTGACTATATTTTTGTTTGCATGCATGGTTGTTTTGTGTTCTTTGGAAATTTTTATCTATGGATTAACATGTTTCTTTGTAGGTATGCTTGTGAAGATTATTTCTAGTATGAATATATGGATTCCCTTTCCAATGTGTGTCTTCATGAGACAGAACTTAGGGTGTGCCTCCTTGCAGGTCTGTAGGCCTGTACGATGCTTACTTCACTAGGCTTCCTTCATGAGAGAGAACTTGGGGGGATTCCTTCTTACAGGTTTGCAAGACTATGATATGCTTACATCCTATGGGATCTTTCCATCATTGGTCTAAGGGCCTTTGATTTACTTTGTACAATTTCATAGTTCTGTGAGGCTACGGAGTCCTTTTGTTTGAAACTCCCCCTAGGGAGAGTACCTATGGAGTCCTTTGTCTACCCTAAAATTTTCATTTTTCTAGAGAAAGGTCTACTTCCTTGATGGTTCAGGTATACATTTCTAACATTTTGATCTACTTTACAGAGTGCTCATCAATACTTGTGCTTGCTAAACAAATAGAAAAATGTATAGGAGTGAATTTTCACCCCTTAGAAAAATTCCCCTTTCACATACCCTCACCTTAGAAAATAAAATCTGAAGGAAAAATTCCACATCACCTACTTTCCTTTCATCCACTTGGTGAGATAATATTTGTTAGGGATGCACACATTACACGTAGACATCCATGGGGTGCATTGTCATCCCTAATAGATCTAAAGTTGGCAAAGGCGTTACACACCTGATTGGGGTCAAATTGTAACATCCCTCTTCAACCAACTGACTTAAAAATGGCCTATTCTTTCTCATACCACCTTCAAAAACACTATTCATTCATTCATTCCATCATTTGAGAATTTTCACAAATCTTTCAATCTCTTTCACTCTCAAGGAGCATTCCAATCTTCTATTGTGAGCATTTCAACATCTTTGAAGCTCCATCAAATCCACATTGCAAGTGTGAGTCAATCCATAGAAGTGTGGTCTTGGAGTCTTGCAAGACCTCCCTTCATCACCATTGCGGTTGTGGTGACTTTTCCAAGTCCATTCCTTGCATTTTTCTTCCATTGGCTAGTCAGATTTTGGGTGAAGGTGGTAACACTTCACTCCTCTACTTTATGATTTGATTAAGTAGCAAAGTATTGTCTTGTAATATTCATTGCAATATTTAATTTCTACATCCTTTATCACATATTCTACTCCATTGATTTTTGGATTTCCATGGAGGTGGAAAGACCAAAATGGGGGTCTGACTGAGGCAGACCCCTATGCATCCCCAACAATTTTCCCCTTCTTGTTTGTGTGTAGGTGGATGTACGCATGGAGCTATTTGGAAAAATGACACTTTTGTGAGATTATCTTCATCACTCTAGCCTTTATTTACTTGCTTTATCATCTTCATCTATATTTTCTATACTTTCTTATTCTATCTTTTCCATTTAGATCAACTAGCTAGGTCATCAGTATTTTTTTTGGTAGTTTTTAATATACTTGTTTTTTAGTTGTACGAATGCTAGCATGCCAGAGAAACACCAATGTGTCACACTGTTGTCCTAGAGCCTCATTTTCATCCTTGGATAGAGAGTTTTCTAAGGTGTAGTACTGGCTCCAAAAACCATCTCACCTAGCTTAAACCTAAAATTTGGGCCTAAAGAGTGACATAAATACTACATAGTTTTCTTCATTCTTGATCCCCATCCCTTTAGAGTGAGGTAAGTTAGGGCTTCCCTATGCTCTCGACTCTCTGTGACCATGAGCCTTGACATGGTTGGTCCCCCTCTCTTACACTAATAATTTACCCTAAGCAAGTGACTAATCCTACCTAAGAATTTACCTAAATTTCTATTACTATCTTCATGGTGTTCTTTGTATGAATTACAATAGGATTTTCCTTAAATTCACTTGAATACACTTTAAATATCCTACTGTAACAATGAATTACCTTAACTTTTCTACATTTGAAAAATGTAAAGTCAAATACATACTTACCATGAATTGGCTCATATGTATTAAAATGACCTCATTAAAGGTCAATTGCACACACCTTTGTTGGTTTCTCCATACTCTACCTTCTTCCAATCTTGGTTCATGGTTTTCTTTTTTGCTTTGTTATGTTCCATGAACAACTAAACTCATTTCTTGATTCACTATCTCTCTAAAATTTATCAAGTCTTTGGCCCTATCTTCACTCTTAGTAGCACTATTCACTTCATTAGACCAATTAT
Source organism: Sequoiadendron giganteum (assembly GCA_007115665.2). Taxonomy (NCBI): domain Eukaryota; kingdom Viridiplantae; phylum Streptophyta; class Pinopsida; order Cupressales; family Cupressaceae; genus Sequoiadendron; species Sequoiadendron giganteum. The sequence goes on from CM021100.1 coordinate 805,003,718, forward strand.
TAACACAATTTACATTATCATCAAAAAGGGAGAAAGTAAAAACTTGATATTCTATATTATGTATGAAATCAAGAATTTCTTCCCTTTTAGATTGTGGATTTTCCATTAGGAGTGAAAAGCATGCATCTCTTGCTCATTTTCTCAACTCTTCCTCTTCATTGTCACCCTCCACATGTGAGAAGATTGGTGAATCATCATTTTCACATTCACTCTTTTGGCATGCTATTTCTAAGTCTTGATGTCCTTGCATTTTTCCTGTTAAATTTTAGGACTTTCTTCATGAAAATTATGGTTATTAAATCCATTTTATTTAATAATTTAATTTCATATATTTCTAGTTTCACTAGGGTTAGGCACTTTCTCAAAATTCAAACTTCTTTTCCTTAATAGTTCCTTTCTTTTAGCAGTTAGAGACATTTCCATTAACGAAATCACATTATAGGTATCCAAACTTACTGTAGTTAAAAAAAATCACAAAAAAGTTCACAATGATTAGTTGTATCATGAATTCTATACTCGATCACCCTACCAAAGGTGAAAAAACTTAAAGGATAAATCCTCCAGTTAAGGATTTTATGGAGCTTATCAATGTCCATTTTACTTTCCATTACTAGCTTGCATAGACTTTCATCTTACAAGAAAATTTCTAATCTAAAACTGGGACAAAAATACCAATTCCAGATAAAACCAAAGGTTCCCTCCTTCTAGCACCAATTATTGTTGAAGACGATGTTAGTCGCACACCGATAGTGCAGATAAACCCTCACAAACACACCACGAGAACCTATCTTTTGTTGGAAGATTGCATTGGGACAACCTAAATATGAGGCTAACTCAAATTAATCCCAAGGCTCATTTATGTTAGGTCTTGATTATACTAGGTTTGCATCAGGGTTCATTGCAATAATGTTGTTAATCATGAGGAGTAAATAGTTTTGTAGTTTTCAAAGGAATCATATGGATAGGTAGAATATAATCTCAATCTATTCATTTAACAATTTCATGAAATCGACAAATTTACAATGAAATTTCATGAACATCAAATAATTTTCTTTCACTTAAGTAGATTCATCTTTAAGCATTCAATAATATCATGGAATCAAAATATTTGTGGTAAAAACTCCTTGCATTCATCTCTTTTTTGGAACATTTTCTGAAATTTAAACATTTATTCTAAAATAAAACATCAAAAGTACTGAAAAAGTAAAGTTTCTTCTAGGTATTATCATGCGTGCCTTAAGAATTAACCAAACTAGAGCAAACCATTCCATATGTCACCAAATTACTTCACATCTAGGCATAGAATGATGTGATATTTTAAAGAGAGGGGGATCATCTGCCACCAAACAGTGTCAGTATGTACCCTTAAATAACACAACACATAGTCTTTTCTGATAGGAAGAAACAATCATCTACGTAAGATTTCATATCACTAGATAGATTTTAAATTGGATTTGATATTTATTAGATTCTAATGAAACATACAAGTTTTTAATCCAAAATAGAACAAAAAATAGGAAAAAGAACAAGACTTAAAGAATTTTTGGTTCTCTAACATCCACAAATTTTGAACTTAACCTAAAATCAAACATCTCTTGGCCTTTTATAGAAACAAGAAACTCAAGAAATTCAATAAACAAATGGGAGAAAATCCAAGGGATGAATCACAAAAGGGCATGTGGAATATGACAACTTGCAGGAGAGTTGTTGAATAAGTCAACGGATTCCAACCTTCTTCATTACTTTGAAATCTTTTAGAATCTCCATCTTTAAAATGATCAAGAGCTTAATTTAGAGCCGAGTGTATTCTTCCAACAAAATGTAAGGGCTTCCTAGATATATAGAGTGATCAGGTGGACATAGAAAAATATAAAGAAGTCTGAATCCACTGGCTCTTTTCTCCCACATTAATTTTTTTCCTCAAGCTTGGCACTTCCAGAAAAAATCCACACTAGAGGTTGGCATATTCTTTCACCACATTTGTAATACCAAGATTCCCAATACTACAACATGAAAACTTCTTCACATAGACTTCTAGAACGTACCACCTTACCTTGCTATGCTACTACTCATGATCGGAATTTTCCTGACCATCCATACCCAAATATTGCATTAAAATTTTTTCCTCTTGCAAGTATAAATTCCACATATTAATCCCTTTTAAAATATTCATAAAAATATCATGAAAAGAAAACAATCATTAATAAATCATCGTTACAAAAAAATCATAAATATCACACTTTAAATACATTCTTGCATGATTATCCTTGTAGGCAAGTTAAACAACCTTTCTAATTTGTGGGGAAAACTTAGAAATTTAACTTTAAAACTTAACTTTACTACTCGGTACCCAGTACTTGACAACTTTAGCTTTTACCGAAACAAGAATTTCCTAGATCTCAGAGTCTACTGCAACCTTCTTGTTTCTTGGACATTCATTCCTAGACAAAAACACTTTACCAAAATTTTCATTAACACTTCAACACTTCTGGCCTTTCGATACTCGATACTGGGTACCTGGTACACTTGAATCACAAATTACTCCAAAAAATTCCTTTTAACTTTAATTTCTGGTGATCTATTTCTACTAACTAGCACCTGCTATAACTGTTAATTTTCACTTGGGTCCCCAAGTCTTACAGTCTTGGGGCATGTTGTGAAACCACACAACAAAAGGAAACAAAATCATCAAAAAATCCTTCACTCAATATCAACAATCTTACAAAAGATTTAGCCAAGACAATTTTAACTTCATTGCATCCTAAATTGATAAATACTACATGTGGGAATATCTCATTAGATAGATATCAAGTTGACACTTTTTCCACACATTATAATCAATAATATTAGTTGGTGCTCCTTGTCATGTAATAGTTGTAGTACCGAACTATACTCACTATTGCATGTTTTACATTCATTGACAATCATTTCCTTTTCACAAGGAGTAAAATATCATCATCCATTCTTGACTCACCCTTGTATTGCATTAAGTCGGAGCAAGGGGCTTAGGTAGTCTTGTCCTCGTATGAAAATTTTCATTATCTCTTTTGGCTAGTTCACCACTTTCCATGTATATATAAGACCAAGCTTGGGATGTGGATGACATCACTTAAGTTAGCACGCATCTGACGTACTGAGTTGTCTCTAGTATTGCATTTTGGGGGCAACCCCTTATTCATGATTTAGTTTCATTTGGGAACATATGACTTGGCATAGGGTTTTCCAAGGAAATATCTCATTTCAGAGGAGAAAAATTTGGCTACTTTAAAATACTTGCTCACAACAATGGTGTTAACAACCACTTTAAGTGGGGGCATACATCGATAATAAATTTCAACATTTTTCATATGTCATGGTGTGATTTTATTCCTTGTGAAGCATCCTTTTCTTGGTGGTGTCATTGGGTTTGATGTCCTCCATGAGTGCGATATTTCTAAGTGTACGACTTTCCCTTAGTTGCATGATGTGAAACAAGGCATCCGATAAGTGGCAATCTGATATTCTTGACTTGTCCTCTCTTGGAGACATTAGGCATGATTTTCCCTAAGAAGAAGACCTTACATGAAGAAAGATCCCCTTGAACAAAAACCTATAGACTGGATAATATTCATAAGCATTCAGTATTGTGTTGCCTTATCGAGGTTGTCAAGAGGATAACCTCAATATGGTATGGGAGGCTAATATGACTCTGATTTTCCCCCTTTTTAGGATACTCACCTACTGGACAGCCTGAGGTTCCACTACCCTAGACTGAGCGTGTGTGTCATTTGCATAGTGGACATCGATTTTTTCTTATAAAAATTCTTGGACAAATAGCCTAGACTTGGTCCACATCGTGTTGGATAGATTGTCAAAGCTTGATCCTTTTCTTAGACAAATAGCCATATTCCACATCACGTTGGAATGGTCGAAGCTTGATCCTTTATTTTCCTTTATTTTTCTTGGCCTTTGATAGGGTATGATTATGTATCTTTGTCATTTTTGCATACATAAGTGTCTTGAATGTCTAGTATGTTTCACATGGGGGCAAACTCCCATTAAAGTGGGGGGAAAATATAGTAACGAAAAAGTATTCCTTTTTCCTTAATTTGGGAATGATTAACAATAAATGAGCCTAATGTTGCCTTTATTTAGTGTTGTAATGTGTTTTACACATTCACATTAAGTGTAGGAACCTTTTTAATAAAGTGGACTTAATGATGCCTTATTTAGGGTGATGTAAAGTGTTTCTTTACACTTTCACATTAATCTAGGGATTTAATTAATTAATTGAGCTTGATTGACCCCTTAAATTCAAATCAAAGCATAATTTATTCCATCTTCCAAGGGATAAATCTCGATACTTAATAATATTTCACAACACTTAATTTTGCAAGGTTTGATTCCTAGGCTAGTGACTTAGGACCCATTCACCACCTGGTGAATGGGTCCTTCCTAGGTCCTAGGACCACCTTTTGGCATATTATTTCATATCCTTGAAGCATATCCTAGTTGAGTGTGCTAGGACCTATTCACCTTATGGTTAATGGGTCCTCCTTAAGTTAGGACACCCCTTTTTAACTTATTCTTTGTGAGATTTTGATAATTTTAAATCTTAGATCTGGTGTCGCCTTGTGTTATTTGAATTTTGGGATTAAATATTAACTTAATTATAAATATAAGGTTAATTCACATAGTTTCATCCTAATACTTTAATGAGATCAATTAATCTTCACAAGAGAATATTATAGCATTCAAGAAGACATTCGAGAGTAGATTTATCAAGGTTTTATTGCAGCAATCATAGATCATATCATCATGCCAAATTCATGCATATTGTTGAGCTAATGTTATGTTGTAGCACTGGTGATCAAGTTCAAGTCTTCAAAGCCATTATTTTATCTCAAGATCTACATACATTGAGACCACTTCATGCTTCATTTTATATTTGTACTCCAAGTTTCAATTGAGGATTGGTGAGTTGTTACACATTGTTGTTCATTCATCTTCCCTTTATGCATTATTTCAATTCAAGGTTTAGTTACTAGAATGGGCTTTGATAGAGGAAAACCCTATTACCTAATAATAAAAAAAATATATTTTATCTTGATGTGTTATTGCAGGTCTTAGATTGAAGATCAAGTGGAGAATAAAATTTACAAAAGTTTTCAAGATTACAAAGTTGTAAAAGTAGGCATCTTACTTGCAAGATCACAAAAAGTGCTCTATAGGATTTATTTCCATATTTTGGGAGCTCAACACCTAGGATCTGGGAGTGTAGACATTAAATAACAAGATATCAAAACTAATTTTCCAAGAACCCTAATAGGGACCCATTTTCCACTGGGAAAATGAGTCATCCGTGAGGCCCGAAACTACACTTTTTTAGTAAGGTACATATCATTTCGACATCTAAAAACCTTCCTATTTGTTGTTATAATAGTTAGTTTTTTTTTATTGTTATTTAGGAGTCTTACCTCTCATAATTGAATGAAACATCTAAGAAAAATTAGGTTCCTCCATTTCATCAATCCATTTGGGGTGAACCTCTTTTTCTATGTTTCAGTATTTTTAAACTCCAATGAATATGCCTACCAACAAATCCTAATAAAAAGGCATCACCATATTTTGCAAAGGTGTCACATCATGTTTTAGAAGTGCCAAAATTATCTGATGCCTTTTTTTTTCCTAATATACCCTACATTTTTCTACCTTAAAAAGTGTGCACAAGGTTTTTGGGGTACATACTAGTGGTCTTGCATCAGCTGGCTACTAGAACACATAGAGTCGATCTATGCGGTGTGGATGAAGTACATGATGTGCCATATTATTAGGTTCTCTAGAGTAAATCTACACAAAATCACAAGATCTCTCTAAATTCTCAAAATAAAAATGTGTAAATTAGTTGTAAAGTGACCTAATTTCACATATATGCATTGCAAAACCTAGGGTTTTAGCCATGTATCTCCTTTTTCTCGCTTCATAACCTAACATGGTTGCTTCATTTGGGTCTTAGGAATTATTTCTCATCCTTTTCACAATCAAACTATTCCCATCACAATATTGTAAGCTTGACATGCAAATCAATTTTTCTGCTTAGTCTCTCAAGGGGGCAACATATTAGCATTCTATCAACTACTGAGGCACATTGGGGCATTTGAAAAATTCAAAAAAAAAAAATTGATTTGAGTAGTATCAGTCTAAGAAATATTAGCTCTTTAAAGAAATACAACATGTACGTCACTTGAAAGAGGGGGAAAATGTAGACACTTGAAAATATCTTGTTCATATCACACACTGTGATTTCAATTATTAACACCATTTCTCTCTTATTTCACCTATTTCACCTATTTAATTAGATAATGTCAAGTGATTAATTAAATTCGCTATTTCCCCCTATTCATCAAATAATTAATTTTATTTGATTAATTCACCACCTTCACTCTAATAATCTTCTCATTTGATCAAATAATGCAAATTATTTAATTAAATGTCATAGATCCTCTTTGATTAAATAATGTTAATTGCTTAACTAAAGTTCTTTAATTCTCCCCACTTGCACAATTAAATAATTTTTTAATTTTTTAATAGGTTAATATTTTCTTGCAATCATTCAAAGAATATTCTCATGGAATATTCCTCCTTTTCAAATTCAAAAATTTCCCTCCACATGAAAATATCTCCCACATATTCATTAAATTAAGGTATTTGTTAGTGTCTCAATAAATTTGGACATTTGATAAAAATCCTTGATCCATGTCAATGTGCATTGTCAACCCTTGATTTGATCTTTGATCCATGCCATCTTCTCTCCTTCAATTTCATCCATTGATTAGCCAATTTAATCTTAACCATTGATTCATTCTAAAAATCTATAAATAGTCTTCATTTTATATGAATTCTAACACAATAAATTGAGAAACCAAACTCTTATAAAAAATTTAATCATGATTTGAGCTAAATACCTTTTATGAATCACCATTATCAACCTTTATCAATTCATCAAAATTTGAGGATTTTAAAATTTAACCATGGATTAGGTTCAAGATGAGAATTCCACATCAATCTAACACGGTATTAAGGTTTTCATTTATTAATTGGGTTTCCAATTTGAATTAATTGGATATTTCATGTTTTAATGTAACTTTGATTAGTATTTTTGAAGAATATCATTGGAATGTGGTTTAAGTAGATCATTTGTTTATTCTCTTAGTTAATTCGATTGCATTTGATCTTGTTAATCTTCTATGTTAACAATAAGAATATTATAGAACCTAATTTTCTTTATATTCATGCCTTTGAAAATGTTTGTAGGCAACCACACTACCCATTAAGGTACTGTGTTGTTAGAAAATGTGGATTAACTAAACAGTAAACTAACACACCGATAAGACATTATATTAAAGAAAACTAATCTAGAAAGAATAAATGCAAACTCTAATAGCTTCTTCAAATTCATCTCATCGTCCTCTATCTCCAAGGATTTGATTAAAGATGTTGGCTCTCAGTTGTGTAAGCAGCAGCTTGTTGAAATGGCAGCTTAGGAGAATGAGATTAATTGAAGATGCATGTGCATGACTATATGATTTAAGCTATGAAATTGAAATGCAACTATAGTAACTGCATATGAAATCTAAGATTTGAGGTGTGTTTTCAACTCATAAGAGGGTTGTATTTATAAATTTTTGAGGGTAAGAATCCAGTTGGCGAGGATCAATAGTTGAGTTCAAACCTATTAAGATGAACGATGAGTGATCGAGAAGTTGAAAAAAAGATGGAAGGTTAAGAGAAAGATGGAAGATGTTTCCATAATTTAAATAAATAATATTTAATTATGTGTGAGAGAGGATAAAAAGCGCTTTAATTAAATATATAAAATACTTAATTACATATGAGAAGAAGATAGTTTCTAATTAAATATTTTTAGAATATTTAATTATTGTGGAAATAAAGCTTTTAATTAAATATTTTTAGAATATTTAATTATGGAGAAAAGAAGAATATCATTTATTGTGATAATTAATATAAATAAATTGCAAAATGTATTTAATTAATTGAGAGGAAGATAGCAATAATTAAATAAAATTATTTATTTAATTAAACTAGAAGAATTGGAAAAATGAACAATATAAATAAATAATTAAATTTATTTATATGTAGATGACTTAAGAATATTAATTAAATAATTCATATTTAATTAATTAACAGGTTTGGTTAACCGTGACCATTTTTAGATGTGTACATTTTGCCCCAAAATTTTATAAATTACTGATGCTATATGCCCCCTTGAGAGATAAATCGCATGATAAAAGAATCAGAATGATTTTCAGAGGAAAATTAGTGATTTAGCTCTCAAAATACTGCTCTGCATTGCAAAAATTTGAATATTTTCACACTTTTACCCCCTTAAAAGATGAAAAAGGTGAAAATTCATTATCATTTGAACAGTAACCTTTGGTAATTTTCAGAGCTCTAAGAGGTGAAAACATGATGCCGATCCATTATGAGTTCCATAGATTTGAGCGAGCCCGCTAGTATCAGAGACTAGCTATGTACGGACCTCCAGTAAGTCGACCTGATCCTCTTCGTAAATTTTTTTGATGATTTTTCATTTTTTTTGTAATTTTTAGATTTTTCACGTCTCGGTTTAGCGCATACAAGCCATAGTATGGCACGTAGGGTAGATAAAGTTGCGCATCCAGAGTAGCGCATAGGGGTGAAATAGTCACGCATAGTGTAGAATGGCGCATAGGTTACCTGTAGTAGCGCATACATAAATGTTGCCCGTGTAGGATGCTAGATTGGCACATAGGGTAAATTGGCACATAGGGTGACTGTTTTAGCACATTTGTGTGATAGAATAGCGCATAGGTGAAGTTGTGCATAAAAGGTCTATTTTGGCACATAGATTAGATAGAGTCGTGCATTGACGGAGTTGTGTATGGCAGCTCTGTTTTAGTGCATCCATGGTTTTAAATGGCGCATACATGGTTTAGTGCATTGATGGTTGTTTTGGCGCATCCATGGATTTTTCCCATTTATAAATTTTGAAGAAAATTTGGTAAGTGTTTGATGATTGTTGCTAGATTACACAACTAATTTTGTGCTTTTGAATAGGATCAAGAATAGATTAGCTTGATTTGAGAAACTTGTCTTTGTGCTTGAAGAACAAATAAGTCTAATAAATTTGCTTTCTTGTTTGAAAAACAAATAGTAATGATAGATTTGCTTTCCCAATTGAAAGTAAAATAGATAGATATTGAGTCATGTTGTTTGTTAAATTTGTATCCATACAATATGAAAAAAAAATAGTAGATGAAAGGATTGATAAATTTTCTTTCATGCGATATGAAAAATAAATAGTAGAAATGATAAATAGATTTGCTTTCATGCGATATGAAAAACAAATAAGTGTTGATTTGATTGAACTTGCTTGATGTACTGATTGATTTTGCTTTTGATGTACTTATTTGATTAGAGATTGCTTGTTGATTGATTTTTTATGATTGCTTGATGATGTTGTAAAGGAGGAATTTAACCTCCTCCACATTAGAGAGAGATTTCCCCATATGTGGGAAATGATTCTGCAATTGTCATAAGATGATTTAGGGGTGATAGACCAGTGCATTTTGAGTTCACTATTGAGGATCCCATAGTATCGGGTCAATAGGGGGTTGTTGACTGTGTTGGCTGAGAGATGGCACAGTGATCATAACACTTTTCATTTGTCGATAGGAGAGATTACGGTGATGCCAGAGGACTATACAGGATACTGGGTATTCCAGTAGTTGGGGAGCTTGTGATCTATGATCACAAGGAGATTGGAGGGAATGATGCTTTGAGATGAGTCTTCTAGGATCCTCATGCTGGCAGGAATGAGATTTCCTGGAAAGATATGGTATTGAGCTATGCCCCACTACCATCAATTTTAGCAAGTATGATCGGTGGTTTCCTTTGTCCTGATCATAGGGCAAAGGGACTATCAGTTGGTTGGGGTAAGATTATGGAGGATATGCTTCTTCATGGGACCAGATATGCATGGGGATCATGTATGCTTGCCCATCTATACCACGATCTTCATCAGGTTGTATACACAGATGGGAAGAGTCTCTCTTGCGGAGTGACTCTTCTACAAATATTTATATGGGAGCATTTTTCTATTGCGTGTCCCATTGTTCAAAGGGATCGTCCCCTTGGGTTCCCATATGTCTATTCATACACAGGACCTCTTGTCTAGCCGAGGCTGGGCAAGTTGGAGTATTGGCGACGCATGCTAGATGATCTAGATATAGTCATCTGGAGACTGTATGTAGATTGTGATATGTGGGAGACAGATGATTTAGAGTTGCCCTATTGTATGAGATCTAGATATTTGATTGGACGTACCCCATACATTATTGAGCGGTTTTTGGTTATGAGAGTCTTGAGGTAGCTTGGGTTAGTACAAATGATGTCATGAGGTGTGGCACATTATGCTAGGCACCGGGAGGATATGCCAGAGTGGGGTCCTATTGTGACCATTGAGGCAACCCGAGCAGAGTATTTGGAGTTGTAGCTAGCACAATGGGCTATACATCCGGAGGTTACAAATGTAGGGATGATAGAAGAGTATGCTGCATATTTTTACACACATCCCTTCTCGAGGTTTACTAGTCCAGAGGAGCCTGCTCCATTATTGGAAGGACCGATTATATAGTGAGGACGAGGGTAGGTATAGGCATAGGTAGCAGTAGGGCAGCCATAGGGAGAGGCTCAGGCTGGGGCAAAGGATGTAGCGGCCATGGATATTGATGAGGAGGGAGATGAGGAGGATGACTCTGGAAGCCAAGATGACAACATTGATGACAGTGGGGATGACGGAGGTGGTGGGGGTGGAGGACAAATATATTTCTTTGATGCTCCCTTCAGGATGAGGCCATGAACCTCAAGAGTGGAGGACTAGCCAAGTACGTCGGCTCCATGAATCATTATCAGGGCTCCCTCATAGGGACAGATTGATGCATTGTAGGCTAAGGTTCAGAATCTGTGGAGTCAATTGGCACAGGCTCAAGGGATGATCAGTTAGCTGCAGGCACAAGTTGCACAGCCACCACCTCCTGACCCACAGGTAGCACAACTTACGGCCGAGAGGGACAACTTCCGAGAGAGATGTGTATGGGTCGAGGGGGTAGCCGAGAGACTTCTCAGATTAGTTGAGAGCACCTCTATTGGAGACGTTGTAGGAGAGGGACTAGAGACTGCTCAAGAGGCTAAGTATTATATGATGAGGTATTTTGAGGTAGTACCACCCGAGAGGAGGATTACCTTCACATAGTCCGGTACTCAGTCTCGGACCCATTCACACAGTCACTCTAGAAGTGCTACCAGGAGTGTGGGTCAGCCAGTCAGACGAGAGATCAGAGCTTCTGGGAGTAGAGATCCATTGAGACCCATTACCTCAGGAGGTAGTAGCAGCCATGTTCCATGGCTAGATGCCCCTCAGTGATGAGTATTTTGACATGTTTATTCCATTGTATTTGATATATCTTTTTGAAACATTTGATATCCTTGTATTCCTGGAAAATTGTTTTGATGAGATTTATGAGATACAATGGTGATTCGATTATACATGTGTTATAGATGATTTATGCTCATCTTATGGATGCATGTTTATTTCTATATGCTATGTTGTGTATGATTTTCGTGATGCAATAATGATGATGGTTTATTTTATGTATGGTGATGTAATGATGAAATGATTTTAGTATGATGATGTATGATGCAATTTAAAATGATTTTCTTTTATAATGTATGATAATGCAAGATGTATTGTGATGTAATGATTCTAATATGGTGATATATGATGCAAAAAAAAATGATTTTCCTTTATAATGGATGTAATGAATGCAATTAATGTTAGATGTAATGGTGAATGCTTTTATTGAGATGATATGATGTAGTTTTAAAATGATTTTCTTTTATAATGGATGTAATGAATGCAATGAATGTTAGATGTAATGGTGAATGATGTAATGATGAATGATTTAAAAGGGATAATTATGATGAGATGAGATGAACGGATAAATGTTATGATGAATTTAATGAATGATATGCACATGACATGGATAACAATGATAATGTTGTAATTGGTGAACTAATGATACACGATGTAATGGAAATGAACATGATAACCTAAATGGTAATGTGAAATGAATGAAATGCATGTAACCTTATTATTAATGTAGATGATGTGTGAGGAGATGTGTATGCAAGTGTAAATGTTAATGTTATTACATGATAGTGTAATATGAGATGAATTATTAAATGAATGACTTATGCACATGATATGAATATGATGAACTAACAATGAAATGATGATGCAAAATGTAAATGCAAGAATAATGATAAAAAGGATGATGGTGAAGTGATGTGAATGGTAATGGAATGAGATGTAACAAATGTCTAGTCATACTCAATCGTTGTATGAAAAGATACCCAAGAATTTGGCCAACCCTCAAAAATCTATTTAAACAGCCCCCAAAAGAAATGTAAATGAGTTATGCAGTCCTAAAATGTAGTAATGAACTGTTCTCCTTGTTGCCATTTCATGTTGTGCTTGGTTTTCATCATTGAGCCTTTTGATATGTTGAAATTTAGTGCAAGAATCAAAGGGTGTGTTAGCACCAATGATGACCTGAGTATTTCTTTCCTGATGTTTGATATAGCAAGTTAGTACAAGCATCAAGGTATAATTGAACCAAGATGACCTGAGTATTGTTTGCATAAACAAAAAAAAGTTAACCATTTTCCTATGCAAATTCTGAAATGTCATCAATGTTACTTTGTAGAGCATGTTCCACGATAAATTTTCACAATACTAATGATTAGCTTAAAGACAACAAGCAAAGAAAAATCATACTTCTTCCTTGTGATTCTAGTTCAATACATCATTTAATAACTCCAAAGACATGATGTCATCAAATATCAAAACAATAATTGCAACTTATTGCTTTAAATTTATCATTCTTTTTATTCAGATTAAGATCATCTAATTTGTTCATTTGTCAAAAATAGTCATGCAATCTCATTGTAATTGGACAAGTTTGTTTGTTTCCTAATATTTTGATTCTAGACCCATGTTGTCGTTTGCTCAAAAATCTCCAAGAAGCGAATTGCCCCCTAGTGACCTTGTACCCCGACTCTAGCTAGACACAACTACTGCTATGGATAATCCTAATTCATCAAGCCATGATGAGGTCCTTGTCATTTCAAGGAGATGATGCGATGTAAATTGTGATGGCGAGGCATGTGTGTGATGCCAATGAAAAGATGGATAAAATGAATCCCTAATAGATGAGAGAGCCAAATGAAATCACAAACAATGCATGTTTGCCAGGTTTTCACTATTTGTTTTTATTGCACTTTCTCTAGATTGTATGATTTTTTTGTTGTTACCAAGATGCCTATTTGCCAGGTTTTCATCAAGGCAACAATTTTTTCTCTTTTCTAAATTTTTTGTATTTTTGCTCTTTTTGATTTTTTTGTATTTTTGCTCTTTTTGATTTATTTTTATTTTTGCTCTTTTTAATTTTTTTGTATTTTTGCTCTTTTTGATTTTTTTGTATATTTTCAAGACTTTTTATATTTTCTCAAGAATTTTTATATTGTTTTTGATATTTTCTCAGGCATAAAACTTCTTCAGGTGAATGTTGTTGGTTGGATCTTCAAATAGGTCCCCTTCTGTAGTTGACAACTCATATGCCCCTGATCCATATGTTGTGATGATAATGAATGGTTCCAACCAATTAGGTTCAAACTTGCCTTTCTTTTCCCGATCCTGTTGATTACGAGGGTTTTCTTTGAGAACTAAATCACCCACTTGAAAATTTTGTGGTTTGACTTTGTGATTGTAGTTGCAGGGCATAACTTGTTGATATCCCTTCAAATGATTAACTGCAGTTTGACGCCATTCATCAAGTAGTTCTAGCTCTTGAAACTTTGATACTCTATAGTCTTCATCATTGATTAACCCCTTGAGTGATACTCGAAGTGAGGGAATCTCGACCTCTAGTGGTAAAATAGCTTTTGCTTTGTAGACAAAAAACATAAGGAGTGGCTCATGTTGGTGTGCGAATACTTGTTTTGTATGCCCATAATGCTAGATTTAATTGGACATGCCAATCATGACCTACATCATGTACCGTCTTCTTCAAAATCTTCAAAATTGTTTTGTTTGAAGATTTAGCTTGACCATTCCCTTGTGGATAGTAAGGCGTGGAGAACTTGTGTTAGATGCGGAATCTTTCACATAGCTCATCAACATCCTAATTTTTAAAGGGTCTTCCATTGTCTGTGATAATGGAGTTGGGAATACCATATTTGTAGATGATATAGTTCAAAATGAATGAAGAGATTTGTTTTCCACTAACAATTGTGAGGGGAACAACTTCAATCCATTTAGTGAAATAATCAGTGGCGGTAATGATGAATTTATGTCCATTTCAAGATGATGGGTGTATCTTGCCAACCAAGTACAATCCCCACTGAGCGAAAGGCCATGTTGTGGTGAAAGGTTATAATTCTTGAGTGAATGAAATTCTCATGAATCTGACATTTTGCACATTTCTTCACAAAGATGAATGATTCCTTCTCCATGGTCGACCAGTAATAACCCAATCGAACAAGTTTCTTTGCTAAGGTTAGTCCACTTGACTGTGTCCCACAAATTCCACCATGTACCTCTTGTAAGGCCTTTTCAGATTCATTGCATTTGAGAAATATAAGGAGGGTACCATCTAGACCACGCTGATATAAGACGTCGGCAACTAAGGTGTAACGGGATGATTGACGGATGAAATTTATTTTCTGATTCCTAGACAAGTCTAAGGGTAAAATAGTATCCTTTAGGTAAGTGTAAATTTGGCCATACAAGGGAGAGTCAGAACTGGTTAAGTGGCAAATGACCTTAGTTTCAGGATTTTCATGGGCGGGAGAAAATAATTGTTCCACCAGGAAATCATACCATGTTTGATTCTTTGTCAATTGAAGTAGAGAGGTGAATGTTTCCATTGCATCTGCTACTTTATTATCAATGCGTGGAATCTATATGAACTTGATATTAACAAAGTATTTCTTGAAATCATCCACCATTCTTTTGTAAGGTATCAAATTAGTGTGCTATTCATCATTGATTTGATTTATAACAAGTTGTGAATCACCAAAAACTTGAAGTTCTGTGATTTTCTAGTCTATTGCAATTCTTATGCCAATTACCAATGCCTCATACTTAGCAATGTTGTTTGTGCAAGGAAACATTAGCCGATAAGATTTTGGAATTGTATGTCCTTGAGCTATAATAAAAAAAAATCCTGGCTCCTAAACCATGTTGAGTGAAAGAACCATCAAAGTAGAGTGCCCATGACTACTGGATAATGGTTGTGAACACATCAGCATCAATAAAATCAACATGTATTGGGTGTTCTGTTGATAGTGGTGCTTCTACTTATTGATCTGCAATTACCTGTCCCTTGATACCTCTTCAATCCACATAATGAATATCAAATTCGCTTAGGATCATAACCCATTTAGCCAACCTACCAGTTAAGGTTGCCTTATTTAGAAGATATTTGAGTGGGTCAATCTTAGCCACAAGCTTTACTGTATGAGTGAGCATGTAGTGTTGTAAATTTTGAGAAGTGAATACTACTGCTAAGAAAGATTTTTCAAAGAAGGTGTAATTTAGCTCATGACTTGTCAAGGTTTGACTGATGTAATAAATTGCTCGCTCTTTTCCTGAGTTGTCTTCCTGTGCCAATAATGCTCCTAAAAAAACTTCCGTGACAACAATATATAATATGAGAGGCACACCTTGCACTAGTGGATTCATGAGATACTGATTTATCTGATCAAATTTTGCTTCGCATTTTTGCTCCCACTTAAATGGAACATTCTTGTGTAAGAGATGTGTAAATGGTAAACTTTTATCTGCTAGTTGAGCAATGAATCTTCGAATGGATTTTAACCATCCCTGCAAAGAGCATAGTTGATTAATGTTTCTTGGTGGTGGAATATCAAGAATTTCTTGTACCTTAGTTGGATCTACTTCAATTCCCTTTTCTAACACAATGTAACCTAACAACTTTATGGATTTCACTCCAAAGACACATTTCTTTAGATTAAGTCTCACTTTGAATTGTTCCATTCTTTTGAAAATTTTAGATAAGATATATGTGTCCTTCTCTAGTGTTAGACTTGGCAAGAAGATCATCAACATAATACTCCATGAATGTATGCATCATATCATGAAAAATTGTTTTCATTGCTCATTGGTATGTAGCTCTTGTGTTCTTTAACCCAAATGGCATTACATTTCAGCAATAGGTACCCCAAGGACATGTGAACGTTGTTTTATCCTGATCTTTTGGTGCAATCTTTATCTGGTTGTATCCTGAAAATCCATCCATTAATGAGTACATCACATGTCCAGCAGTCAAATCAACAATCATATCTATGTTTGGCAAGGGGAAGTCATCTTTACGACATGCTTTATTCAAATCCCTGAAATCTGTACAAATTTGAATCCTTCTGTCTGGATTTGAAACAAGTATGATATTGGAGATCCATTCTGCATAGTCCATGGACCAGATGAATCCAACATCCAAAAGCTTCTTTAATTCCTCTTTAACCAATAACACAACATGTGGATGCATTTTTCTGAGTTTCTATTTTATAGGTTTTTCCCCCGGCATGATAGATAGATGATGCATGATTAGATTTGGATCTAATCTCGGCATATCCGCATAGGACCATGCAAAACTGATTTGATTATTATTAAGAAATTATGTGAATCTAGGTACTTCCTCTTTTGTTAGAGATGTAGCCAATTGCAAGACTTTGGGCTCCTCTGTAGAACCTATGTTGAGTGCCTCTATTGGTTCGTTTAGAATGGAAGACCTTTCCTAATAATGCTCTAAAAGAGTGTCAAGTTTCCCATCCTCTGGTGCCTTTGAAAGGTTTTCACCATTGGATACACTTTTTATTTTTCTCTTTTCTTGATCTAATACTACCTTTGTTAGGTTTTCACCATTATATCTTTGTTTTATATTATTTACTTCATAGCTGAGAAACTTGGCAGTTTCCTGTCAAAAACTCTAATCTTGTGATTCCCTAGCGGAACTTGTTTCCGTTTGGGAGGAACAAAGAAATTTTATGACGGTTTCGTCATTCAGAAAAGTTGGGACATCAATAGGTGCGATTTTCTCCCAATCAATGAGTTCGAGATTGACCAAAGGAAATGGATCATTAGGATGAGTAAGGTCATTGGCCATTAGGGTCATGATGCTATTGTTAACGTCATTATAGGGGAGGTCTAGGATGGTATCCTCCTATGAATGATCTATTTCACTTTGAATCGAATCGGTCTCACTTGAGTCATGATTGCTTTGTAGGATGTAATCAAGTGGAGGCCTTGAGCTTTCCCCTTGTAAGAATGTGGGTGTGAATTTATGTATGACGTCCACCCTTTTCTCTAAGATGAAAATATCATCAAAGAAGTTGTTCAATTCATATTCATTGGAGTTAGTGTTAGAATTGTTTGCTTGAATTCTTAGAATTGTTTCAGTTAACTCCTCCTTAGACATTCTTTATACTACTTCTTCCTTTGTATCTTCACCATATCCTAACCCAGTTTTATTAGTTGGGTGCATTGTTTTTAGTTGGACAGGTTCAACAATACCCTCTTTCCTTTTACCTATAAGGCCATTTCCTTGATAACCCATTTGTTGCATGATAGCATAACCTTTTCCATACTATTCTATGGGTAACTTAACATGTTGTACTGATTCTTCTTCATCTTTATAGAGCCAATCAAGGATAGCTCTATCGTCCATTTCAGTTTCTTTGATAAATATCCCATTAAACTTGGTGATGGGAACTGAAGCTGAGGCTAAAGCTACTATAGCCTATTGTATGCATGTTGATGGTTGACCATGGGATCTTGGAGATATGGGTGAATTAGAGAGAGATAAAGAATATTCTCCCACTCCATTATCTTTCAATTTTAGCTTGGTGCCAAAAGTACTTATCATTTCAATTGCTTGTTTATTGTTCTTGGAGGTAGAGATGGCCAAGGTCTCTCTATTATGTGGGACGAGTGTGTCCTGAGTTGGTCTTAGGTTAGAGCAATTTTGACTGCTAATGTAATCAGTAGGTATTGTTACTTCATTTCCATCATATCAAAACTTCAAGCATTGATGATAAGTAGATGGAACAACTTGCATGTCATGGATCCATGGATGACCCAAGAGTATGTTATAAGTTAGATCCCGATCTAGAACCTGACAAAAGGTATTCTTCACAACATTTCCCACTCTGATTGGTAGCATGATGAGGCCTTTGTAAGTCCTTTCCTAATCATCATATGCTTTGATTGTAATTTTTCTTCATGGATCTATAGATTCTACTGAATATCCCAAAGATAGGACCAATTTCAAAGTACAAATGTTTAATTCAGCTCCCCCATCTATTAGGACACATCTAATGTGGGCTTTGTGAACCATGACCTCTAAGTAGAGTGATGAATTATGTGGATGGGTTATGGATGAGTCATCCTTTTCAATAAAGGATAAACATGTGGATGAGGACAAGTGTCCCACCATGGCTTGAAATTTATTGATATCCAGATCAGGGGATATAGTTGGTATCAACAAGGGCTTTTTTCCAGAATGTCCTTATGTGTAGGTGATAACTTTAAAAGTTCCAAGATAGAAATTTGGGCTGATGTTTTTCGTAGTTGATCAACCAAATTGTATTGACTTGGAGGGGGAATTGTTGCTTTAGATGAGCTTCCTTTGACAATGATTTTGGCTTGTCCCCTTGTCATAGCATTGACCTCTTGATATTCTTGCTTACCTTTGATTCAGATAGCATTGATTTGCTGGTTGTCAGTATAAATATGATTGATAATGACATCATGGACTTAATTAACATTCTTGCCCTTGTCACCAAAGGATTCTCCTTTTTGATAATTAGGGAGAGGATCCTTGAATGCTTGATGTTCATTATTGACATTATGTCCCTCAACCATGATGGTATGGTTATCAATCAAATCCTAAACAATATTCTTCAACCCTCGACAATTGTTTGTCTTATGACCTTTGCACCTATGATAATCACAAAAGTGTGAGTCATTCCACGATGGTGGTTTAACTCAAGGTTCATAGTCTCTTTGTGGTGGAAATGTAATAGCGTTTTGATTCAATAACTCTTTGAGAATGGATTCCAAAGATTGGCCCAAGGGAGTGAAACTCCGCCGATTCGAAAAAATAAAGATCTAGGCATATTTGAATTTTAATTATTGCCAAAATTATTTCCATGATTATTAGTTGCGTTCCCTTGATTGGAAACATTGCCTTGGGAACTATAATTTCCAGTATTATTGCTACGTTGAACACCTAACACATTAAGGATGGTAGGCTTCACATTCACGTTATTAGCATCTACTACCCCATCATTCACAACATTTTTATATTGAGTCCAAAATCGTGACTTGTCATTGTTGTTATTATGGTTGTTGTTGTTGTATGAATTTGAACCCTCTTTATCAATTTTCATAACTCCATGCTTGATCAAAGCACCTTCAATAGTAATTGTGTTTTCAATCAATTTTTCAAATGATTAAGGACAGTGAAGGTTTAGTCTATAACTCATTTATTGATTCAGACTATCGATAAATATCTCCATCTTTTCTGTTTCAGGAACAGGGTGAGAGTATCTAGTAAATACCCTTCTCCACCTTTGCAAAAATGTAGTGAAAGATTCCCCTACTTTTTGTTTCACCTTACAAAGATCAAGCATGGTTATCTGGTGTTGGATGTTGTAAGAGTATAGTGATATAAACTTGTTTATTAAATCCTCAAAGGTTTTGATGGGGGGAGTTATCTTTGAAAGCCGCTCAATGGATTGTCCACCTAGACTTCTTGGAAACAATCGCATTAAGTAGGTATCATCATGAGCGAATTCTAAGCTCATATTTCGGAAATCCCTCACATGTTCAATGGGGTCAGTTTTCCCATTATACCTATCAAATTTAGGGATTTCACAATGTTTTGGAAAAGGAATCATTTGAAGACTCCTATCAAAAGGATAAGGACATATGTCATCCAAAACATACTTCTTTGTGGTACCCCCTTGCATCTCTTTTATTTTCCCTTGTAATTCCTTGATCTGTTGAGTTGGGGCACTAAAATCATTAGGAGTTTCAAAATTTTCTTTAATCCCTTCTATGTCAAAATCAGTAGCTAACTTAGCTCCTTGATTAGCTAAAGAAAGGAAATATATTTCCTTATTTCATTCTAAAATCCTTTCCATAAGAGTATGGAATAGGGGATCTTGCTCAGCTTATTGGAACTTTTCTTCCATTATTTCTTCAATATTTGAGTTATGACAAGGGATCTCTTCCCTCTCACTATTATCACCCATTTTGCTTACTGTACTTTCTCTTTCATCTTTTTCTATGTGCTTTTGAGATCTCGTGACAACATGCATAAGCTTTATTCCAATTCTACTATTCTTGATCAAAAGAATGAAATAGTGCAATGTTGATGGATATGAAAGTCGGGATAGAATGAAGATTCTATGAATTAAAAGATTTTTAATCTTTAGCTCTTGATTCATTGATCAAAAGGATGAAAATCTTGTTTGCGGGAATTAAACCAAAGACCAAAAATAAAGATGATTTTGCACTTTGTGAGGTTTGATCAAAGCTTTGTAAAAGATGGATTTGATGAATACCTAATGTGCTTGAGTTCTTTATTGCAGAATTTTATTGGGATGAGTAGCGTACGTAATTGCAGGTTGGGGAATATAAGAAGAACAAATATGTTGACTGTGGTTATGCCTTTGAGAAAGGGCTCTTCTTTGAAAGAAGGCTCATGAATATATAGGTTCTACAACATAATAATTAATGAAACCTCTAATATAGTCATGATATCAGTGAATAAAGGTCCTATGTTCAAGCAAGAACTTTCAACTTTGGTACATAAATTTCCTCTTCTTCTATAACTTCTTATAACCGAGAGATTTCTTTGGCTTTCTAATCTTCCTTTCTAGAGAATTCTTGGAAAAAGTTGTAGACTCCCAAACTCCGATCATGGAAAAGACTAGACTAATATGACTAATTTCTGAATGTCAGAAAGTTACCTAGGTTCAGAAAACACATGCGCTAAAAAAGGGCCTGAATGCGCCAAAACAAACTACCTATGCACCAAAATAGAGCACAGATGCACCGAAATAGAGCATGGATGCACCAAAACAGAGCACAGATGTGACGAAATAGAGCATGGATGCATCAAAACAGAGCATAGATGCACCGAAACAGAGCATAGATGCGCTGAAACAGAGCAGCAATGCACCAAAATAGAGCAGCAATGCACCGAAATAGACTCGAGATGCACTAAATTATCCTTTTAGACTTTTGAGATAGACATTTTTGCACAGTTTGATATTTTTGGATGATCTTAATCTGATTTAAATGTGAAAAACATAGCACAGAGAAGTAGACAATTGTTTTGTTAATTCTAAAATCTAAACAAAGAGTGTATGTTCTTGAGATTTTCATAGGTTTTGAACAAAATATGTACTTCAGTTAGATTCACTCTTAGTTTGTCAAATAGGTCATCATAGTAATCACATCCCATAGCTTAAAATCACATCGAATCACACAACCATGTCACCCCCTAGAGGGTCCTCATGTTTTTGTCTTTTCCAGGTGCGTACTCAAGGTGATGGAAGTGGATACTGAATCCCCTGAGCAAACAATCTATGGTGATTATATGGTGAGTGTCTTGGGGGCAGATTTTTCCCTCCCCTTGCATTGTGATTAAAATGATGTTTGGATACTGACTCGGCTGGCTTTCTACACTATGGTTCATAGTCAAGGTTTCTGTTCGGCGCAACAATAGATAAACTCCCTTAGGAGACCTCCCAATCTTTAGAACAAAGACTTTGGGGATGGTTATCTTTGCACACTGCCATCAAATTGTAGACTTTCCCCAAATTTTCTTTTGATTATAGTGGGTTGGAAAACCTGGCTTTGGTTATTCCCACTTAGGTCATTCCTGTAGGGTGAGTACTTTTTCCCACTATGGCAGGCCCTCTAAAGGATGTAATAAAACATTTAAACATTGTAAAAAAATGAAAAGGTAGTATGGTATTTTGGTCACCCAGTTAAGGGGAGAGCATAGACCTATTGCCACAGACAAAGAAAACAATTTTCTTTTTATAGCACCAAATGACAATGAACTAAACTAAGTGAAGATATTGCTTCACAATAGGCATGGGGTTTATTTTAACTACAAAAATAATGTATGGTGACTACCCTAGGATTGATAGATTCTTGATTTTAAATTTCTATCCTAGGATTGGTTCATTTTGCCTTAAAAACTAAAATGAATTTTTTTTTTCACGGATAGTATCGAAATCAAAATTTCTATTACAAACCCCCTGTATGCATTAAGAAAAATTTGGTCCACGGATGGCGTCGGAATCAAAAATTTTGTTTACAAACCCCCTGTATGCGCTAAGATAGGTCCCTAATGCACCAAAACAGTTACTAGATGTGCTGAAAGATCAATATGGGATGCACCGAAACAGTCCCTGAATGTGCCAAAATAGTCCCTAAATGAGCCAAAATAGTCTCTGGATGCGCCGAAATAGTTCGGGGATGCATTGAAATAGTCCATCTATGCACTGAAAGAAAGCTTGTATGTGCTGAAGCGCAACTCCAGTCTGTCACCTATTAGAAAATTCTTGCAATAAAAAGATTAAAATGGGGGGATGCCCCATGGTGGGTGCCAAAAATGTGTTGTTAGAAAATGTGGATTAACTAAACAGTAAACTAACACACCGATAAGACATTATATTAAAGAAAACTAATCTAGAAATCATAAATGCAAACTCTAATAGCTTCTTCAAATTCATCTCATCGTCCTCTATCTCCAAGGATTTGATTAAAGATGTTGGCTCTCAATTGTGTAAGCAGTAGCTTGTTGAAATGGTAGCTTAGGAGAATGAGATTAATCGAAGATGCATGTGCATGACTATATGATTTAAGCTATGAAATTGAAATGCTATGATGCTAGAATTGAAATGCAACTATAGTAACTGCATATGAAATCTAAGATTCGAGGTGTGTTTTCAACTCATAAGAGGGCTCCATTTATAGATTTTTGAGGGTAAGAATCCAGTTGGTGAGGATCAACGGTTGAGTTCAAACCTGTTAAGATGAACGGTCAGAGATCGAGAAGTTGAAAAAAAGATGGAAGGTTAAGAGAAAGATGGAAGATGTTTCCATAATTTAAATAAATAATATTTAATTATGTGTGAGAGAGGATAAAAAGTGCTTTAATTAAATATATAAAATACTTAATTAAACATGAGAAGAAGAAAGTTTCTAAGTAAATATTTTTAGAATATTTAGTTATTGAGGAAAGAAAGCTTTTAATTAAATATTTTTAGAATATTTAATTATGTGGAAAAGAATAAAGAATTAGGAAGAAAGCGTTTAATTAAATATTGGAAATATTTAATTATGGAGAAAAGAATATCATTTAAATTTAAAATTTAAATTTGTGATAATTAATATAAATAAATTGTGAAATCTATTTATTTAATTGAGAGGAAGATAGCGATAATTAAATAAACTTATTTATTTAATTAAACTAGAAGAATTGGAAAAATGACCAATATAAATAAATAATTAAATTTATTTATATGTAGATGACTTAAGAATATTAATTAAATAATTCATATTTAATTAATTAATAGGTTTGGTTAATCGTGACCATTTTTAGATGTGTACAGGTACGACTCATAGTTTTGACTACCATTATCAATATCATGTTGGGACCACTTTCATATAATATTCTCCTATGTAGATTATGGATTCATGTAGTGAAGGGAGCCTGGTCTACTCTCCATCATGAGATGAAATATGAATATAACAAAAAGATATATATAGTAGAATAAAATGAACAAAGTGATAATTAACAAATTGAAGTTGGGCATAACACTTCCAACTCTCTTAATACTTAGATTCCATATTGAAAATTTGATCCATTACCCTTTAATGATAATGATACTATGAAATAACTCTTGATTGATGATTGGGGTCATTAGATTTTGCACCTTTTTTTCAGTGGAAAGTCTAAAATATCACCATAAAATTCCAAAGGGTTGAATAAAAATGATGATTATGATATTTATTTATCCTCAAATACATGTTTTGGTGATGAATGGGGTTCGTTATATTTTAAACCCTCCTTTGTGGGATATTACACAATCTCACAATCTAAACCTAATAATTTTCTCAATCTTGTTCTACATCAACAAATTCAAAAAAATCATCTCATGATGGTGATTGGAGCTCTTTAGCTTTTGTCCCCCACATGTTTCCAATGCCTAAGTTTAAAAATATTTAAAAATATTTGCATTCTTGTAAAAAAATCAATTTTTCTCATGAGCATTTAGATAAGAATTATTCATCTAAGTTGGAAAAGTGTTATGGTCTTGGATATAAAATTATTTCTAAAAATGGATATAATGAAAACATGAAACAAGGATTTAAGGATAATTTTAAGTCTACACTATACTTTTCTAAAAATGGTTTAGGTTTCCAACCTTTATCTCCATCTTCATCTCATTCTCCATCTTCATCTACTATATTTTTGACTTCTTGTGGTAAGTGAGAAAGATTTTCTTCACAAGAGGAAAACTTGTTTCCTACACCTTTATAAAATCAAGAGCATATTTTTTTGAGGCTTCTCAAAGCCCACTTGATTAATCTTCCTCCTCCAATAGAAAAGAAAATTTATAGTGATAACACTTTTTGTGCATATCATCGAGTGCATGGTCATTCTACCAATGAATGATAGACCTTGAGTATTAAAATACAAAAACTTAGGAATTTTTGTGCTCTTTCATGTGTTGATGAACTGAATCCTTCAAAATATTATCCTTATTTCATGGTGTTACTCCTCACTATGTCATATTTATAGCTTTATGTGTTTTCTCATTGCCATTCATGGTGTACAATCTTAAGTGCAACCATATTTATTTATATTATAGAAACACGATAGTTTTTGGAGGTTTGTATTATTCTCAAGGATCTCCTCTTCATATATTTTTTCCTTAAAATACCAAAATATAAATTATGTTGATATTTTAAGGGAGGGAATGTTACCCCTATCCATTCAATAGACGTCTTGTGAGATTTGTCTCTAAGGCGTGGTTATTGATTCCTCCTCCATGACCTTAAACTCTTATGTGCTCTCTGAAGTGTTGATTGGAAAAATAGTCCATGGGTTTGGCATAATAGAACTTGTTGATTCATGAACTTGACATCATTTAACATGACCACCTAGCATAACACAACTTTCTTTCTATTAGAGTCATATGTTTCACTAGTGATTTAACATCCTTATGAGAGAACCATTTTTTCTAGCACATTTGATGGATGATGTTTGGTATTTGAGACAAAAATTAATAGTTGAGGTCTCCTTACCTTACCGAATCGAATTACTTTTAGTACTAACACATGTATTTTTTATTTACATTATGTTTTCATTTCATTTATATCATGCTTCTATCTAAATTATGTTTATGGTTGGTGTCTTCATCATGTATGCTTCATATTTTTAATGCTACACTACATCTCATAGATGTGTGTTTCTTTGTCCTTATATTGTCTTACCATAGGATCTTGAATATTAGGGGCTAGTACATCCCCTAGATTCAATATCATCTTATCTCTTAAATATTTGGATAATTGGACCCCTCTCAACATATTATTACTTTAGTGTAAGTTCATACTCTCACTAAATTTGGGGCTAAATGTAGCATAAAAAATTGTCAGCCTTGAAAATTTCACACTAGGTTTAGCTCCCCACTATGTGGATGGACCTAATTGTGCATTAATTTCATATTTTATATTCTTGGAAAATAAAAAATGGGAAATCAAACTATGCATTTAATATTTTCCCTAACACTTTTTGATCCTCGAAATAAGTGGATCTAGTCTAGGGTGCACTACACCCTAAGCCCTCTAATATGGCCCCAAACTCAAATATGTTGATGTTGATAATTTGTTATTTAAATTTCCAATTTTAATTGTTCTCTATTAGGATTTAATTTTTGAGATATTAGATTAATTGCATATAAATTATACATAGTATTTTCACCATTTGAATTAACTAGCAAATAGAGAGAGAAAGAATTATATTCCAAAAATAAGTCAAGGGTAGTAAAGGGAAAATTTATTAACATTATTAAAACACCTTCATCAATAAATTTCAAGTTTGCAAGACATCAAGGAGAATGAAGCAATTTATGTTCAAGCCAACTATTGCGATCAATCAAGAAAAATCATCAAGATGTATTGAGTTATCCTCTACATGTTAATTGCAACAATCCATTGTGTTATAAGCTCACCTTTTATATGTCCATAAAGCATTCAAGGCATCCATCAATAAAATTTTTTTTGGAAACTTGTGTGACATCTCTTCATCAATGGTTTTCACATCAAGGTAACATTATCATTTTTCATTTATCAAATTGAGTCTATCATTATTGTTTTAGCCATTGCCTAACCTAGGGTATGATCTCTTGATTATTATCAATTGTTGTTGTAGAGGTATAAATAAATACATGGGGTTTGACTTATGGAAGCAACTATGCAACACAACCTTTCCCCTATTTTCATGTGTAGGTCAGATCTAGAGGATTTAGTAAGTGACAGTCCAAGGAAGCAGAGTATAGATCTTAATCAACATCTTAGAGCTTTCAGATCTGGAAAAGAACCAACATATTGTGGGGTGCATTGTGCCTCATCCTTATAAATTGGGCTCAAATTTATAGTATAAATTCTTTGTGTCACTCTCATATCTAGGTAAGTTTTATAACTTTAAGTTTTTGTCTGTCCACTGAAATACATTTTCAAATCTATGGTTGTATGTCAAATAGGCTTGTCAAATGACATATCAAATTTATTATTCACATAACTCAATAACAAACATAAACACTATTAGAAGTATGTTGCAGGTATTTTCATTGATGTCAATAATGTTGTTTTCTAGTTGTCATTGATATCAAACCATATGGAGGTTGTTGATGATATTATCTCTGTTGTTTGCAAGGTGGCAATTTATGGTTGGTTGCATGTGATGCAATCAATATGATTAAGTATAATGTATGAATTTGGATGCCATACTCATGAATGTGTATGTGGATTTTTGGATGCTATATTCATTGTATGTTGCTATTATTATCTTGGAAGAATTTCTTTCAGTCAGTGGCCCAGAAAAGTAGTTAGAAAAAGAATTTGGAGAATGCTTTGCATTCCTCCACATCTTAAGATATGGTTCTATGGTTTGAATAGTAGAAAAAATGAAGAATTAAGCATGCAATTTCTAATTTTTCAAATTATTTATGTTACTATAGAAGTTTCTTAAGTAAGAAGAGCGGGGACTATGCTACTGCAATTATGAATGGTTTTGAGAAATGCTCCATATTTCTTCATAGTTACTTTTATGGTCTTGTAGTTTGGAGGAATTACTTCCAATGTTTACTTATTGTCTCTTCTCAAGGTTTAGATTTTGAATTGTACTAGAAGTTGTGTTGTCAATATTATATCTCAAGTCTATGATGTATGGGTTTGCAGTAGACATTGGTTTTGTGTTTTTTTACTTCCACCAAGATAATGTTGAATAAATTTGTAAAAGGACATAGGAATATTCTTGAATATCATTTAATGATTGTAATTTGATCCACATGATGCTAACTTAATTTTTTGGTACTTCTTGTGGTCTAGATATTAATATTTCAAGGGTTGAGTGTTTGTTGGGTTGACTTACTATTCTAAGTTTCTTAAGCCAAGTTTTGGTGGTGCATACAAGCATAGGGATGCATGCAAATTAGAAATAGGTCCTACTTATCTCCTATCATGGACCACATTTAATTTTCTACTCCTACGGATGTCTTAAATCTGACTCAAAAATGGGCGTTGCACATTTCATGTTTATACATTTTAGGATGGCCAACAAGGAGAAACATTTTAATGCTTGCAGATGGTATAAATATAATATCAAGTTTATGATCAAAATGTAAAAGGGTTTAATGTGAGATTAATGGAATTTGTTGATAGTGTGAACCCGTAAACTCGCAAATGCATAAGACAAAAAAACATGTTAGATTGTTAGATCAAATGCATACAAACAAGTATGAGTGATTCCCCATGAAATCCATCTATTCAAACTGAAATTAGGAAATCAAGAACACAATACAAGAAATAAAATTAAATCCTAATTAAGCCAATAGATTAGTGATCCCATGGGGGAATTGGTGCCAATGAAGTGTTGCAATTGGCCCTTTCCCAATCCATAAGTTGCAATGTTGATTGACTGAGCAATGGTCAAATCTCGAAAGAGATTTGAGCACAACCTTGTTACAAATTATGAAAAATGATGATAGGTTGAGTGAAATGGGAAAAATTGGCTCTCAATATGAAGAGAGTAACTTTGCATGAAGATTGTGGATGAGAAATGAGGAGAGAAGCCTCCAATTTATAACTTTCAATTTGGAAGAGAAAGCAAGATTTGAGCAATGTGAGACTAACTTTCAATCCAATAGTTAAATGTCACATGTCATTATGTGAATGGTTAGTGGTTGTGCACATTTTGGCTAAAGTGCCAATAAATGAATTTAGTTTGAATTTGAAATTGTGAGATGACTTGTTGAAGGGGGTAGAGAATTAAAGTTAATGTCACTTGGCTCAAGGCCAAGGACGTGTAAGAGGGCTTAAATGCCTTGTTGGAAGGACCAAGTCCACTTGGCCTTTTTGAATTCAAATGAGAGAATATTCCCTTTCGATGCCATGTGAGGGAAAATAGAGAATTTAAATAAATCAAAGTAATTGATTTATTGTGCAACTTGCATTCTTTAGAGGATTTTAATGAGGGATTAACTTAATCATGGTTTGATTAATTTAATGAGGAACTAGATGATGTGACAATTTAGACTTAAATTTATGAATTGATTTAAGTCAAGAATTGAGAGGAAGGGATTCTTAAATAAATGATTTGATTTATTTAACTAAGGAGGGAAATATTAGATTAAATCAAATAAGGTTTAATTTATTTAATTTAATAAGAGGACTTTAGAGAATTTTAATCAAATAAAATGATTTATTTAATTAAATAGAAATGTAAGGTTAATTAAATTAAATTGATTAACTTAATCAAAGGAAGTGATAGACCTGATCAGATGAATAACAATTTATTAAATAGAATTACGATGAAATGCTGAGAGTGATTTTGGAGGAAATGATGTTAGTGGTTAGGATCAAGCGTGCAAAACGAAACTGTACATTTTCCATGTCTACATTTTGTGCCTCTTTGAAGCAATGTACTTGTTGCATTGATTCAAAGAATAAACTATTGTCTTCAAAGGTTCAAAAATTTACTTTATTTTTTCAAATGCCCCACTACTGCCCTAGCGGAAGGAAATTGCTGGATATTGCCCACTCAAGAGATCAGATGAAAATTTTGATTTTTTGGATGATCTCGCGAAAAAAAAAGATGACAATGTGCCCAACAGGCCATAAATGCCATAAATTGCTTAAAAATAGGTTAAGACGCCAAAAAAGGATGTAACAAGGCCCTCAGTTGGATGAAAATGGGATCGGGGGACCAAAACCCTAGTTGGAAGGTCAAATTAGGTAAAAAAAAAACCCTAATTTTTAGGCTTAAATAGACCTTGAGGGGTCACTTTAATTACATTTGAAATTTTAACCTTGAAAAATTTGACACCCAGAGCTCTGAGACTTGGTCACGATGGCACAACGATAGCTTCCTCTACACATGTCAGAGTGTGTACAAGTACATCAGTGACCAGTCGCCGTAGGACTCGTTGTATGTACCCCTATCCGACCTTTTGTTTTCTCATTATTCGTGCATTAATTATTGCTTAGGTACAGTCTAGGCGGCACAGTGTGATATAGTGCCACAAAAAATGCAAATTCGGGGTTGTGCGGTCCTATATAGGACCGCTTGTGCAAAGAGCATTGCGTGACGCAGTTTAGATTTAAGGATTTCTGGTCACCAAACTTGGTCGCTTGCACAAATAGCACTGCACAAGCCAGTTTGTCACAATAGGGTGCAAAGTCCACTGCGCAGCGCAGTTTGGAATTTTATAAACTACGCCACTTTTAAGAGCAGCACCAATTTTGCTGTTTCAAAGGAGAAATGCGATGTGAACAACATATTTTCTTTAGGAAAACTGACGCGGCTTCTTTCCTTGCACGGGAGAGTCGTGAGGTCATTCATTCAAGGGAGCACTGGTGGCCAGTACTTGAGAGATTACAGGATATGCATGTATTCCTCTAAGAGCAGCTTGGGATGCTTAGTCTATGGCATGTTGTGTATGTCTATTCTATTCAAGCACATCTAGGTATGATGCATGCCTTGGCTGAGTGGTGGAAAAATGATATGTTATCCTTTCATCTTCCAACTGCTGAGGCCACCATTACTCTTGAGGATGTCTGGCGCATCCTGTGACTACCCATTCATCAGTCCTGAGTGATCTATGATTTGGAGGAGGGTAGGGATGCCTGCTTTGGTGTTATGGGTGTTGATGAGCTCATCCTTTGTGATGGTCAGATAGATTTGGAAAGGTACCGGGGTATAGCCCCTACTTACAGCCTGATTATGGCCACCATTATTCCTAGTCTTGTAGCTCCTGATCGGCATGGCCAATATTTCAGTCTAGGTTGGGGATTGTCATGGTAGCAGATGTGCACTCACCAAGTGTACTATGCCTGGAGACCAGTACTGCTAGCATCTTTGTACCAAGATTTGAATGAGTTTTCCTATATGGATGGTTGGGCTCTTGGGGCCGGGTTGACCCTTCTACACATTTGGGCCTGGGAGTGGATCCCAATGCTTCACCCACTTGTGACACTAGTTGTTCTAGATATTGATGACCCCATGGTGTGGTGGTATGGTGGGGTAGAGATTCACTTCACTCACATGGGTACAGATGGTATAGCCCACTAGCGGTAGATTTTGGATGAGATGACAGTGTTTATATCGAGGCCATGGATGGGTATAGGGCCATGGTATGATGATGCTCAATAGCTCTTCTTTGCTCGCCAAGCCAGATTTATGCAGGGCCAGGAGCACACTATGATAGAGAGGTACCTTCCTGATAGGGTAGCCAAACAGTTTGGTGAGGTGCAGGACATACCTGATGATCAATATATGGACCTCTTTTCTTGTACGACAAAGGAGATAGCATGGGGGTAGATGATTCCAGTAGAGGAGGTAGTGTCCTCATTTAGATAGCTAGTGGCTCGGCCATGGCCAGCAGATGTAGGGGTGACTCCAGTGTAAAAGACATGGTTTAGACCTCCATTGAAATTGATAGTTCCTGGGACAGTGCTTTCACATCAGAGGGCCAGAG
The DNA here is from genome assembly GCA_007115665.2 of Sequoiadendron giganteum. Lineage (NCBI taxonomy): Eukaryota > Viridiplantae > Streptophyta > Pinopsida > Cupressales > Cupressaceae > Sequoiadendron > Sequoiadendron giganteum. Next base: position 805,035,185 of record CM021100.1, read on the forward strand.
GTAGGTCAACAGGCAGAGGTTGGGGAGGTGTACCACCTCCTTAGTAGTCAACTCTGAGAGATAGAGCACAACAGGTAGCAGGGGTGGATGGGCAGCTCCAAGTGGCACCACAAAACCAGCCAGCAGCACAGCCAGCGGGATAGCTAGATCCCCATGATGCATTGATTCAACAGCTGTAGGGCCAGGTACAGGTGTTGACAATAGAGTGAGATGAGGCATGGTAGCAGGTTATTTTTGTCACAGCTGAGAGAGATTAGGCTTGATCTGAGAGGGATGAGGAGATTAGCTAATAGAGACAGTTAGAGAGCATAGCCTCCACATCCCGAGGCCGATCAATTGACATTTAGGAGTACAAAGAGGCTATCAAAGAGGTCGAGTACTATTGGCAACACTATCAGTAGGTAGTGCCATCAGCAGGTAGAGTGCCATATTTCTCCCATCAGCAGGTAGAGTGCCATATTTCTCCCAATAGATAGGGAGGCGGTCGACAAAGGATCACGGTGAGAGACAGGTGGGGGAGGGCATCTGCCAGTAGGGCTAGCCCTTTTGATCACAGACAATTTTGCATTTTTGATTTATGGGCTGCACTATTTTGGCCTTATTGTACCATGTATTTGATGTATACTTGATCCAATGTGTATCATAACAATGCATTTTTTGATGATATATATGAGATGATTCTCCTTTTATGATATGTATGGTGCAAATGTATGATATACAGTTTTATTATGATGCTATGAGATGTTCCTATTTCGTATGCTTATGTGATGTAATGTATGAAATGGATGCATTTATTTTTGTATATTTTTCATGTTTTTTAGTGATGATCCTATGGATGTAATGTATGTTAATGATGGTGTAATGATATGAAAATAATGATTTAATGCTTTCTTAAGATGCTTAGAATAATAAATTTATATTATTCCTCATAACTTAAGATAATGATATGATGCAATGTGCTAATGATTATGCAGATGCAGAGTGTATGCATTGGTGATGTTTTGATTATTGTCATGAGACCATGTTAATGTGGAAGGAAGTTAGAAGAGTCTGGAATTAATGCATTAGTTAGGATGGTGATGGTGATTCGCATTGCTAGGAGTTGGGATTTTCAAAGGGTTAATTGTGTTATGTTTCATAACACACATAGGTACAATGCATCAAGGTATAAAGGACCAGGATAGCATGTGTACCTAGTGTGGTGGACCCTGACTCAACAAATAGATAGGAGTATTCTTGTTCACACTTAGCATAAATACTACATTCAGGATATAGTTCACACATTCTAAATATCTCGGGCCAAAACACAAGAAATCAAGCTTTCCTATGCGGTCAACAAGATACCTAAAACATCCTCCCTACAAACCAAACAAAGTATGCATGACTAAGTTATTTTACAAGAGTATCCAACAAGAATAGCAGATAAAAAGATAATGATCCTTGATCCCTTCCTTTCTCTCTGAACCTGTTTTGTTTAGGCATCATCGAGAGGTCCTTGGAATGAGCACAAAATAAGATAAGTCAATAAAAGACAAAATAAAGAAAACCAAACAAGCTAATGTTCTTCATACTGCTAGCCAACACTAAACTACTAGGGGGGGTACCTGATGCTTATTTCCATTGCAAGAAAGCTTCATCCTAGGACATGTTGTGATCAGGGTTTGATGGGACTGATTTGGGTGATAAGCTATTGATATTCTAAGTTGACCAACTTGCTTGCTTACTGACTTAGACTTTCAAGACTATGATGATTAGAGTGTTCACTTTGGAACCTGCTAAACTTGGTTCTAACTGACTCACCAAAAGGTGAAGGTGACAATTGAATTTATTATGAGTGATGACAAATCATGGGTGAAAGCGAGATGAAATGGATGCACCATTTTGGGTTTTTTCAAATGTTTTGAGGCTATTTTTGATATTTTTGAGGTTTATGACGAAGAGACTAACTTAAATACCTATCTTAGGGGTCTCGAGAGCTAATCCATAGATTAGCCTTACCTACGTTATACACGCAGAGACCATGTAATTTGACTGACGATAGACTAACTTGATAGACAAATGGATTGCCCCTTTTATTGCTCAAAGGACTGACTTAAGATGCAGACTAGATGTGAAAATAGATTGCCAATGTGACAGATGCCTAAAGGACTGACCTAAATGTCTTGGGGGATGATCAAAGATCAACCTTGCCTACATTCAAGCTCAGAGACGACGTAGTTCAACAAGGTTGAAGACTTGACAAGACTCAATGATGAATTTTTGAATATTTTTTGATATTTTGACATGTTTTTGGATTTTTGATGATTTGGATGTTTTTGATTTTTGATTTTCCTGATTTTTTTGGATTTTCTGATGAATTTAAGAAGATTATGAGAATATACATGAATCTAATCTGATGGATGTGGGAACATGCCCCCAGCGTGGTGTGATAGACTACTTTGATGAAGGTAGGACAAACTAATCTTAAGAATATTCCAAGTAGTACTATGGTGGAATATGATATGGGCACTAGCTCAAGCTATGGTAAGGATGTGAGCGGATGGGTGGATGGATGATTAATGAAATGTGATGGAATGGATGAGTGAGTCATGTAGATCCTAGTGGATGGGGAGTGCTTTATTTACGCTTGGTGCTTGTTTGCCAGATTTTCACCAAGGTACTTGTCCAAAGCACCACCGAAGTGGTTTTCACTAGAGAACAATTTTTTTCTTTACTATTTCCAATCCTTTTTCTGATTTTTTTGGATTTTTGTATTTATTTATTTATTTATTTGTTTTATTTTTTATTTTTTTTGTCGCCAAGATGCCTGTTTTCCAGGTTTTCATCAAGGTAACCATTTTTTTAGGAATTTTTCTGATTTTTTTTGTATTTTATGATTTTATACCTTGCAAGTTCTTAGGCATAAAACTTTTTGAGGTGAGAACTATTCATGGGCTCTTGTAGAGGTTTTCCTTCTGGTGTTGATAACTGATATGCCCCTGATTTATAGCTTGTAGTGATGATGAAAGGTCCCAACCAACTGGGTTTGGCACATTCTTTTGGTTTTCTTTCAGCACAAGGTCACCAACTTGGAAGGTGTGTTGCCCGATATTCTTGTTGTAGTTGTGTTTTAGGCGATTCTGGTAGACCTGTAGATGATTTAGGGCATCCATGCGCTGTTCATCTAGTAACTCCAACTCATTTAGTCTTGTAACCCTGTATTCCTCATCTGTGATGAGGTTTTATAATGATATCCTTAGGGACAGGAGCTTGATCTCAATTGGGAGTATAGCTTCTGATTCGTAGACTAGGGAGAATGGGGTGGTACCTATTGGCATGCGGATGCTGGTGTGATAGGCCCATAAGGTGGGATTAAACTACAGATGCCAGTCACGACCGAAGTCATTGACTGTTATCTTAAGGATCTTCAGGATAGTTTTTTTGGTAGCTTCTGCTTGGCCATTGCCTTGTGGGTAATATGGGGTGGAAAAGCAATGTTGCATTTTGAATTTCTCACACAAGTCACAGACATCCTGATTCTTGAAGGGTATCCCATTATCAAAGATAATGGATTGGGGAACACCATATCGGCAAATGAGGTAGCTCAAGATGAACTTGGATATCTTTTTCCCAGTGACGTAGGTCATGGGAATTGCTTCGACCCACTTTGTGAAATATTCGGTGGTAGTGATAATGAACTTGTGGCCATTGGATGAGGTGGGTGAGATTTTTCCTATGAGATCGATCCCCCATTGGGAAAAGGGCCAAGGTGTAATAATAGGATGTAATTCTTGAGTTGGTGCATGAATGGGATCTCCATGTTGTTGGCATTATAGACACCTTCTGACAAAGTCATGTGCCTCTCTCTCCATTGTCGGCCAGTAGTACCTAATTCTCAGCAACTTCTTAGCCAAGGTTAGACCACTCAAATGTGAACCATAAGTGCCATTGTGTACCTCAGTTAAAGAAGTCAAGGCCTCCTCAGGCTTTAAGCAATGTAGCAGGGTTCCATCGATACTTCTATGGAAGAGGGTTTCTCCTAGGATGACAAATCGTAAGGACCTTTTAACAAAGGTTCGCTTTAGGTTCTAGGTAATGTCAGCTGAGAGGATTCCTAATTTTAGGTAGGTGTAAATGTCATGGTACCAAAGATCACTGGGACCAACAATTTCACATGCATATTCTAATTCTGGTACCTTGAAAGTTGGTACGAGAAGCTGTTCTACTAGGAATTCGTGTTTCGAAACATTGCGAGGGATATCTAGCAAGGATCTGATCGTTACCATTGCATCAGCTGCTCTATTGTTTTGCCTCAGTATTTTCTCAAAGGTGATGTCGATGAATGATTCCTTGAGGCTTTCTACTACCTTTTTGTATGGTGGGAGCTTATCATCTTTAGTTTGGTATTCATCATTGACTTGGTTAATGATAAGCTGCGAGTCTCCATAGAATTTTAATGCCATGATTCACCACTGTGTTGCAATTTTGAGACCTATGGTTAAAGCCTCGTACTCTGCAATGATGTTCATACAGGGGAATTCCAACTTATAAGATCTTGGTATATAGTCCCCCTGGGGGTGATGAAGAACACAACGGCTCCTAATCCATGTTGTATGTGGGAGCCATCAAAATATAGTTTCTAGTGGTCGGTTATGCTGAGATTGAAAAGGGACTCATCTGGAAATTCTGATACGAGCAGGTTGTCTGTGTAGAGGGGAGCTTATGCTAGCTGGTCCACAATAACTTGTCCCTTGATTTCCTTTCGCTTGACATACTCAATATCATGTTCAGATAGTATAATCACCCATTTATCCATTCTGCCTGTAAGCATTGCTTTTGACAACAGATATTTGAGGGGGTCTATCTTGGAAATTAGCTTAATTTGATGAGATAGCATGTAGTGTCTGAATTTATGGGCTGCAAATACCAGTGCTCAGCAAGCCTTTTCTATTGATGTATAGTTGAGCTCATGCCCTACCATTGTTCTACTGATATAGTAAATGGCCCACTTGGTTCCCTTCTCATCATGTTGGGCTAAAAGAGCACCTAGGGCAGCTATCGTTGCTAAGATGTATAAAATGAATGGTTTCCCTGCAATCGATGGCATCAGCACAGGTGGTGTAAGTAGGTAGTCCTTGATCTTTTTGAATGCTTCTTTGCACTTTTCATCCCACCTGAATGCTACTCCCTTGTGGAGTAGGTTGAATAGGCAATCTGCTTATCTTCCAATTGTGTAATGAATCTTTGGATGGACTGGAGTCTACTTGTAATCCTCTAAGTTGCTTTAGTGAACTAGGTGCTTCCATGTCAAGGATTGTTTTTAACTTTGTGGGATCCACCTCTATCCCTCTCATTGAAACTATATACCCCAGTAGCTTTCTTGATTGTACCCCAAAGACACATTTCTTTGTATGGAGTCTAACCTTGTATTTTTCCAGTCTATCAAAGATTGCACTTAGAGTTTCTACGCGGTCTTTCCTTTTTTTTGATTTATCCAATATTTCATCCACATAATATTCGATGGTTTTGTGGATCATGTCATGGAAGATCAGTGTCATGGCTTTTTGGTATGTAGCTCCTACATTTTTTAACCCGAATGGCATCACATCCCAGCAATAGGTGCCCCAAGGACATGTAAAGGCCATCTTATGTTGGTCCTCCTTTGCTCTCATTATCTTATTATATCCCTAGAAGCCATCCATTAGGGATAGCATCTCATGTCCGGCCGTCATGTCCACTATCATGTCAATGTTGGGTAGTGGAAAATCATCCTTAGGACATGCTTTGTTTAGATCTTTAAAGTCCGTGCAAATGTGGATGCCCCCATTCGGTTTTGAGACTAGCACAAGGTTGGATACCCACTCTGGATAGTTGATCGAGTGTATGAAGCCAACATCTAGGAGCTTTTGTAACTCAATCTTAATGAGAAAGGCTATTTGCGAGTGCATTTTCCTCAACTTTTGTCTCACTGGTTTTGCTCCAAGGTAAACAGCCAAATGATGAACCACCACCTCAGGATCCAGACTTGGCATGTCAGCATAGGTCCATCCAAATTTTAACTTTCCTTCTTTCGGGAATGCTGCTAATAGTTCTTGTTCTTCTGTCAGGAGAGACTCGGTGTAGAAATTTATTTGCGGTTTTATTTCCATTCCAAGTTGATAGGGTTGCATTGCTCTGCTAGGACTGCTGACTTTCTTGATGTAGAGTAGTAGGGGGGAGATTGAATCCTTCATCCTCCAAAAACTCAATGAGGTTTTCACCATTGGATGCATCCTTTATTTTTACTATTTTGTGGTTAGAGAGTGCCACAGTGTGGTTTTCACTCCATAACTCCAAGCTTATTCTTGATATTTTCCTTTTGTGACTAAAGGACTCAATCGTCTCCCCATAGTATGCCTGGGTGTCTAATGTGATGTTGAAGCCTACCTTATGATCCCCACATGAAACTGTATCCCTTAGTCCCATGAATTTCAAGAGCGCCTCATCATTTTTGAATTAGTCTAGAATTGGCGGTCCTCATTGGTCATGATCGATGAGTTGCGGGTGTACTAAGGTGATTCGATGGGTTTTTTGGTTTGACTTAGCTATGGAGGCACTAATCATTAACAAGGTGGAATCCTCAAAGAGCCTATGGAGACCTGCTATGGTATCATCATTTTCACTACTGGCACAAACATCGGTGAAGTCAAAGGTGAAGTTATCAAGTGGGATACCTAGCCATACAAGTGGTCTAGGAGTAGTTGTTGTTACCTAAGGAGAGGACCTGACTACCCTTCTGGGAGTACCTTTGCCATGTATGATTATACTCAGAGGAGTATACCCAAGGCCAAGGTTCTGCATTCTTCTTTCTACAATGATGGGCTCCAACTGTCCATCACTGTTTCTTCTGAGGCTTTTGTTCCTGTTATAGCCCATGCCAAGCATTATTTGCAATCCTCTACTAGTTTCATCCATGTTTAGGGTGGGGGTGGGCCTTTCATCTTGGTATAATGTGTTTGAGATATCTCCCTCACCCACATTTTCTTGACTGAGATCCCCCCAATGGTGGAATCCAGAAGGGTTTTTCCTAATAGTGCGGATAGGTGTTTCATCTGGCTGAGGTTGCCCATGCGACCTGGAGATTGTGGTAACTCTCCTACAACAAATACATTCCTTTTCATTCTTTATTCGCCACATCCATTGTCCTAGATCATGTTTTTGATTTTGGATATGTTAGGGATGGCGGGTGTCTCTGTCGCAGAAGTGGAAGCGAAGTTGGTTGGGTCGATGTATGACGTGGATGGTCCTTCATCATTTTTTGGTACTTGGGGGATCTTATAAAACTTGGCTTCCAAGTTTTTGCAGTAGGCAAAAGGTTCAGGATCCCCATATATAGTGACCTCTTCATTTTGGTGTGAGAACTTGATACATTGGTGATACGTCGAGGCCACTGCCTTCATTCCGTGGATCCACGGGCGTCTGAGGAGGATGTTATATGGTAGGTCGAGGTCAAGGACTTGACAGGTGGTCTCCATAGTTGTTGGTCCCACTTGGATAGGGATTTTGATAGTGCCTTGAGACACTCTTTATTGATCATCATACGCCCTTATCATGATGCTTCTATTCTTATTAATGGAATCCTCTACAAATCCCAATTTCTTTATGAGCTTTAGAGAATAAATGTTAAGGCCTGCAACTCCATCCACTAGGACTCTTTTGACTTTCTTTTTATCGACAATCACTTGAAGGTGGAGTGCGTGGTTATGAGATGGTTGTGGGGGGAAATCTTGGTTAGAGAACATAATGAGTTTTGGGGTAATGATGTTACCCACCATAGCCTAGAACTTCTCTATGTCAAGGGTGGTAGAAATGGTGGATGTAGTTAATGCTTCATCAAGGATCTTCCTATGGGCGGCAGAAATTTTCAATAGTTCCATGATGGAGATTTGGGCGGGGGTTCTCTTTAGCTAGTCAATGACGTTGTAGTCATAAGGGATGGATTTTTTATTAGAAATGGGGGTCTTAGCTGGTGCCCCGACAATGGTAACCTTTCTGCCACGTGTGGTGACTCCACAATTGTTGTTGGCTCCTTTTGATATTTATGACTGTGACCATTCCATCAAGACATCCGACTATATCCTCATACACTAGATTAGCACTAGCATATTTTTACTTTCCCTTATTGTTCCCTTGATTATTTCCTTGATTATTCCCTTGGTTGTGGTTTGGCATCAGATTCATGTATATTTTCAAGTCTTGGTTTCCGACTGGCTGTTCGATATTGATGATCTTATCCTCGATGAGGTCTTCGATGATCTCTTTTAGCCTCATGAAATTGGTGGTGGTATGTCCTTTGACCTTGTGAAAGTCACAAAGGAGATTTTTGTTATACCATGGTGGTTTGGTCATGGGTTTCATGTATTGCTCAGAGTTAGAGATTTTGATCAGGTTTTCCTTGACCAATTTCTTCATGATGGATTCGATCGATTCACCAAGAGCCGTGAACTTCCTCTTGGGGGGATACTTGCCTCGGGGAGGTGGTCCTCCTTGATAATCCACATTATTGATTTGATTGGTGGGAGTTGGTTGTTGTTGTGCTACTACCACATTAGTGTACACATTGTTGCAATTATGATTTTGTGGTTGATGATGGGTTTGGATGTTCTGCTTAGGGGCACTAATGACCACTTTATCATTGACCACACCGTCGTTTATGATATTTTTGTTCCTTGACCATGTTTGAGGTTTATCATTATAGTTGTTAGATGGGCAGTTATCCTGTGGTGGAGTGAATGTTGATGCGCCTCCTCGTGCAGTAAGGGCTCTTTCGATGTTGAGTGCCTTTGCGATCAGTTGATCATAGGATGAGATGCACTGCATTTTCAAGTAGAACGCTAAGTTTTCATCTAGATTGGATATGATGGTGCAAACTTTTTGTTCTTTTGGCATGGTCCACTTGCTTTGATTAGCCTTGGATCACCATCTTTGCAAGAAGGATGCGAATAGCTCTCATTTTTTTTGTTTAAGTGCAAATAGTTCTTCCAAACTAACATCCGCACCCATGTTGAAAGCATAATTCTTAAAGAAAGCCTCCACAATTTCCTCGAATGTTTTAATGCCTATGGATAGGCGAGGAAACCATTCCATGGCTGGACCAGTCAGACTATAGGGGAAGAGTCACACTAGATACATGTCATCGTATGCGACCTCCATGTAATACACATGAAATTCCCTAATGTGGTTTCCATGGTTACCCATTCCATTATACCTATCAAATTTGGGGATCTCAAATCCCTTTGGAAACAGTGTCATGGTGATACTTTTGTTGAAAGGATAAGGGCACAAGTTGCCTAGTGTTCTTATTTTTTTTCTTGCTTGTAATTCCAACACTTGCTAAGAGAGCAGTTTGATTTGTGTTGTGACATCTTTGCTTGGGTCAGGAGGTGGAATGAATGAGTTGTGAGGTATTTGAGGTGTTTGATGGGTGGGAAGAGTGCTAGTGGGCATTTTTTACAAGCTCTGTTGTGTGTTCAAAGCCTGTTGGTATGCCTGCATTTGTGCCAACAATGCTTGTTGTTGATCTTCCTATTTTTGTTTGAACAACGCTTGTTGTTGGTCCATCTATTGTTGTTCCCATGAAGCCTATTGTTGGTCAAGCTCCTATTGTGCTAACAAAGCTTGTTGTTGGTCTAGCTATTATTGCACCAAAAAATCTTGTTGTTGGTTGAGTTGTTGTTGTGCCAACAAAGCTTGTTGTTTGGCTTGTTGGTATGCTTGTAGATTAATTTCTTGCAGTTGCGCTTGGTATTGTGCTTGCGCTTGTTGCTGGGCTTGATTAATTTCTTGCAGTTGCGCTTGGTATTGTGCTTGCGCCTGTTGCTGGGCTTGAGCTTGAGCTTGTGCTAGAGCTTGAGCTTGTGTTAGAGCTTGTGCTTGTGCTTGAGCTTGTGCTTGAGCTTGTGCTTGTGCTTGTGATTGTGCTTGAGCTTGCTACTTTTTCTTGAGTACTTTTTGTTGGTTGGCCTTTTAAAGGGTTTAGATTAGAGTGGTGAATAAATTTACCATGTTGGCCTTTGGTGGGATTGGTGGTGGAACGAAAATCATGCCAACCATTGTGACGGGCGAAGGGGTTATGGTGGTGATTGGGATTTGGGTTGTTGGAGGGGTGGTCGAGATGATTGGTCCTTGAGAGGGTATGCTTTGGGATATTTGAGGACCGATTGATGTAGTGGCTTGAATGGTTACCACTTGTTGTTGTGATGTTGCAGGAAAAAGGAGGGAATTCGATGTGATGTTCACATTGCTCGGTTCTGAGAAACTATCGATGTTTAGGGGAGGAAAACCCAATCCAAGAGGTGATGTGGTTGTGAATGGAAATGTGGGAAGAGATGGTATGTTTCCCTAGAAATAAAAAGGATTAGCCACATCGATTGTTCCAAACAAACCACCTTCTCCTTGCATTAGAGAAGCTTGTATGTTTGATTGATAGGCTGGTGAGGCATGGAATTAAGATGATCTAGCATGATTATGGAATGTGAGTGGGACGTATGGGTGTAATAGATTTACCGAGAGAAAATTATCTGGTGTGGTGGTGATAGCCACCTCTTTGTTGTCCACAAGGCAATGCTTTTGCAACTCTTGAAACATGGCACTCCCCTTGTTTATATTTGGTGAGGTTGGTGTGATGGCCGACGTGATGTGAGGTATTTATCGATTGACATTTGACATTAGGGATGAATTTGTAAGAGGCATATCCATACTAGTTCTTGCATCAAGGTCAGAAGGGAACTGCACCCCTCCTTTTGCTAACGTGTTTAAGTATTTGAACATGGCACTAACAATTTTATGGTTCTCTGGGTTTTGAACCATTTTCATCATTTTGGATTGTGTCATCCCCATGTCTTCATTTGTGATGTCCTCTTCATAACTCTCCTCTTGAGGATTTTGTGATGGCAAAGAAGAGTTACTTGGGGGATTGTTTTATCTCGCAAGGTTTATTTTAGAGGTTACTTGACTCATGTCAATGGAAGTTGATATTTCACTAATATTTTCCATGTTCTTCTTCTATTATGATCTTGTTTGAACCATAAAAAATAGGGATTGTTTGATCCTAACTTTTTAGGCCCAAAAGAGAAGAACTAGGGAAGTCAAAGATCAAAGAGGGTGGTAATGATGATGGGATAAATGGGTGAAGCGAGTGAGTGAAACCTTTTGGAGAACTTTTGAAGGGTTATGCTAAACTTTTTGGGACTTAGATTGATTGTGATGGTTTGACTATGTGTATTGAGTCAAACAAGATTGTAGTAAAGTTGTAGTCCCTAGGAAGTTGTGTTATCCTAAGGGAACTTGCACAAGTGGATGAACTGGCTAGGTGTGTTAAGCCAATGTGATTGTGAATGAGTAGACCTTAGGAAGTTTTGTTAGCCTATAGGTAAATTCGTCCAAGAGATTTGACTATTTTGGCTTCGTGTGTTAAGCTAAGATAGGGTGATGTTGGTTTATCCCTTTAAGTTTAGCATGAGTGATTTTTCTAGAGTTCACAAAAAGTTTGATGGAATGAAATTTGGTTTGATGGAGAGATGGATGAGGATGATAACTTTGATCCTAGACTTGATCCTAGACACAACTCTCTTTTACAAGACCTTGGTGTTGAAGAACATGCTAGACTTCCTATGTGAGGAAAGCAAACCTTTCAAAAAGTTTGGTATTTTGTTGATAGTAGAATGCATACAAACTTGGATTATTCCTTGAGGCCTTTTTATAGAAGTTTCATAATAATATTTCTCTGTTTTCAAGGAGCATTTCAAGGCATTGTTCATGGGATTTTAGACTTATCCTTTTGAACCTTCGTTTTGAAATCTTGATCTTTTAGGAAATCATTGGGAGCAACACATATGAAGTTCAATTTGTCCTTTTATCTTAGCTTAATGAATTATTTTTACCAAAGACACTTGATTGCTTATGTTTCAAACTATATGTCTAATATCCCACTTTCTTTCTCATCCCACAAGGTCCATTGTGTGGAAATCGAGGAAAATAGGGAAAAAGTTTCCTATGTTTAACCTTGTTGAAAACAAATGACAATAGAATCCACACACTTAGAAACCTCTAGGGATATGATCCCTAGGGAAAGCAAGAGTGCCTAAATTCGTCAAAGGTATTTGTTTCCTACGAGGGGTTTGAAATTCAAAGCTCCTTGTGAATGTTCATTTTGCAAATGTTTTTGGGAACCAAGCAATGTGCTTTCCACTTCCAAACACTTTTTACAACCCTAGGATGATGAGACAATATTTTGTTGTGTTCCCACTTGGATAAATCCAGCTGCGCATATTTTGTGCGAATGGCTAAATGCTTGACCACACTGGCTCCCCTCCATGGCATACACTTTTTGAGTCAGCCAAGCATTAGTACCCATGAATCTCCCATGGCATATTCCATTTCTACAACAAAACCGCATGTATAACATGGGGTGGCTTCAAAGGACATGACCTTTTGCACCAACAAAATAGATAAGATTTTGGCTTTTTTCTAAACAAAGGGTTTTAATTTAGGCATTCTATTCATGGGGGATTATCCAACATCGGCGAGAGTCCATTTTTTTCCATCTCGTTGGAATAATCCTTGTGATTCTTGAACTCTCCTCAAGAATCCACACTTATATACTAGTTGGAAGTCGCTTGGCCTTAGTGTGTTCCCGGTTGGTTCGTTCCCTTGGGTGATTACTTTTTCCCACAAGGCAGGCCCGCTAAGATAAACAAAAGCAAGTAAAAATATTCGTAGTTCGATCAACCTTCATTTAGAAACAAAGGGAGAACACTCACAATAAGTTTACTCACACTCGCATATTTTGTTCAATTGTTAAGTACCCAAATTGAAATGTGGAGGCAATCTTTTATGCAAGTTAGTGTCACCAAAAATATTTTTGATTCTCAAGATCATCGTGAGGCATGAGAGAAGCACATTCACCTTTTCAAATGACACTACTTTACAAAAAAGATTATAAAACACAAAGAACACATATTCATTTTAGATTCCTAAAAGCAATAATGAATTCTTTTTAAGCACCAAAGGAAATGTGAGATTGATTTGTTCAATTGTTATCCTTTAAACAAAATCTAGTATGTTTGTCTAAGGTTCTTTTTAGCCCCTTGGAAACTTTTGGAAAGGAATTTGATTGTTTATTTTAGAACCCAAAAGAAGTTGTATTCCTAAGGCAAATGAAATCAACAAATTCCTTTTAAACAAGAATCAAAAAATCCTTAAAGAGTGTTGAAGAACACTTTAGTGTTTAAGAACACTTTATACAAAGCGAGCATGGTGTCATAACGAATCTCCTACTTTTCTTGAAAAAGGGAATTTTTTTGTTCTTTTTAAACCCAAAGTAAATCTACTGTTTGTAAGGCCAAAGATATTAACAAATTTCTCTTAACAAGGAGAATTTTAAAATCCTCCAAAAGTGTTGAAGAACACTTTAGTGTTTAAAAAAACTTTTTTTGCATGATGAGTATGAGGTCATGATGAACTCCTTCCCTTTATTTTTTTCTTACTCGAACCTGTAAAATGACCAAAAACTAGAGAGCAAAAAGACACCAAACAAGGTTAGGAATTAAAAAATCCAAAACTTAAAAAACACATGTCAATTTTAGACCTCACTATTTTTTTGTGGTGCAGTTTGGATAAAAGTGGCACTATATAGCGCCGCACGGTTGAATGTGGGCGGCGCTCTGCAGAAAAAGAGAGTGAAAAAGCGACACGGTATGGGTAAGCGGCGGAGTTTGGAAGCGACCCTATTCACAATTTCAATTTTTTTTAGGCAAGAATACAGGAGCGGTGGAGTTTGGAGGAAACACGGTTCAATATTGCACCATGGTGCTGAAGGCAGTGTAGTATAGTGCCGCAGAGGTGAACGTGGTGGAGTTAGGAGATTTAAAAAAATGACAAATGGGAAGAAAATGTGGTGAGGTTTAGAAACTATGCGCGGGTCAGTATTGCACCGCTTCCCTGAAGGCGGTGAAGTATTGTGTCGTGCCTATGAGAGTGGCTTAATATGGTGTTGTATAGCTGTTTTCCTGTGACTTGTGAGAAAATGTAAATAAAAATGCGGATTTTTTTTTAAAAACATGATTAATTTCTTGAACAGCCCTCCTTCTAGCACCAAAATGTGAACCCCTAAACTTGAAAATGCACAAGAGCAACAAACATGTTAGGTTGTTAGATCAAATTCATGCAAACAAGTATGAGAGATTCCCCATGAAATCCATTCATTCAAACTAAAATTAGGAAATGAAGAACACAATACAAGAAATAAAATTAAATCCTAATTAATCCAATAGATTAGTGATCCCATGGGGGAATGGGTGCCAATGAAGTGTTGCAATTGGCCCTTTCCCAATCCATAAGTTGCAATGTTGATTGATTGAGCAATGGTCAAATCTTGAAAGAGATTTAAGCATAACCTTGTTACAAATTGTGAAAAATGATGATAGGTTGAGTGAAATGGGCAAAATTGGCTCTCAATATGAAGAGAGTAACTTTGCATGAAGATTGTGGATGAGAAATGAGGAAAGAAGCCTCCAATTTATAACTTTCAATTTGGAAGAGAAAGCAAGATTTGAGCAATGTGGGACTAACTTTCAATCCAATGGTTGAATGCCACATTTCATGATGTGAATGGTTAGTGGTTGTGCACATTTTGGTCAAAGTGCCAATAAATGCATTTAGTTTGAATTTGAAATTGTGAGATGACTTGTTGAAGAGGGAAGAGAAATGAAGTTAATATCTCTTGGCTCAAGGCCAAGGACATTTCAAGGCCTTAAATGCCTTGTTGGAAGGACCAAGTCAACTTGGCCTTTTTGAATTCAAATGAGGGAATATTCCCTTTTGATGCCATGTGAGGGAAAATAGAGAATTTAAATAAATCAAAGTAATTGATTTATTGTGCAAATTGCATTCTCTAGAGGATTTTAATAAGAGGGATTAACTTAATCATGGTTTGATTAATTTAATGAGGAACTAGATGATGTGACAATTTAGACTTAAATTTATGAATTGATCTAAGTCAAGAATTGAGAGGAAGAGATTATTAAATAAATGATTTGATTTATTTAATTAAGGAGGGAAATATTAGATTAAATCAAATAAGGTTTAATTTATTTAATTTAATAAGAGGACTTTAGAGAATTTTAATCAAATAAAATGATTTATTTAATTAAACAAAAACATAAGGTTAATTAAATTAAATTGATTAATTTAATCAAAGGAGGTGATAGACCTGATCAGATGAATAACAATTCATTAGATAGAATTATGATGAAATGCTGAGAGTGCGATTTTGGAGGAAATGATTTTAGTGATTGGGATCAAGCGTGCCAAATGAAACTGTATATTTTTCATGTCTACAGATAGTAGTGTGTTGAAAGTAGAGTAATGTGCATGAATTTTTAGAAATATGTTAAATGCATGTTGGAGGCAGTGAGCTTAAAGTAGAAGATTTTAAGTAGTGTCCTGACAAAATTGTGTAAGTGCTAGAGAAAGTGAGCCGAAGGAAAGAGTGGAAGTGTAAGTTCTAGAGACAATGAGCCAAATGTAGATAAAAGTGTAGAACTATAGAAGGAAATGAGTTGAAGGCAACATAAGTATTATGGTTGTGATTTTTCATCTAATTCTTCAAAGATTTCTATTCAGAGGTTGTATCCTCATTTTGTAAGTGAGCAGGGAGTTGCAAACTTCCTTAGGTTAAATACCTTAAATCTATTGTAACGATTGGTTCATTTGTAAGGTTAGATTTAGATAGTAGCTCCAAGAAACTTTTCTCATCGTGGTTTTTCCCTTGTTGTATTTCCACATAAATTTTGGTGTTTTTTTTGTACTTTTTCTTTTGCGTGTGTTATCTCAATTAGGCAGCTAGATGTTTTGATTGATAAGTTGGTTAAGGTGAATTGAATTGATTTTGAGGGATATACTAATTTCCCCTATCTCAGCATATCTATGTTCTAACAATTGATATCAAGGACATGTTCCTTGGTGCAACTTAAAAGGTAAAGGTAGATCTTGGTTTAGAACACATGGCTCAAAAAGAATCATCTTCTAAGGCACCACACTTTGATGGAAGTAATTATTCTTTTCGGAGTATGTAGATGGATTCCTATCTCACATCTCTTGGTTATGATTCTTGGAGAGATGCTAAAGATGATTATGTTGAGCCTACTCATCTTATCACTAATCAGAATGCTAAAAAGGCATATGAGGACAATGCTAAAGCAAATAATGATATCCTAAGTGCATTAGATAATTCTTAAATTTTTAATGTGGTATAATACAAGAATACAAATAAAATATAGGATAAGCTCAAGAATATCTATGAAGGGAGTGATAGTGTCAAACAAGAAAAACTACAATCTTACTAGAAATCATTTTTGAATGTGAAGATTAAGGAAGAAGAGAATATAGCTAGGTATCTACTCTCGGTAGATGAAGCTATGAATGGAATCAAAAGTTGTGGAGAAGACATAAAAAACTATGTTGTGGTGAATAAAATTATAAGAACCCTCCCTTAGAGGTTTGGCCCAAAAGTATCTACAATTGAAGAAGCTAAGGATTTGACAAATCTTACCATGGAATAATTTTATGGATCTCTCATAGCCTATGAAATGAGGAATGGAGTATATAGTACACATAGGAAGGAATTTTCATTCAAAGTTGTAAAGAAAGAAGAGGCTCTCAGATCACGTAGTGATTTTGATGAAGAAGAAGCAAACTTTGTAGGAAAGATAAAGAAAGGATCATGAGAGTACAAAGGTAAATTACCATTCAAATTATTTAATTGTGGTAGAATTGGTGACTATGCTTCCAAATTTATATTCAAAGGGAATGAAAGCACTAGTAATGCATTCAAGAGAAACAATTTCAAGAAGAATCTTCTCTTTGAAGAAGAATACTACTCCTGATATGAAGGAGACCATTGTACATCAAAAGATGATGTAAATGAATCCCTATTCATGGCCTCTATGCTCCTTGGAAGATCAAAACAATATATGGTTGAATAAGAAGGTGAAGTTGATTTTGAAGGTGAGCTTGTTTTTGCTCTAGAAGATCTTAATTGTGCAAGAAAAGAAAAGAAAAGGCAAAAGACCTTGATTGAAGCAAAAATGAGAAAATTTAAAAATATTGAAAATGAGATTATGTCACTCAAAAAGGAACTAAATAAATCCATGTCCATAAGTTAGCATGATGCTATCAGACCTAAATAAAGATCCCATCATGCAATAAACCCTCCACAAACAAGTTTAATCATGCACTTTTTGGTTACTATTTATTTTGTGATAAGTATAGACATAAAGCTATAGAGTGCAAATCTAAAATGAATGAAAGAAATTTTATCAAAAAAAATTCTCTTGCTTCCCTGGTAGATTTCAATGTGACATATTAGATTTGCAACAATGTTGAGCATATAGAAAAATTCTACAAAAGTGATTTTCTGCAATCAAAAATTCAAAGGGTTGTTGATGCTGAGCAAGTCAAGGAAACAAGAAAAGAAAATTAAATGGTTGTGAAAGTAGCATTTCATGCTCAAATACAACCAAATCTCTAGATAATTAACAGTGGGTGTTCAAGTCACATGAGTGGTGAAAAAGGTAAGTTCATCAAGTTGGTTAAATTCAATGGAGGTTTAGTAATGTTTGGAGATAATTCATCAACACAGATTTATGTTAAAGGAACTATCAGTGTTGATGGAAAATCTAAGAATGGAGATGTTTTCTATGTTGAAGGTATCAAGAATAATTTTCTTAGTGTAAGTCAGATGTGCAAAAAAGGATATAGTCTTATATTCAACAAACATGGATGTGAAATGAGGAAAGAAAAGTCTAGAACATTCTTGATAGAAGGCTAAAGGACTTAAAGAAACTTATACAATCTCTCGGGTGTGAATGGAAGTTCTCTCCTAAGATAGAAAAATGAATGTTAGTTGTGGCATAAGAGGATGGGACACATAAAATTTGATAACATTGTGAAAATTAGTTCCATGAATGCAATAAGAGATATGTCAAGGATTCTAAATCCTACAAACACCATGTGCAAAAAATGTCAGATTGGGAAGTAGATAAGAATAAAATTAAAAACCAAAGATTATTCTACTACTAGACCTCTTGAGCTAATTCATATTGGTCTATACAAACCAACCAAAATAAAGAGTCTTCAAGGTGAAAGGTATATCATTTTTCTTATTGATGATTTATTTAGAATGACATAGTTTACATTCCTTAAAAAAACATTAGAAGCCTTCAATAGATTTGATATTTAAGTCAATGGTTGAGAATGAAATGAATGCTAGAATAAAGTTTCTAAGATCTTATAGAGGTGGTGAGTTTACATTAAGTGAATTTGAAGAATTCTATGAAGAGCATGAGATAAAAGGATATTATTTTACTGCTAGAACTCCTTAGTATAATAGAGTATTAGAAATAAAGAATAGAATTTTTCAAGAGATGGCAAGAACAATGTTGAATGAAGCTAAGTTACCTGATGTGTATTGGAAGGAAGCAGTTCATACTATTATTTATATTCTTAATAGAGGTAAACTAAAGGTAGATAGCACCAAAGCTCCCTATTAGATTTGGTATGGGAGACTGGCTAATATCAAAATATTTCCAATTTTTTAGAAGAAGATGCTTCGTTAGGAGAGATAGATAAGGATTGGGAAAGTTTGACTCAAGATTAGATGAAGGAATACTACTTGGATATTCAACTAGAAGAAAAGCCTACAAGTGCTATAATAAAAAAATTGAGGAAGGTGGTTGAAAGTGAAAATATTAGAGTGGATGAAGAATTTTATCAAAACACACATGAGAAAGAAGACTTTCAGTTGAATCTACCTTTAAAGAGGAAGTAGAAGAAGTTGTTGAAAATGAGGAAGCTCATTAGGAGGTCCCCAAGAATCCTACCACTTATGTTCAAAGGAATCACTAGAATATCAAAACATTGCAGATAAGAATGAAGGAGTCCTGATAAGAAGAAGGTTTGCAAAAGAAAATGAGTATGTATTTTTTTCTTTATTGTCAAGAATGGAGCCAAAAAAAAATTTTGATGCTAGCAAAGATGAAGGATGGATTCAAGCTATGGAGGAAGAGCTAAATTAGATTGAAAAGAATCATAATTAGGAATTGATTCCAAGGCCTACATACAAGAATGTAATTGAAACAAAATGGGTGTTCAAGATCAAAGTTAATGAAGATGGAGAATTTGTGAGAAAAAATTGAGATTGGTTTGTAAAGGATATTCACAAGTGGAAGGAATTGAATTTGAAGAAACATTTTCTCTAGTGGAAAGAATGAAGGCCATCAGAATGATTCTTGCATATTTTATTCATAAGAACTTCAAATTTTCTCAGATGGATGTACAATATGCCTTCCTAAATGGTAAATTAGAAGAAGTATACATAGAGTATCCTAAGGGATTTCAAGTATCAACAAATCAAAAAATGGTTTTCAAACTTAAGAAGGCTTTGTATGGTCTTAAGCAAGCCCCTAGGCTTGGTATGCAAGGTTGGGTAAGTACCTCTATTAGAAAGGACTAAAGAAAGGTATTATCAAGATTAATTTATATATTAAAGTAGAGGATGAAAAGATTATAATTATTATAGTATATGTTGATGATATAATCTTTGGAGGAAATGACGAAATGTGTAAGAGGTTTTCTAAAGAAATGTCTAAGGAATTTGAAATGTCTATGTTAGGTGAGTTTTTATTCTTTCTTGGACTTCAAATTAAACAGTCGGATAAGGGAGTCTTTATCTCTCAAGCAAAATTTGTTAAGGAGATGTTGAAGAAAATTGGTATGGAATATTGTAAGCCAGTAAGTACTCCAATGGTAAGTGGTTTCCATTTGATTAAGTATGGTGTATCACATAAGGCTGCTCATACTTGGGATAGGTCTATGATTGGAGGCCTACTGTACTTAATTGCTTCAAGGCTTGATATAATGCAAGTTGTTATTTTGGTTACAAAATTTCAAGTTTATCCAAAAGAAACTCATGTAAAATTTGTCAAGAGGATTTTTTAGACATTTGTAGAGCACTCCAAACTATGAATTGTTTTATCAAAAGGGTAATGACTTCTCTTTAAATACATATATTGATGTTGATTAGGTCGGTAGTGTTGATGAAAGAAGAAGTGCCAATAATGGAACCTTTTTCTCTATAAGACATATTGGTCTCTTGGTTTAGTAAGAAGCGATACTTACCCTCCTTGTCAAAAACAAAAGTAGAATATATTGTTATGTGAGATAAGGGGTGGTTGTTTCCCACAAAAGGATATAAAAGTCACGGAAAATCCTAACCTGGGAATTGGACATTCCAGCAGGTGACTAACATCTTCTCATGGTCGTTCATTTACTTGTCAAACCAGGGAACGTATGCTTGAAATGGAGCGGCATTGTATGTGCACTAAGAACTGGTTTTAGCCACAACCTATTAGAAATGAATGCGTGAAAAGAATTCTATTTCCGGTGCAGGAACGTAAAGCAAAAATATTATCAACATTAGCATGACTTAACTAAAATAGGCATCATAATAACCATTACTGGGAAACAAACCATGAACTGGTCTTATGCTGCAGGAACAATACAAGACTGGGTTTGCACTAAACTTTCCTGAAATGAAATTCTAACTGATAAAACAACAAGAAATAAACTACTAACTAAAGATACTTAGTAAGTGGGCCCCCTTAGCAAGCATCAACCAATTTAAACAAGATTTGAACTCAAAACTTCATTAGCTTTCTATTCATGAACTCAAAATCACATACATGGTTGTTCTCCTTGTAAGAAAACTTTAACACAAAGCTCTATTTTTCATTATAATAGTAATCTCAATACACTATGTTCTATCTCTATTCTCTAGTCTAGTTTCATCTTAATCATCACATTCACTCTCGCAGGAGGAACATTTATTTAAAGAGAAACAACTAGCTAACTAACTAAATAACAGAGAAAGATGCAGATATAAATGCCTTATGAGGCTGAGGAATAGATTTCATAAATGCAAGTTTAACTGGTCAACAGATTCAGAGGGAATCTAGAACTCCACTCTTCCTATATTGATGATCAATTCAGTTTCTTCCCAATGACTTGGAAAAAGAATCCTCGCTTGAAATGACTCCTTCGATGGTGTGCTAGAAATGACTTTTTCCGCAAGTTCGTGTTTTGTTGTGCTTTGACCCATTCATACTAGCTTTAACAACCTGTAGAACACATGGCAACAGAGGAAAAAGAAGGCATGCACTCATAATAGCATGATACTCCTCATTAATCACATGCATCAAATTCATCTTACTTATCCAAAAACTACATATATCATATCAGTCAATCGAGAGGTCAAAATAGGGTAATGAATATAGACATACTAAGATATTTAGGCTATAGGAATATAGGAATGCCTGT
This sequence comes from Sequoiadendron giganteum, assembly GCA_007115665.2. Taxonomy (NCBI): domain Eukaryota; kingdom Viridiplantae; phylum Streptophyta; class Pinopsida; order Cupressales; family Cupressaceae; genus Sequoiadendron; species Sequoiadendron giganteum. The sequence goes on from CM021100.1 coordinate 805,056,578, forward strand.
CATAGAATACTACCCATTAACATGAAAAGTTTATAACCACGGAGTTTAAAACATCCATAAAAGAGAGCAAGGGTTTTTAAAACTATAACATGATATCCAAATTATAAACATATTTTGGGCTCATTATTTACCCTCTACTTTAGCTAATGCTGGTCCTCCAGCATTAACCTTCCTGGTTGTGTCCCTGAAATATGTAGGAGTCACATGGCCTTGTAGTCCAGTTTTAAACCTATATTAGAAACCCCTGCAATTCTGCCATCTTTCATATCTACGAGCTTCTGTGTCTTCATTAATATCTGTGGCTAGATAAGGATACAGTGGCCACATCAAAGTAGGAGGTCTAAATGTCAGTGGAAACCACAATTCATATCTTTCCTAAAGACCCAACTACATATATCTTTCTGATCTCCTGACAGCTGCTCTTAAATTCAAGGGACTATGGGGCTCAGACTTTCTTAGACCAACTATTAGCTTTTCCCATCTTGTTTTACTTCTAGAAGCTGAAAGCTTCCAGAACCAATATGGAAGGCCTTTAAACTCGTCATAAACCTATTTCCTAAGATCAGATATCCTTATCCTTGTTGCAAGATCATGAAATCCATATGCAACAGAAAACCAAGTCCTTAGAAGTGTTTGAGGGTCTAAGCTTTCTGATCTAAGGGGAATAGGTTATTTCTGCTCAGCTTCCTCAAAATCCTCAAATTGTTTCCCATAATTAATTTCATTAGCTTCCCAGGACATAAGTGATCTCAAATGAATGTCACCTATGAAAAGAAGTGGATTCACTTAGTTTCACAAAGGATTAATAAACCATGTAAATAAAATTCACACATAGAATTCCTTAGCCAATTAGGTGCTATTTGATAGGCAACATAGAATTCTTTATCAAAATTAAGAACAGGGTCAAGGTTTTTAGAAATCCTCATTAACTGGAACCACATAAATTGCTCTTTGAGGCACATTGCATACACTCTGGGTGGTGGCCTACATTCCATGATTTTCCCTACCACCTTCATCATTTCATTCATCTTAACTTTCACCTCCTAGATTTCCTATTTTTGATTTTCAATCTCTTTCTATAATTTCTTCTTCTCTTCCTCCCATAGACTTTGTTGCATTTGAGTTTTAGCCAAATGGCGAAAACTCAAGGTCTGAAGTGTCACAAGCCTCTAGGTTATCTTAAGGTATTCTAAGTATTCAATTAGCAATGTTCTTTTATACACAACCAACGTCGGGCAACGGTGCCAAAAATGGTTGTCGCCCACAGAAGGATATAAAAGTCACGAAAAATCCTAACCTGGGAATTGGACATTCTAGCAAGTGACTAACATCTTTTCATGGTCATTGATTTACTTGTCAAACCAGGGAATGTATACTTGAAATGGAGCGGCACTGTATGTGCACTAAGAACTACTTTTAGCCACAACCTGTTAGAAATGAATGCGTGAAAGAAATTCTATTTCTACTTCAGGAACATAAAGAAAAACTCTTATCAACTTCAGCATGACTTAAAAAAAATAGGAATCGTAATAACCATTACTGGGAAACAAACCATGAATTGGTCTTATGCTGTAGGAACAAACACATGGATGGATTCCTTATGTTGTAGGAACAATACAAGACTGGGTTTGCACTAAAATTTCTTGAAATGAAATTCTAACTCATAACACAATAGGAAATAAACTACTAACTAAAGATACTTACTAAGTGGTCCCCCTTAGCAAGCATCAACCAATTTAAACAAGAGTTGAACTCAAAACTTCATCAACTTTTTATTCATGAACTCGAAATCACATACATGGTTGTTCTACTTGTAAGAAAACTTTAACATAAATCTTTGTTTTTCATTATAACAGTAATCTCAATACACTTTATTCTATCTCTATTCTCTAGTCTAGTTTCTTCTTAATCATCTTGTTCACTCTCGCAAGAGGAAAATTTATTTAAAGAGAAACAACTAACTAACTAACTAACTAACAAAGAAAGATGCGGATATAAATGCCTTCTGAGGCTGAGGAACAGATTTCATAAATGCAAGTTTATCTGCTCAATAGATTTAGAGGGAATCTAGAACTCCACTCTTCCTAGATTGATGATAAATTTGATTTCTTCCCAATGACCCGGACAAAGAATCCTCACTTGAAATGACTCCTGCGATGGTGTGCTAGAAATGACTTTTTCCACAAGGTCGTGTTTTGCTATACATTGACCCATTCATACTAGCTTTAACAACCTATAGAACACATGGCAACAGAGGCAAAAGAAGGCATGCACTCATAGTAGCACGATACTCCTCATTAATCACACACATCAAATTCATCTTACTTATCCAAAAACTACATATATTGTATCAGTCAATTGAGAGGTCAAAACAGGGTAATGAACATAGACATACTAAGATATTTAGGCTGCAGGAATATAGGAATGCCTATCATAGAATAGTACCCATTAACATGAAAATTTTATAACCACGGAGTTTAAAACATCCATACAAGAGAGCAAGGGTTTTTAAAACTATAACATGATATACAAATTATAAACATATTTTGGGCTCATCATTTTCCTCCTACTTTAGCTAATGCTGGTCCTCCAACATTAACCTTCCTGGTTGCGTCCCTGAAATCTATAGGTGTCACATGGCCTTGTAGTGTAGTCCCAAACCTATAGTAGAAACCCCTGCAATTCTGCCATCTTTCATAGCTGCGAGCTTTTGTGTCTTCATTAATATCTATGGCTAGATAAAGATACAGTGGCCACATCAAAGCAAGATGTCTAAATGTCAGTGGAAACCACAATTCAAATCTTTCCTGAAGACCCAACTGCATATATCTTTTTGATCTCCTGACGGCTACTCTTAAATTCAAGGGACTATGGGGCTCAGAATTTCTTAGACCAATTGTCAACTTTTCCCATCTTGTTTTACTTCTGGAAGCTGAAAGCTTCGAGAACCAATATGGTTGGCCTTTAAACTTGTCATAAACCTATTTCCTAAGATCAATTATCCTTATCCTTGCTGCAGGATCATGAAATTCATATGCAATAGAAAACCAGGTCCTCAAAAATGTTTGAGGGTCTGAGCTTTCTGATCTAAGGGGAATAGGTTATTTCCGCTCAGCTTCCTCATAATCCTCAAATTGTTTCCCATAATTAATTTCATTAGTTGCCCAGGACATAAGTGATCTCAAATGAATGTCACCTATGAAAAGAAGTGGATTCCACTCAATTTCACAAGGGATTAATAAACCATGTAAATAAAATTCACACATAGAATTCCTTAGCCAATTAGGTGCTATTTGATAGGCATCATAGAATTCTTTATCAGAATTAAGAACAAGGTCAAGGTTTTTTGAAATCCTCATTAACTAGAACCACAGAAACTACTCTTTGAGGCACATTGCATACACTCTATGTGGTGGCCTACATTCCATGATTTTCCCTACCACCTTCATCATTTCATTCATCTTTTCTTTCACCTCCTGGATTTCCTGTTTTTGATTTTCAATCTCTTTCTATAATTTCTTCTTCTCTTCCTCCCATAGACTTTGTTGCATTTGAGTTTTAGCCAGATGGCAAAAACTCAAGGTTTGAAGTGTCATAGGCCTCCAGGTTATCTTGAGGTATTCTAAGTATTCGATTAGCAATGTTCTTTTATACACAACCAATGTCGAGCAATGGCACCAAAAATGGTTGTCGCCCACAAAAGGATATAAAAGTCACGACAAATCCTAACCTGGGAATTGGACATTCCAGCAAGTGAATAACATCTTCTCATGGTTGTTCATTTACTTGTCAAATCGGGGAACGTATACTTGAAATGGAGCAGCACTGTATGTGCACTAAGAACCAGTTTTAGCGACAACCTATTATAAATGAATGCGTGAAAGGAATTCTATTTCTGGTGCAGGAACGTAAAGCAAAAATATTATCAACTTCAGCATGACTTAACTAAATCAGGAATCGTAATAACCATTACTGGGAAACAAACCATGAATTGGTCTTATGCTACAGGAACAGACACATGGATGGATTCCTTATGCTGCAAGAGCAATACAAGACTGGGTTTGCACTAAACTTTCCTGAAATGATATTGTAACTGATAAAACAACAGGAAATAAACTACTAACTAAAGATACTTAGTACATGGTCCCCCTTAGCAAGCATCAACCAATTTAAACAAGAGTTGACCTCAACACTTCATCAACTTTTTATTCATGAACTCGAAATCACATACATGGTTGTTCTGCTTGTAATAAAACTTTAACACAAATCTCCGTTTTTCATTATAACAGTAATCTCAATACACTCTGTTCTATCTCTATTCTCTAGTCTAGTTTCTTCTTAATCATCACATTCACTCTCGCAGGAGGAACATTTATTTAAAGAGAAACAGCTAGCTAACTAACTAACTAACAGAGAAAGATGTGGATATAAATTCCTTTTGAGGTTGAGGAACAGATTTCATAAATGCAAGTTTATTTGCTCAACAGATTTAGAGGGAATTTAGAGCTCCACTCTTCCTAGATTGATGATCAATTTGGTTTCTTCCTAATGACATGGACAAAGAATCCTCACTTGAAACGACTCCTTTGATGGTGTGCTGGAAATGAATTTTTCCGCAAGGCCATGTTTTGCTATGCATTGACCCGTTCATACCAGCTTTAACAACCTATAGAACACATTGTAAAACAGGAAAAAGAAGGCATGCACTCATAATAGCATGATACTCCTCATTAATCACATGCATCAAATTCATCTTACTTATCCAAAAACTACATATATTGTATCAGTCAATTGAGAGGTCAAAACAGGGTAATGAACATAGACATACTAAGATATTTAGGCTGGATGAATATAGGAATGCCTGTCATAGAATACTACCCATTAACATGAAAAGTTTATAACCAAAAAGTTTAAAACATCCATAAAAGAGAGCAAGGGTTTTTAAAACTATAACATGATATCCAAATTATAAACATATTTTGGGCTCATCAAGGGGATTCACTACTCATGAGTCACTTTGTTGTCAAGAGAAGCCCAAGGATCGAACTACCCTTAACCACCTCAATACAAGTTGAATGAAGAAATTGCAAAGAAGGTATATTAAGACTAATTACTATATAAGACTTGTTTGGAACTTGAGAGAGAAAAGCTTCTAGATTCTTGCCTCTGAAAGAGGAGCTCTCAGCCAAAATAATTCAACGTGGATTTAGGACACTAGTGTAGTGCGCTAGAGTCCAAATGATGTGTTGGAATCCTAAGCAGTAGAGAGATCAAAAACTCAGACAGGTAAACTAGAGCTTCCCTATCTAACTCAGATCTGAGGTCTATTCAAAAAATAATGAGATTAAGAATAGAAATTAAAAGAAACTAGAAGGAGAGCTAGGACGGATCTTACAAACAACAAAACATTTGAATCTTTACTCCTAGCTCTCCTTTAACAACCTACACACAAAATGAATGATGAAAATTTTTGGGGTTGTATAGGGGTTTACCATAGTCAAACCACCGCTTCGGTTTCCCCACCTCCATGGAAAACTAGATAGATAGAGAAAATAATATAAATGGACAAAAGTAAGCTGTGAAATAAATTCCCGCTTCAAGAGGAGAACCTGCACCACCAAATAGTAAATCAACAGAGAGATCTAATCTATTCACAAATAGAAAAGAGTGAGAGAGCATTATTAATAGGCCTCATCCCCCTCTTGAACACATAGATGCACCATTGAATGCTTGCTAGAGAGCTTTGGCTATTGGAGGGACCTTAGTCCAATAGATCTTCACTTGTAGAAGTGTTGTTTCCAAGAGTAGTAGATATTGAGAAATGAAGTGAATCTAAGGAGAGAGCCTTGGAAGAATGAGAGAACCCCAAAAATGAGAGAAAAGGAGGGATTTTTTTGCATGCAAGGGCAACCAAGATCCGTCACACCTGAGACCTTGAATTCATAGACATGTTTCAAGAGTTAGGATTCAATATTCCCCATTTTAAGCTTAGAAAACCACAAGGAAGCTAGAGCAGCATATAGATGTCCACATGTCGCATAGGTGTCCAAGACACAAGTTTTTTGGAAATGGGTCACCAGGCTACTATTCCTTTTCCATTGGACCACATGGAGTGAGAATCATGAAATTTTGACCCATGTGAATTTTGTCATAAATGTGTTTAGGTGTCATAAATGCTAGGAAAAGTGCTAAAATGTGAAATTTCCCCTAGGTGCAATTTTACAACATTACATGTTGTAACATCTTGATGTAATCAAGTGTTGTGAATGAAGCAAACTTTGAGGGACATCAAGGTGCTATATGATGAGCCCATTCCAATCTTATGTGATAATACAAGGGCCATCAATATTTCAAAGAATTCAATGATGCATTCTATAATAAAGCACATATCTATCAAATATCACTTCTTAAGAGATAAAGTTTCTAATTAGGAAGTACTTGGTTGGAGTATGTGCCCACAAAGGAAAAAATTGCAGACATATTCATAAAGGTACTTTCAAAGGATACCTTTGATTATCTTAGATAAAAGCTAGTGGATACCTCAAAATATTTATGTTTCACTGATCCAAATATCTTAAATTTTGTGGTTTCCTGGTCTAAAATGAAGCAATGGTTTAGGGTTTTATGTTGTGGGGTTGGTTTACTTACGATATTTTGCCCTTCTAAATCCTTGTGTTTGGGTCTAATCCTTTGTTAACTTGTTATAGTTGGTCTTTAATCATATTGAAACAACTTATGTCTTTTACATTCATGTACCGACCAACCCCTTGTGGTTAGAACTCCCTATTTTCCTTTCACATAATATTTCCCTTATTACTCTAGTTTGGGGTTAATATTTTATAAAGTTGGAAAATTGGCCATGTTTAGCCTTTATGTCCTTTGAAGTCCTTGTGCATCATTGTACCTAGCTGGTCCCCCTTGTAAAACAACCTATGAGCACATGATAATTACCTTCACTTAAGTTCTCACTCACTTCTCAGTGTATTTCCCATCATGGATTATTTCATGACCAATTTCCTTGAATTGGTAATGCACAATGAACTTTTCCCTTTGTATCACTAACTTCCTTCGTATCAGTGATCACCCAAATGCTTTAAGTCCTAAATCAACAATGCGTGATAATACTATAGCCTTTGCATTTACTATCTCATCACCCATCGTGGATTTTATGCTCACTTACCCTTTTCAAAGTAGCGATGAGAAATGAAGTCTTTTTCTCTACTGTGTCACCGCTAGTTTGAAGTATAACTAAGGGCAATCCTTCCATTTCCCTTGATCTTGTACTATGGAAACATGGCCAAATATTGCTCCATCGCCACTTCTCTATCATCACTAATGTGATTTGGCTATTGAGATGTGAATTAGCAATAAGCAATGGGTGAAGAATAAAGTCAAAAGAGAACCCATATCTACCGATTGAGACCTTATTGCGTATATGGTCCATATCACTGATAAGACACATAAAGGAAAAGTAACATCAGTGATGAGCGATAGAATATTAAGTCTTGTGCCCATCATGGCACCTAAAGCTATTGTAGTTACAAATGGAAGTCTAAGGAGCATATCAGTGACGAGTGATGGAATATTTGATGGAATATTCCCCTCATCATCGGGTCTTAATGCATCATGAATTCATCCAAAAGTAGCGATGCACGATGGCTTTTAAGAAAAAGGTGACTAAGGAAAATAAGATGGCATGGAAACATTTGAAGAGAACTGGTGAAAGAAGAATGAGAAAGTGTGAGGATGAAAGAGATCCATCAATGGTGTTTTAAATCAAAAGATCAATGGCTAGAATTTGAAATTAAATGGCTAAGTGTTATTTCACTTGCATGAGATCTCTTTTAGGCATTAATGGTGAAGACGCTCTATTCTTTTGCAATAAATAGGGTTGTTGGCATTTTTATTTCACAATTATACCCATCAAGAGTAGAGGAATTGGTCAAGTTTGAGAAGAAGGCATGATGAGCTCAAGAAAAAATTGCAAAGAGAATTTGAAGAAAAACTAGCTTTTTTTCCTAGGTAAGTCAATTTCATGCCTTTTTCAAAAAACTCTATGATATTGGGTAGTTTTAGGATTGAGTAGATTGCAAGGGTTTGAATTTTAGGGCTGCTACTTTCTGTTTGGAAAAGTAATTATAGTTGTTTCATGTAGATTTGGGGAAGGAGATTGAAATTTGTTGAAATTTAGTTTGAACCTTGTGCATTTGAATAGTTTAGACTGTAGTTCCCCATTATTTGAAACTATCATCCCATTATATGGTGAAAATGAGTGAACCTACTGAGTCTTCCACCAAACCAGAGAGGAAACCTAAGTAGAAAAGGGCCAGGAGATTTAAAACTCGGGATGACAAACCCACACCTAAGCCAAATGTGCCTGAGGCATCTTAAAAGTAAAAAGGAGAGAAGATAACTCTTGCTAGATTCATGGAAGGTGAATCTAAAGGTATCACTAAGGGAGGATCACAAATTGGTAAAAGACCCATAAGGTAGGTTGTTGTAACTAGTAGGTTGACTAATACTGCTAGTGTGATTAGAAAAGTTTCTCAGCCACAAAGTGGATGAGAATTATTCTTATATTCTTTCAACAGAAGATATACCAGACATCTAGCCAAATACTTATGGGGTTTCAATATTGGAAGACTGGTAGTGCCATATAATTGTAGAAGTAGATTTGATGCTTGAATTGGAAAGGCTTTATGATTCCAAAAATATAAAAATAAAAAGTGAAAATGGGACCTTACTCCTTGAGGTTACCAGAGATAAAATTTAGGAGGTGTTAAAACTTGTAGTATAGAAAATTGTACGCTCCTGAAAGCGAGGCAATTTAACACTTAATTTGGACCTATTTTGGCACCTGTTCATTAATTATCCTTCCAATAATCATTTCTAGGCCCATAATGTTGGATGTTGTGGTTTAAATTGATGTCAACACTATTAGCATTAATGTCTTTAAGACTGTATATGTCGCGGATAGTGAGAAAATTGTAATAAAATATGTTGAAGGTTGTTTGTGAAGTAGTGAAGATCAGTATGATGGAAAGTTTAGTATGTTGATGGTGAGAATATACGGATTAAAGGGTTTTTTTTTTAGTTGTATCTAGTTTATCCACCAAAGTTTTTAGGGGTTCACATGAAGATTTGAGCAAGTCATGAGTTTCTGTATTGTGAGATTTATTATGTTATTGTAGCTGGTGTTCCTAGAAGAAGATAATGTGATTATGGCAATCTGAGCTATTGTGAATTCTCTTGTGGTGTTTGTGGATATTTCTAGATCATTCTCTATCTATGTTGCACATCTACATTGATTGTTGTGCTTTCTATCGGTGATTTTCTCTTGTGTGTTCATGTTTTTCATGTTCATGGCCAACAGGGTGATTGTAGCACGTTGTGGATCTTCGATGAATAATTTTTGAAGGGTTTTGTGTTCAAGGATATTGTTTTAGGTCCCTACTATGTTTTATATTAATTTGGTTGATTCACATTAATAAAATTTATTGTTTTGGGCTGATAGTTTGTATTCATCTTATTATTTTGTTGAATCCGACATGAAGTGATGTAATTCCTTGCTGTGGATATATAAGTGATTGTTTCCTAATTTGAATGTGAGTGAACAAGTGTTTGTGTGTGAATAATGTTTTAAATATTTTGAAGGCAGAGAAGAGTGTGAAGAAGAGTGAAGAAGAGTGAATAAGTGTTCATGTGCTTAATCGGAATTGTAATCGGGCATTAGCATATGCTACTTTCTTAGTTCAAAATATGGATGGTTGTAATCCGAATGTTTCTATAAGACAATGATTCTTCCTTTGTATTTGAGCAGTGAGCTCTAGGTAGTGTGCCTCAATGTATGTGCATTCCCCATTTATTCTTCTTATACTTTTAACAGGGTATAAACTTGTAGACTATCTTCCACCAAAGTTTTTCCCCTAACAACCTAACAGGGTTTCCACATAAAAATCCTTGTGTTATGTGTTTTTCTGATGTGTTGTTGATTTATGTTTTCATGGTTATTAATCAGATCTAAGAATAAGGGTTAATAAACTTAATAAGTTTGAAATTCTATGACAACTGATTCAGCCCCCCTCTCAGTTGTCCGCCCTTGTGTTGCCAACAATTGGTATCAGAGAAGGTTCCTTGGAAGAAGTTTAATAGCTTGAGGTGAGCTAGGATGACAACATATAAGAAGGATAGTCCAAAATTTGATGGAAAAAATTATTCTCTATGGAAGACTCAAATGGAGTGTCATCTGAGATGCATTGGTTAATCCTACTAGAGAATTACAAGTAATAGGTATGTTAGTCCTCAAAATGGTCCTACTACTACTACTGAGATTAGGGATGCTAAATACAATATCAGGGCTAAGGAAGCATTGTTGAGTGCTTTGATTGATTATGAGATGATGAATGTTATGGATTTGAAGACTACTTATGAGATTTGGAAAAATTTGGAAACTTATTAAGGTGATGTTAATGTGAAGATTGCTAAGCTACAAAGTTTGAAAGGGAAATATGAAATGTTGAGAATGGGTGATGATGAGAATATTACTACTTTCATCCAAAGAGTGAATGAATTTGTGTGTGGTATCATATGTGTTGGTGGATGGTTGGATGAATTAAAGATTATTGCTAAAGTGCTTAGATCCTATCCTGATGCATACAAAGTCAAAGCTACATCTATTGATGAGCTCCGGACTATGAAAAATGTAACCAGAGATCTGTTGATTGGTAAAATTATTTATTTTTAGTTGAGTGAATTTGGTGATGCCCTTCCTAAGATAGAATCTGCATTCAAGGCTACTACCTCCGAAAGAGATAAGTAGAGATATAATCTGGGTGAAATTTCTTCTAGAAATGTATTCAAGTATGAGGAAGAAATGAGATAGATTGAAGATGAAGATAGAGAGTTGAATGAGCTTAAAGCACTTATTGTTAAAAGAGAAGCCAAAGGACAATGTAAGTATAAAGGAAAGTTTCCTATTAATTTTTTTTCTTATAATAAGATAGGTCATTTTGCATCAAGGTGTATAGAAAGAGCTCTTAAGTCAAGACCTAACAAGCCTAAATTTCAAAGGAAGTGTTATTATGTTGCTGATGAAGGTGTGACAAATGATGAATCTGATAAAGGGAATGTAAGTGAAGATGAGTTTGTTTTTATTTCTATCAAGGAAAATAATCTTGTGTCTAATGAATTTTCTAGTTGTACAAATGTGGAGAAACCCCTAGCTGCTCGAGTTGAAGAGAAGGATGAATGGGTAATTGATAGTGGATACTCTCATCACATGATAAGTGATAAAATAAAATTTGTGAGCTTGGAAAAGTATGGTGTTGTTGTAAGATTTGTTGATAACAATGGTGGTATAATATGTCACAGAGGATGTATTTCTCTTGATGGTAAGCATAATACTGATGATGTCCTATACGTTGAAGGTTTGAAGCATAATCTTATAAGTGTTAGAGAGGTGGTTGATAGGGGATATAGTCTTTAATTCAAGGATGGAAAGTGTAGAATATTGGGAAGTTCTGGAAATGCAATTTCTTTAGGTACAAAAACAAAAGGTAATATATTCCACCTGAATGTTGCTAGTAAAAGTTGTTTGATTGCTCAAATTGATGAAATTTGGTTGTGGTATAGGAGAATGTGTCATGTAAACTTTGACAATATTATCAATATAAGTTCTACTTAGGCAGTGAGAGATCTTCCTAAGTTGGCAAAACCTTCTAATGACATATGCCAGGAATGTTAGTTAGAAAAGTGTTGTGCAATTTTTGCACACACACCCCACTAAAAGTAGGAACCCTCTTTGCTTGCTTTTTTTGGGTTTCTTTTTAGTCTTTGGTCTTTTGGTTGTGGGATTTGGTCACCTTAGAATGTTCTTCAATGCTTATCTTGCTTGTAAAGAGCTCCTACTTAAGAAACAATTTGAAAATTATGAGTCCTGGGGCCAATTTTAGGTTTTTCTCTAGTTTCAGGAATTTCCTCTCTAGGTAAAATTCCTGGGTTACCTAAAAAAATTGATGGAGGCATCTTTTGCACTGTTTTCAGAGATTTTAACTCCCTAGGGAATTCTTTCTTCCCTGGAATTTCTCAAAGTTCCTTTGTCACCTCGAATCCTCGAACTCATTTTGGGTTGTCATGTCATTGCATTTATACTCCCTGTACAGACTCTACAGATTATGTTTAATGAAGTTTGGGGGGTTTATGATATGAATCGACTTCTTTTGTTTTGATTGAATTGAGAAGAGATTTATCTTGAGTGCTTGGCTTGGTTTGGTGATTGGACCTGTGGATTCTTAGATTTTATGGTGATTTTCCTCACATCATTGTTGTTGTTGCTTGCTAGCACATCAAAGCTTGCTACCAGTCATTGTTACTACCTAATTCACTTCACCAATGGTATGTATTCATTTCATTTCTTTCGATTGATGAATGTGAATGATTCTTTGATGTATTGGGTATACTTTGAGTTTGGATTTTAGAGTGATGGAGTTCTGTAAGTCAATTAGGGTAACTTCCTTTGACCTTTCGATGCCTCTTCTTAGATCAATGTGGCCATCCTTGCTCATTTCATGATCTTATTACGCCACCCTTTTCCAGTTTTATTTCATCCTAGGTCTGGTCTTGTGTGTGGTTTCATTTTACCCAGTGATTGTTCTTGGATTCCCTTGCGTTCAATGGAACTGGTGATTATGGGTAAAATCGAGTATTTAGTTTTCATTCACATTTAATAGTTTATTTGCCCTAAATATTCTAAAATATATCCTATGGTTTAGTAGGGAAAGTGAATGGACTGAACCTATAATCACATGTTCATCATGAAACCCTAGGATTTGATCTCAAATTCATTACCAATGTTATCAGATCACCCTAGAGGATTTAGAAAGTTTGATTTGTCGATAAACAACCTGAAGTGAGTGTAGTCTGAACTTGATTTCCCCAAATTTGTGATCATTCGATCAGTTTGGGTGAAATCTTGATGAAGTCAAAGATTTCACGTTTTCGATAACTTCGGGGATTTCCTTTACCTTAGGATTCCCCGAATTTCCTTTTCCTTATCGTTTCCCCGAAATTATGCACAAAGCGTGAAAATAGGAACGACTTCATGAAAATTTGTTATCTTGGGAAATCACCAAAATTCTATTGTTCTTGCATTTTCTCAAAATATGCCAAGTTTTATTAGTTTCATGGATTTCCGTCTCTGGTGGAATTCCTCGAATATCTATTAGGAATGAAGAACTAGGGGAATGCATGAGTTAATTGCTAATGATTTTGTGTTACATGATTGATTTAGATGATTCAAAGAAATGAGTAAATATTTATTGAGTTGTGGGTGATGATTGAGTGACTTTTTGTTGCTTGTTGGGCTCCCATCGTCAAATTTCATCTGGCCTAGAATTCCCCAAAATTCCCTTTTGTCCCAATTTTCGTGAAGGGATGAAAATCCTAAACTTAGAGAAAAGGATGCCTAATGATATTCTTAGGGGATTCTGATTATTGTGTGGGTTTCTTTGGTAATGAACATGTCATTTATGATGGACTAACCTTGATTCTCATGCTATATTGGATATTTATTGTGGTTGCTTTTGAATGCAGGTTGAATCAAGAAAAGATGTTGGTAGAGCTAAAGGCGGGGTCATGGATCCTGGTACAAAGGGAGCTTCTGTCTTGGAGGCAAAAAGGATCAAACTGGATATTAAAAGAAAGGTTCCAAAGAGCAAGCTGACCTCCATTTGGTCATAAATCATTGACACCAATGTGGGCAGGTGGGAATATGAAGAATTGAAGGCAAGAATGGTAGTGCAGGATCTTCCATTGTTGGCTAGAAGATTAGTGGAATTAGGATTGGCTCATGTGGCTAGGTTTCCTCCCATGGTCTAATGTTATGAATTGGTTCTAGAGTATGCTCAATACTATGACAAGGGTACACAAAGGGTGATTGGTCCACAGGGTAGAGTGTTGGCTAATTTCTCTCCTCCCTCGATGGAACAAACATTTGATATGCTTGAAAGATCCCATGTGGTTGGCCTAGATTTGGATGTAGCTAGAAAGTATTATGCAAATGATACAAATAAGGCTCTATAGGTGATTAACTCTTGGTTGGAGAAGCCTAAGCCCCACATTTCTAAACTGCCAAAACAACTATTTAGGGCAAAGTTTAAAGAAAAATACTATGATGCAATCACTCTCCTTAGCAGAGTGGTAGGATTGAGGAGCGCATGTTTCTTTGAGAATTGGATGTTCTATGCTACAGTGAGGATGGAACAAAAACCTGACTATCATTGGGTAGTTATAATCAATGCAATGATACATGAGAAACTCTGTAATGTGTTGTGGACAAAGAGGTTCATTATTACCTCCTACTTGGTCTATGCCTTGGCCAGATTTCATCCATACAAGGGATTGGGGATAAGAGATGTCTTGGGGAAGGATGTTATCTATGAATTTTATTTACAATTACATTTGGGCAGCTCAAATTATAGGAGAGTGAATGAGTATTCACTATGTACATCACCAGATTGCTCCAAGGTGCGGAGCATACCAGAATTTTTGATGTTGCAAAAGAGTTGATAAAGAGATTTGGAGTGTGGTTCATACAGTTCCACACTTTCTCCTACATCAAGATAGATGGTTTCCAAAGGGCTCCTTATAGGCTGCCCAAGTATCCAAAAGATCATCTCATACTCCTGGAAGTCACTAGGTAGATATGTGACTTTGATTCTTTTGTGAAGAAGGATAAATATAGGACCGGAATTTGGAATGACATCCCTCTCAGGATAAGTAGAAATGAGGCATGTCCTTCAATCATTTCAATGCATTCCTCTGAGGAAGAAATGGATTCCTTGGGATTATCATTCCACTCTAAAAGGCCTAGGTTTGACATGACTGGTGAATCACAAAATAAGGATAGTAGATAGTTCAACCACAAAGATGACCTTGAGGATTATTGGGCCAACTGCAAGGATGAGTTTGAGGTTAGGAAGAAGTTCTCAAGGCTACCAGTCAACTTGATTAGGTTGTATAATGTCAATTTCATCCCTGATCAAATTGATGATGATGGGGATGTAATCCAAATTCATGATTATGAGTCCATCAAGGGAAAATCAGTAGAGATTGATTGGCTGGAAGAAGAGAAAATAGAATTGGAGCAAGTCATAGCTCCTATCCTCAAGAACACTAGATTGTGGATCAAACACAAGATTTGGGAGTCGGATAGTAAAGGCATGTAGTATACTTATGACCTGATGGGAGATATAGAATCCCATTCTACCTCTGAAGAAACTGAACAAGATTCAAAGGGAAAAGGTTGGGTGGATTCTCCATTCAAGATCAAGATTAAAGGTGCTCAAGCAGAGATAGAGGTGGAAAATAAAAGGAAACCAATTTCCAAAAAGAGGAAGAATGTTCCCAAGAAGGATAAGTCTATTGTAGAGGAGGAACTAGATGAAGAAGGTGAGAAGGATGATGCCCATGTAACTAAGAGAAGAAGATTGATTAAAAATTCAAAGAAAAATAATGAACCTTCCAAGGAAGAAGGAAAGACATGTCCTCAGGTGGTAGAGGTGGAGAGCTTTGGAGAGAAGACCCAATTCTACACTAGAATATCAAGGACTTCCCCTCCAAAGCATAATATATTGAAGGAAAATTATTCCATAACTGTTCTTGTTCCAGAGAAACAAAGGGATGCGTTTCCCCTTTCTGAATCATAGGATGTGAACCATGAGTTTGAGGATGCATATATTAATAATCACCAAGAAGAAAATGTAGAAGAGTTCAAAGAGGGAGAACTCCATGGTACTAAGGCAGAGATAGAAAGAATTTTGTAGTCTCATTTGGTAAGTTATGAGGATTCACCTATTGAGGATAAGGGAGAGAAGTCTCCAATAAAAGAAGAAATGCATGCAAGGACTCCTCCATTGGCACATGTGGAGGATGAAAATAATGTGGAAAAGGATGAGAATCCATAGCAGGATAAGGAAGATAAGGGAGGAGGCAAAGGTGAAGAGGTTCCCTCAAAGAATAATGTAAATGTTGAGCCCTCCATGGATCAAATTGAAAAGGGAACATAGAATGAACAAAAACCTGATGCTTCTGCCCCTAGTTGGCTCAATGAAATATTGAAGGATAAGAAGATTGTTGTAGATGATACCCATCCAAATTGGGATAATCTACTAGCTAACATAGGAAAGGAAAAGGAAAAGAAAAAGTCTAGGTTTATTTCTAGGATTGATAGAGATGAGGAAAATAACCGGGTGATCCACATTGCTACAATTGCACCTGATAATAACAAGCATGAGGTAACTGGCCAAGACTATATTATTTGGACCATTAATCTGGGGCCCACCTCCATGATGCAAGAAGTTTAGGAGTTTGAAGGCTCTAGTGCTACAATTTTAGGCAGATTAAACAAAGAGGTACAAGCTAAGAAAGAATTGAAGAAGGAGAATGAGAGATTGAAAAGATATCTGCAAGATATCATGAAACCTTTGCAATCTATCTCTTCATCATCTGCAATAGGCCTTCTACCTAAGGAGACCATCATTGAGTTGGAAAAGATGAAAACTACCACATAGGTCACACATGATTGGTTGTATGGAGTAGAAGCCAGAGGAGATGATTCAATCAAGGAAATCTTATCAACTAGTGGAGATACCCACAGGTCTGTAGAATGGTTGAAAATGGTGTAAGCTCAATATAAGGAAGATATTGACCTCTTGCTGCAGAAAACTAAGGTTATCATGGAGTATACTGAGGATAAGCTTGTAGGTGATGGAATTTTATCTTCCTTAAAGGTTGTCGAACCCTGGGAATGGTATGAAGCTCTGCAAATAAGGTAAAGAGTATTGAAGAAGATACATAAGAAGGGAAAACAAATAGAGGGAACCCTGACTGATATATATAATAGGTGAATTTCATTCTTTGAGATCATGATAGGAAGGAAAAATTTTGCATCAAAACACTTAAGTTTGGAGAAATTGAGGAAATGGTGGCATGAGGTTTATGCCTCGGTTGATGATGGTCTAGTTACTGTGCACCAACTTGATGATGTGGCCACATACGTTGCATTCATGGAGAAGTATTAAAACCTAAAGGTGGAGTGGGATGAGGTCGTTAGGAAATCAAGGGAAGAAATTAAATCCCTTGATAGAAGATTCAAAGTATTAAATATTCCACCTTTGGCCGGCCTAGAGGAGATTTTCCTTAAGGTACATGATAAAATGGGGCAAAACAAAGACAAAGGGGAAGGTATTTAATGCAGTGCTACATACAAATTTGTGCTTCCCCATTATTCCTCCTTTCATTCTTCACATGCATTGGACCGAGCTATATTGGAGATTCTAGGCCGACCTAGGAAGGAGCCTCATGCATTTAATGCAATATTGTAATTTATTTTGGGGGTTTTCTTTTCTTTGGCCGATCCATTTTTTTGTTGCCAACCTTCCTTGTAACCCTAATTGGGATGAAATTCTCTATAAGTATGGAATTTCACCTCATTTGTGGAGTTAGTTAGAAGATTGGACTTAGAAAAATGCAAAGTGATAAAATAGAAGCTAGAATTAGGAGTTAGTTCTTTTTGAAAAAATGTTGTAGCACCGAATGTTGGAATTGTTGCTACTATTGGATGGAATCAATAAAATTGAAGACATTATGCTTTGGTGGCCTCTCTTGGATTCATTTATCTTGCATGGTTCTTGCTATTCTACCTTTCCAAATTTCTCTTGAAAATATTGAATGAATTTTAGATTTAGGGTTAGATGGTTTAGTGACATTTATGGTTGGACGCTTGAAGTGTTGTAGTGATCCTTGGTCCATACTTTTGGCAACTTATTGATTGTGGGTTGCTATGCAATGTTAGCTTGGACCTTATATTTATGTGCTTAGTTCAATTGTTGGTATTTTTTCATTTCAAATGAAAACAAGGGTTGCGTTGGATGCATGTCCATGATCTAAAAATATTTCATTCCTTTGAAGATTGCATTATTTTTGTGAGATTGCAAGATAAATCTGGGTTAGATTTAGGAATTCAATATCAGCACATTGCAAAATCTAATAGACTTAAAGATCTAGTAATTTTTTGTAAGGTCCCTTTGTGATAACCAACATTTTCACATTATCTTTGAGTTGTTTAACTGAATCTGTCAAGACCTAACATTAGAGACCTTGGGTTTATCTCTTTTTTGATAGATATTTACCTTTCAAGAGAGATAGGATATCATATTCTATATGATTTGTTGCTGTGCAAAAAACACCATCAATAGAAAGCAAAAAACATTGTTCAAATGAATTGTTGGAGCTTGTGCATACTGACTTGTGTGGTCCTTCTAGAGTCAAATTTATTTTGCTTATTGATGATTATTCTAGGATGATGTGGTTACTTTCTTAAGGGAGAAATTTGAAGCTCTAGAGAAGTTCAAGATCTTTAATGCTATGGTTGAGACAAAGATAGGTCTGAATATTAAGTGTCTGAGATCAAATAGAGGTGGTGAATTCACTTCCCATGAGTTTAATTCTTTTTTTGAAGTGCATTGTATAAAGAGACAATTATCTACACCATGGACCCTTCAACAAAATGGAGTTGTGGAAAGGAAGAACAAGAAAATTAAAGATGTTGCTAGGACTATGATGCTAGAAGGAAATGTTCCTCATATCTATTGGAGAAAAGCTATGAGTACTATTATTTATATCCTCAACTAGGTACAAATCAAAGGTGATACTGGTAAGACCCCTTTTGAGCTATGGTCTAGTCATAAGCCTATTGTTAGATATTTCAAAATCTTTGGGAGTAAATTCTATATCAGAAGAGATGAAGATATAGGAAAGTTTGATGCTAGAAGTGATGAAGGAATCTTTCTTGGTTATTGTACTAAGATTAAGGCCTACTGGTGCTACAACGAGAGATTGAGGAAAATGGTTGAAAGTGAAAATGTTAAGGTTCATTAAGACATTGCTATACCATCCAAAACATGTGGATATGATTCTGATGATCAGAATGATAGTACAAACAAAGGTCAGAATTCAAATCAAGTTTAATTTTTTTTGATGAATCAAGAAGATCAAGAGGAAGGATAAACTAGTGAAAGTGCAGAAGAGAGATCACAAGAGCTTGAATTTCAAGAACATCCTAATACTCCAAGGTATGTGATATTAAATCATTCAAAAAATTAGATTATAGGTTATAATAACAAAGGTTTCCAAACTAGGAGAAGAATACTATTTGATATCAAAGACTGAGCCAAGTAATGTAAATGAAGCATGGAAAGGTGAACATTGGATGGAAGCAATGAAAGAAGAGCTACTGCAAATTGAGAAGAATGAAACATGGACTCTTGTTCTTGGACCTAAGGACAAAAATGTAATTGGAACTAAATGGGTCTTTCAAAATAAACTGAATGAACAAGGTGAAGTTATTAGAAACAAAGCAAGAATGGTCTGTAAAGGATATTCTCAAATGGAAGGAATTGACTTTGAATAAAATTTTGCCCGTGTTGCTAGGATTGAAGCTGTGATACTATTTATTGCTTCTATTGCTTACAAAAACTACAAGGTTTATCAGATGGATGAAAAATTATCATTTCTAAATGGTGAATTGGAAGAAGAGGTGTATTTTGAGAAACCTAATGGATTTCAATTGACTAATTAGGGAGATATGATTTTTCAGTTGAAGAAAGAATTGTATGGACTCAAGCAAGCCCTTAGAGCTTGGTATGTCAGATTGGACAAGTATTTTCCAAAGCTTGGATTTGACAAAGGTATTGCTGATAGTAATTCATATTTCAAGATCGATGATGATAAAGATTTGATTGTGTAAGTCTTTGTTGATGATATCATTTTTGAAGGAGATGATGGTTTGTGCATGAAGTTTGCTGATGAGATATAGAATGAGTTTGAGATGTCAATGATTGGAGACATGAAATTCTTTTTGAGATTGCAAATTACTCAGTTAGATAAAGGGATATTTATATCTCAGTCCAAGTATGTGAAAGAATTGCTAAATAAGTTTGGTATGTAAGATTCAAAGCTATTCGGTACACCCATGGTGACTGAATGTAAGTTGGCAATAGATGATGATTCTCCAAAGGAAAATCAAACTAGATATAGATCAATAATTGGTGGATTTCTTTATTTGACTCAAACTAGACCTGATATAATTAATGTTGCATGTATTATTGCAAGATTTCAAGCCTATCCTAAGGAATCTCATGTGACTATTGTGAAGAGAATTTTTAGATACTTGAAGGGAACAATTGATTTTGGCCTGTGGCATCCTAAAGATGATGAGATTACTTTGAGTTCCTTTACTGATGTTGACTGGGAAGGAGATTCAAATGACAAGAAAATAACTAGTGGTGGCACATTTTTCTTGGGAAAGAAGTTGATTTAATGGTTAATTAAAAATAATAATGCCATTTCTTTGTCTACTGGAAAGGCAAAATACATTGTTGTTGCTAACAATTGTACTCAAGTATTG
This sequence comes from Sequoiadendron giganteum, assembly GCA_007115665.2. Classification (NCBI taxonomy): domain Eukaryota; kingdom Viridiplantae; phylum Streptophyta; class Pinopsida; order Cupressales; family Cupressaceae; genus Sequoiadendron; species Sequoiadendron giganteum. The sequence goes on from CM021100.1 coordinate 805,077,042, forward strand.
TGGATGAAGCAGATGTTGAAAGATATTAGAGTTATGTATGATGAGACTATTACTATATTCTGTGATAATTCAAGTGCAATTAACATTTCTAAGAATTCAGTGTTGCATTCAAAGACCAAGCATCATATATCTATCAAGTTTCACTTTTTGAGAGAGAAGATGAGTGGAAAGGAAGTCAGATTGGAGTATGTGCCTACTAAGAAAAAAATTGGAGACATCTTTACCAATTCATTTCCTAAGGATAATTTTGAGTATCTCAGAGGGAATTTAGGGGTGATTACCCCTCCTAATCAGAACTAAGATGCATTGTCTTGCATTAGTCTGTTCATTTAATAGTCATATCTTGATTCAGATTGATGTTGTGGTGGCTGCTACTCAGGGGGAGTAGTCAGATGATTCAGATATGTGGTTCAGAGCTTGTGTGTACCTTTTTCATTGATGTCAAAGGGAGAGAATATAAATGTGAAAAACTTAGAATTATCTCAAGAGAAGAAGTCGTGAGAAAAGACTAAAAACCTAAGGGGGATAAATTTAGTTGCATTGATGGTGTTTTTCACATCATGTGCTTCCATCAATGACAAAGGGGGATATTATTGGATGTTGTGGTTGTATTTCTAATATGTGGTTGTCATTTATGTCAACACTATTAGCATTAATGTCTTTAAGACTGTACATGTCAATGATATTGAGAAAATTGTAATAATATATGTTGAAGGTTGTCTGTGAAGTAGTGAAGATCACTATGATGGAAAGTTCAATATGTTCATGGTGATAAATTTTGGATTAAAGGGTTTGTTTTTAGGTGTATCTAGTTTATCCAATGAAATTTTTAGAGGTTCGCAAGTAGATTTGAGAAAGTTATGAGTTTATGTGTTTCGACAGTTATTCTATTATTGTAGTTGGTGTTCCTTCAAGAAGATAATGTGATTTTGGTAATCTAAGTTGTTGCAAATTCTCATGTGGTGTTTGTGGATTTTTTTAGATCATGATCTATTTGTGTTGCATGTCTTCATTGATCGTTGTTCTCACGATCGGTGATTTTCTCTCGCGTGTTCATGTTTTTCATGTGCATGGCCGACAGGGTGATTGTAGCGTGTTGTGAATCTTTAAGGAATAATTTTTGAAGGTGTTTTGTGTTCGAGAATATTTTTTAGGTCCCTATTATTTTTTGGATGACTTTGGTTGATTCACATTAATAATCTTTATTGTTTTTGGCCGATAGTTTATATTCATCTTATTATTTTGTTGAAGCTGACATGAAGCAATGTAATTCCTTGTTGCGGATATATATAAGTGATTGTTTCTTCATTTGAATGTGAGAAAATAAGTGTGTGCACGAATAATATTCTAAATCTTTTGAAGGTAGATTAGGGTGTGAAGAAGAGTGAAGAAGAGTGAAGAAGTGTTCATGTGTTTAACCAAAACTGTAATTAGGAATTAGCAGATGCTACTTTCTCAGTTCAAAATTTGGATGGCTATAATCTGAATGTTTTTGTAAGACAGTGAGTCTTCCTTTGTATTTGATCAGTGAGATCTAGGAAATGTGCCTAAATGCATGTGCATTCCCCATTTATTCTTCTTATAATTTTAACATGGTATAAACTTTTGGACTCACCTCCACCATGGTTTTTCCCCTAACAGGGTTTCCACGTAAAAAGCTTGGTGTTATGTTTGATTCTAATGTGTTGTTGATTTATGCTTTCATGGTTATTAATCAGATTCGAGAATAGGGGTTAATAAAATTAATAAGTTTTAAATTTTTTGACAACTAATTCACCACCCATCTTAGTTATTTTCCCTTGTGTTTCCAACACATAAGACCCATTATTTCAAACTTTGAGGCTCATTTCACTAAAAAATCCCATAAAATCACTCAAATCTCTAAAAATCTTGAAAACCCACCTCAAAAAGCTAAGTTGGGACTCATTCGCTAGCTTCGGCAATGAGTCCCCTTAAGTGGTACTCATTTGCCAAGGGTGGCAAATGAGTCCCATTCGGGGTTTTTTTCAATTTTGAGCAAGAAATTCACCAATTTTATTCAAATTTTTGGTTGATGACAACCTTTGAGATCTAAATAATGGTCAATTAGGTGTTGATTCCTATAAAACCAAGTTTCTAAGTCATTTTTCTCATCTCTAAGCATTATGAAGTTTTGGAGCAGCATCAAAGTGTTTTTGCAAGTCTTCAAGCTCACTTTTATTCAAGATCTTACATTTTCAAGGGTTGATCATGGTTGTCTATGGTGAATCATGATGGATTCTAGGTTGGGGAGATTAAACTAGCCATCAAGCCAAGCCTAAAGAATTGTTTCCTAAGTGATTCCATCCTCCATTATCACTCTACATCAGCCTAACACTGCAACAAATCCGTATGACTAGCTCCCTTTTTTGCTCCATTTTTTGCTTCCACCCATTGTTTTAATATATTTTTCTCAATTTTTAAAAAAACTTCGGCACTATTTATCAGGATGGTGCTATTTTTTGTTTTTATTATGTCGATCAAAAATAAGTAGGCACTAAATTAGGCATCAATTAGTGCCTGAATTAGCAGTTAGTTTAGCATCAATTTTAGCTCCAAGTTTAGCTCTGAGTTTAGCGCTTAGTATAGTGCCTCGTTTAGTGCCAAGTTTAGCACCTAGTTTTCATTGATTTTTTCATCAACATTAGTCCCTAATTTAGCACCTACTTTAGAACCTGCTTTAGTGGCTAATTTAGTGCCTAATTGTTCTGATCTAGCAGGGATTAGAGGTTAAGGGATTAAGGGTGTTAGAACAAAAAATCCTGCCCTAATATTCACTGGCCTTCAATTGCTTTCCTACATTTCACTTGCATCAAAATATCCCTCAACCCTCAACCCTCAAACCTAATCCCTCAACCCTCAACCCTCAAACCTAATCCCTCAACCCTCAACCCTCAATATTAAATCCTAAACCCTCAACCCATATACCCTCTACCCTATACATTGGACCCTTAACCCTAATCCTTCAACCATATACCCTCAAACCTATACCCTAAATGCTCTACCCTCAACCCTTAACCATCAACCCTAAACCCTTAAACCTTAAACCCTAAACCCTTAAACCTTCTACCCTCTACCCTCTACCCTCAAGCCTAATCCCTCAACCCTATACCCTCAACCTAATACCCTAAACCATCAACCCTAAACAATCTTCAACCCTAATCAATTTCCTATTAGCAAGTGCATCCACCAAGATGTTAGCTTCCCTATAGAAATTCATAATTTCAAAGGAATAAAAATTATGGATAAGAGACAATATATGTCCCAACAAATAATTCAAGTTCTAGTTTTCAAAATCCTTCCTTGATAGGGAGTTAACCACCGTTGACAAATCACCTCAATAAGGATATGAAAACTTTTATTCTTCAAAGCCATGTATATTGTAAATATACTTCTATTGTGGCACTAAACAAACAATGTAAAAATTTCTAGGTGGGTTTGCTACTACTATTGGATGTGTCTTTTCATTGTCCAAGTGTCTTAATCCTTTCAAGTTACATCATACTAGCAATGTCCCTTGAGAGAGGTAAGACCAAAAACTTTCTAAAGTGATATTTTTGAATTTCTAGCCTCACATAGGCTCCCTTATCATTGTACATGTGTATACAAGCATTATTAAAACACTAAAATAATCAAATGATTTTACTAGCTATAAGATGGAAACTCATTATTTAGACACATTCTAACATCTTCTGCATATTTCTAATCACTCCTTGAGCTTCAAATAAATTGAGAAATCCTAAGACATATACCTTGCAAGGTATTACATGAGTAATTGAAAGAGAAGGATATTGATATACATTGAAATAGAAAATATTTAAATTGAGAGATAAAGAGAGATGAATCCTTAAATGTATAGGTGTTATCAAAGAATCATATTTTTATCACTATCAACAATAAAAATAATATTATGTTTGTAGTTTTGAAACCATTTAAAAAATTTATTGTCACTCCTAACAAGTAATATTAAGCCTTATTATTCAAACCACTCAAATAATTTAAACCATTTAATCCTTGAATGCATGCAATAAATATAGATCTCAATAAGGCCATGAAGGTATACATAATGTCTTGAAAATGTCATATAGTTTTATAAGTTCTACAATGTCACATATGAATTTGATGAATGCATAAATAAATTCATATAGGAATACAATTCTACACATTGGTAAAATATAAATACATACATATAAATCCATGTAGGTATATAAAATGATATACATTAGAATAAAAATCTACATCTAAATTTCATGAAGGCATACAATAAATGTGAAAATATATATGTAATTATGTAGTGTCACTAAATGATCAATGACTCCTTCTTTGTTAAGAATATGGAGAATCAATATCAAAATTGGTAGCTCTCCTTTTCTAGTTACACTTCCTAGGCTCAATAATGTTTTTAGCTTCACCTATTAATGAAATTAAAACATATATACAATAGTATATAAATCTTGAATAAAATGAAATAAGTAAATAATCACTTGCTATAAATTATTGATCCTCTACTTCTGTAATGCCCCGCCAAGTAACCTTAAAGGAAGTTGCAATTAACATCATAAGCGAACCAATTTTTTTTTATAAAGTGCATTTAACATACACATTCACTTACTAATTAACAACAACCTCTAAGGCTACAAGGTTAGGATTACTTAAACCCACACATACATATTACATATAACCATAACATTATAAACCTTATGATATAAACATCATACATCATAAGAATACCACATAACATAATAAGATAATCAACCATGATACAATCTCATAAACATTATCGTAATCCAAAAGATATATCACTCATTCCTAGAATGAGGCAATAGTACAAGGAATTACAATTACAAAATTCCACCTCATAAACATAAGAGGGATAAAATAACTTATACAAGCTAAAATGTTACAATGCAAGAAATTACAACAAGAACCGCGAGCTGTCCATCTGGATGTCACGCCACCAAGTACTGAAGATCGATGGGGACCCAACGGTTTTGGTGCATGTTCCACCCAACCAATGTGGTACCCGAAGGCCCACTCCCCATGCTAGGAGATAGTAACAAAGTAACATGGACAAAGATCTACTACCTCTAACCAAAGGCAGACTCATACCGACTCATACTGTTATAACCAACCAAATGAATTAACAAGTACAACTCATTCACCATACAAGTACGAATCAAGTACAACTAAAGTACAATACAAGTACAAATCAAATACAATACAAGTACAACTCCAACATCACTAATATAGGTCACATTGCTTCCAGACATAATAATAATCAAGTATGTTCACAAAACCATACACATAAAATAATTAACAACAGTTGTCATAGATAGAGTGTCATCGCAAGGTTTGTCATGAGATCTCCTCTGGGCATTCTTCATAGGCTCCGGTACAAGTAATCCTTGTGGCCTCAATCGAATCCCGGCACTCATACTCACTCATGCGGAATCAACTACCTTTCGCAAGAACTAGATAGTTGATCTTGCCATTCCAGGCCTTCTCACTCATCCCAAGTCTAAACGAGCCCTTGTGTCTATGAGTGAGGATTAAATTATCTTGATTAATGTGAGAAGTTATTCCTAATCTTCTAAGTACATTATTTTAATTATCACTTGTTTAAATCACTCCTGAAGGTTATCCAGTTTACCTCTTTGGGCTCTGGCGCCTAACAGAAGCCACTCTTCTATTCGACAACACACACCCAAACAATCCACCAAGGGAACCACAAGTGCATACCAACTAGGCATCATAATCCACTCCAACACAAAGAGGATACAAATAATAGAACTCACTCCAAACATCTTGGAGGCAACAATCACATAGTCCACTCCTTTCACAGGAGGTACAAAATATCTCACTCCAAACATCTTGGAGGCAACAACACATAGTCCACTCCTTTCACAGGAGGTACAAAAAGTCTCACTCCAAACATCTTGGAGGCACAATACATAGTCCACTCCTTTCACAGGAGGCAACAAGATGAAACCACATAACAAGGTCCCTCCATACAAGGAGACATGGATCCCATAATCTGCTCCTAAACTAAGGAGGTGCAAACATCCCCGTTCACGAAAATCAGGTAAAACTAAAAAGACGCCATGCACTACCCAAGGGAAACAACTGGATGGCCTAAAGATTCAACAACCCTTATCCTCTTAGTTCTTCTGGAAGACTTATAATTTAGGACTAACACTAAATCTCAAAACCAACAATGCAACTTGATGACATAGCAACAAAAGCATTCAAGTCATCAATCAAATCTAATATTTGGATTTCCTAAATCCATACTCATTCAATAGGTAGTGTTGACAAAGTCAAAGACACATTAACTAGATCATCTAAAAATAATCATAACCTCTATTTCCCTTTTCATTATTGGAATCTCAAACAATTAAACTTACTTCCCTTCATTAAATACAGAGAATTAAATCTTTTAAGATAATCATGGGGAAGATACTACTTTTGGATATACTAAATCCATATCTCTTTCATAATCCAATCACAATGATTCAATTAATCTAAATAGAAATGAATAAATAACATAATTGATTGCCTCATCAATAAAATAACTTCTTAATTTATTTTTAAATCGACACAAATCCATGCAAGTAAACTTTTTCCATTTCCTAACCAAATGTTACATCTCATTCAATTTTCTATTTAAAACATTCAATCACTTTAATATAATAACATATTGTTTCTCTATCCATTTTCCATATACACTAATCAATCCATTTTTAAATCTCTATTCAATAATACATTGCATGCATCTTATTAAAATAAAATACGATAATGAATTTTATACTGAATATATATATATATATATATGCTCCATATTATATAGACACCATTAATATTCCATTCACAATGACTAGATTTCTCTATGGAACTAAATAGAACATAATAAATATTTGCCTTTTTCAATGTAGTTAGTTCCTAAATTTACTTCTAATGCAACCTAGCACTATTGCAAACAATCTTTTCCAATTTTCTATCCGGAGTCTGTCTCATCAACCATCCATTTAAAAACATGAAATTTCATCAATGTATAGAAATTATCTTTTGGCTTATCTATTTGACCACGCATTCATATTGTTTCTAATTAAATCTCATTAATTAAAATAAACATTCAAATATAAATATTTTTATAATTCTTCAATATATTTAAATATCTTTTTCCTTATCAATTTTTCCCATACATTCAAAACTTATCTTTTAAACTCTTCATGCAAAGCTAAATTACACGCACTTAAATAAAATAAGGTAAATACTGATTGAAAATACTCATGGATATATATATACATCTCAATATATTTTCTTCAATCATATTAACAAAATAACCATTTCCTTTTTAAATCAAGTAATTATTTCTATTAAAAAATATCTTTCTCTATACATTTTCTACACATACCAATTATCTCTTTTAGAACACTAATAATACCCAATTTGCAAACAACAGAATAAAATAAGATAAAATATTATTTATTCTCCCAAATGGATATATATCTTCACTATATATATACTAAATATAAATTAATATATTTAAATATATTTAATCATTAACATACCTTCTATCCTTTGCAGAATATCAAATTGTTTAATTCAAAATAAAATATCCCTTATCACTAATTTTTCAAAATATAAATATATATTTTTCCAATTAAATCAAATTAATAATTGGACCTTGCACACATGAATTTAAATTCCACAATTAAATTTTAAATTATGCATTATCTAAATCAAATATTTAACTCCTTCAATTAAACTTTAACATGCCATTTTAATATAAACAATAATTTCCCCATACGTTTATAATATTAATTCCACTAATCAAATATACAAATTTTATTTAAAATAATATAAATAAATATAATACTTTAGTATTATAAATTATAATATAAAATATTATTAAATAATATTTTAATATATAATAACAATACCTAAAATATTAATATTTATAAATATCAATTTATTATTATTTTATTTTTAGAACAGCCATGGGAAAATAGTTTAATAGCAGTCTCATGTTTTAAGCATAACTCAAAAACTACGATCTCGGTATTTGAGATTTTTGGACAGAGGTTAAAAAATTGCAAAATGCAAAAACCCTTTAAATTTCTTGAAAACCCAGTTTGTGAAAGTGAAGTTATAGGCGGCCCAATCAGACCATTTTACCATGAAAATATAACTATACTGCAGATTTTAAAATCCGTTTTTTGATAATAAATAGAAAGTTTCATTTTCTGAAAACATTCCAAATGCATTGTTCAATCTCTATGTTTGATTTCAATAACAATAAAATCAATTTCTCCAAATAATTTAAATTCAACTAAGGTTTTCACAATTTTCACTCAAGAATTTTCACAAGCAAAGACTGTAACTTTGTTTAATTCTTTTCTTCTAATATCAAATTTGTATTCTAAAACAGATTTAACAAACAAATCTTTAATCATTACTATTTTAAAGAAAACAATCAAGAACAATAAAACACAAAGAGGAAAACCTGGTACAAGAAGCTATAGGAAGAGATGAATTTTGATGCAAGCCTCCTCCAAAGATTTCCTGAATTTTCTTCAATCCTCCAATGAATCCAATCCAAAACCCAACAAATGCAAACAATCTTTCCTTCAATCAATTCTACAATCAAACTTTCTTCAAACCCTTGTGCAAATTTTCCAAAATTTCCTCCCTGCTGTAAAAATGTATTTTTCTAAAAACTTTCCTCCCTAAAATTAAAACATATATTCTTATAAATCAAAAATACCTAATTCAACCCTAATTCACATTACATGCAAATTAGATATTTCAATTTCAATTTCAATTTCAATATTTACAACCCTAATTCACATTACATTCAAATTAGATATTTCAATTTCAATTTCAATTCCAATTTCAAATAATAAATTAATTTCCAAAGTTGCAACCAATTTCCCAAATAAACATTTAATTACAATTTCTAATTTAATTCTCACACATTGGAATTAAATTCCAAAATTAATTCTAATTCTTTTATTTCCTTTCATTCTCTTGCATCACGTTTAATTAATTAATTTAATTATTTAATAACTAAATTCAACCCTTTGGATCAAATTTAATTAATTAAATAAACTAAATATAATTAATTAATTTAAGTATAAACTTTTATCCACATTGCATTATTTAAATTAAATAACCATCAATATGATTTAAATGCAATTATTCTAAATATCTATTTCCAAATCAAGAATGCTTCAGAATTAAATAACATCAAAGCGAGACAGACAATGACTCGACACACACAACTGATGACACACTAAGGCTAGGGTATAGACTTGACGCATGTTACCTAGCTACTATCTCCCGTTCAACTTAACCGTTGGATCGACACGCTCAAACCTATGAAACCAGGTGGAGTCGATGTCATGTACCTGCAATCCTGCAACCAAGTAAACAATATCATACAATATATCCAGCATATAATACACACCGTGAAGAAGGAATTACGGATTCGCAGGGTGCTCGCAAGCGAGTGATGTGAATTCGTCCTTTTCACCAATACACTCATCGAAACTAACACTTCCATCATAATCCAGTAATCTCATAATAATATCTCATGTTAACTCTACAACATCATTAATCCATAAAGCATGTGAAACAATAATTAAATAACTACATCCCACAATAATAATTGTCGCTCAATAGTAGCGATCAAAACATCATAACAAAATGTATCCAATATCAAAGTAACTGCAACCAAACATAGCATAAAGCAAACCAAACAAGAAACAAAACGGAGGGGTATTACATACTTCTCTTCATTTACATAGATGGGCTAGGTTCATAGAGTGGAGTTGCCTCCTCTTATGGAAAGAATGAAGAAACAAAACAAACTAAAAATAAATATCATTTATTTACACTAAGTGGTGTTAGATAAAATAAAAAATACATAATTTTATTTATATTACTAGCTCATACCTATGTAAGAGCCCTAGGAGATAAAATTTCCATATCAATATCCATATCCTAGAAGAGTATGTGTTGATTTCATTAACTAAAAATAGGAACAACATTATTTGACCAAAAATATTCATAACATTATTTACATACATAATGATTAAAAGTAATAAAACTTATCCTCTAATGAAATTTGATAAATAAGTAAGTACCACTAATTTTTCATAATATTAAAGGTCCAACATCCACTTTTTCATCATCAAATTATCATTTTAATATTAACATTGATAAATGATACAAATTTACATATAGTAATTTTTCCATTTTATTACAAATTACATACATCTTGACTTGGCATGCCTAGATAAGCATATGATGAAGAGTTGGCATATGTAGGATGCATGCTTTGACCTTATAATTTTATAATACATATATATTTTTATATTATTATTGTTTATAATTGATTAATATAGTTAATTATAAATTTCAATAGAAAATATACTAAATTGCATAAACTTATTGAAAATTACCTATTTTTAATACTAAAATTTGCATCCAGTAGTAACTCATTTGTCAAGACCATACTATCCAATATATAAGAATGATTCACTCCATGTTGTATGGCATAATCTTTAGACTATGATGTATCTTCTTCAACATATGTACATATTTTATGACCATGTATATTTGTTTCTACATACTTTATCATAAAATTATTAGATCCATTATCACATATAGACCCACAAGAATGGTGAATGTGTCATGAATCCATAATGGAATTCATAATTCAATGATTAATTTATAATACAATTATGACATGTGGAATTAATATGCCATTTTTATCCAATGCACTCATCTTGGGATTTTGGGTGTTTATTTTCTAACTAGATTTTTGGGTGCCACTTTTTTTGTTTTTTTAGATCATGGTTTTGTAATCACTACTTATATTTATGTGATGCTTGAGATTTAATTCAAAATAAATCAGTTTCTAGGTAATGATATACTTTTAGAATCACTCTAAATCTTTGGTTGGTGATACTCCTATAAACAAATTTCCCTTCAAGTTTATTAAAAATATGTTTAGACTATAGAATAGTAAATTGGGCTCTTTTGAGTGTGATTTTTTCTCCTAAAAGGGTTTTTACCATGTACACTTGTGTTGTGTTATGTTTTTGTTTATTGTTTATATGTATTTATCCTATTTGTAAATGTAAATATATTAAAAATTTCATAATAATCTTTACTAAGATTAGTTTATGAAGAATATTTTTGTACCCTACTTTATTTCATTTGGTAATATTCTTATCAACTTAAATTATAGTTTTTAGGTAGAGAATTTTGTTTACTAATACTCATTTAAATGTGATATTTCATAGAAGGGTTTGATCTTATTATAGGAAATGATGGAAATCACATCTAGGGTAGAAATGGAGAAGTTATTAGGCACACACTTTAAGCTTTGGAAGCTTAAGATGGAGTATATTATTGTGGATAGAGATTTATGGGTTATAGTAGTTAGATAAACACATATTGGAATGTCATAATAAGGAATAAAAATTGGGAAAAAAGATAAGATTCTCATTAGAATCTATTTGGCTAATTCAATATTGTTGAATGTACATGAAGAGACCATTATAGCACTTATTTTAAAGAAAATTAGGAGATACATATAGGGCTAAATCTATAGTTAATAAAATATTTCTAATAAAAAATTTATATACCATCATAATGGAGAGTGGCGGTTCTATAGTTTAACACTTGAATTAATATTACTGAAGCATTTCAAAGTTTAGGCCATAAGAGTCATCCTTTTTTAAACATGGATTGTAAATAATTCTAAAAATTTAGAAGTCTTGGTGATTAACATTATTGTCTTCTAGAATGTCATACGATGTATCATTGTCAATGTTCATATATTCTTTCAACTATTTAATATTATCATCATCCTCATCTTGACCTGCATCATATTCATTATCATTGAAATTTGACTGTAGACCATCTATATTGTTACCAGATGTATTTGGATCATCATTTTATATACCATCCATATTGTTGTCTTCCATAACATCATCTAGCTCTGGATTGTTATCTTATTGTACCTAAACATAACCATCTTCAACATCATCAGGGATGTCAATTTCTTCGATGTTCTCTAATCCATCTTTCTCATTTTATTGGTCATAATTGTTTTGCTTAGTATCCACTAATGCATCGTCAAATACATGCCTTAATCTTGGATCATAATGTATGAAAAATATCCATTTCAGGTCCAAAATATCTTCATAGAAAAATACTTGCACATGAACAACATACATATATTAGACATATGTTATAACAATTTTATTGATTAATAAACACATGTATATATTCATAATAAACTATAAATTAATAAATTAATGATCACTACTGCTTCTTGTTTGAGTTAAAGAAATACCTACTCATAATGAATTGGTAGATCATAAGGCTCCTTATCCTCTGGTAGGAAGAATGAGAAATCTAAAGAAAACAATGCACTATGGGTATCATGTCTTCATTTCCTCTCAAATGCTTCATACCATCTACACTTAAAAATACAACGCGGTAATCCAACTCAATTATTTCTTGTATTTTCCCAACATATTGTAGATTCCATTCAATTATATTCTTATCTTTTGATCTTGATCAACAAGATTGCTTGAATTCAACCATGATGCCACAATCAAAGGATAGTCTCTTTACATCTACACTTTCTACATGATAATGTTGACTATATGACCACATTGCTGAATATTTTCTCACCTATGAAAGACCATTTATTTAATTGGAAAAAAATATAATGACGAATATTAAAATAGTTAATAGTGTCAAAAATATAAGGAAGCAACATTTTTTTAAATTCCAACTATGCCTTTCTTTCACATACTCTAGACATGTTGATTTCATCTTTTGTTATGTTTGAATATATACTTGCATCTCCTATTTGATTTTGAATTTTTTCAGTAACCCATTCTAGTTTGCAATATTTACCCCATTCCCCAAGCAAATTAGTGGGAAGTGGAGTATTCCTTGTTTTTGATCTCTTAAACTATCTCTTTACTTCAAACACTTGTTCCCTATTTTTATCATATAAATTAATCCATTTTTTCATAAAGTCCATGTGGTACAAAATGAACTTGTTGAGTATAGCACTTTCATCTACACCTATTACATGTCAACATGTTTATTTCAAACTCCAATGCCATGTTGGTGATTTGACAAATAAATTATAGAGTAAATTAATGATTGCAAGAAAAAAACCACATTGATCATGAATTTACTTACTAATTTCTACTTGCACACCATTAGATTGTGGTTTTTCTTGATCAATAATATATGATGCTCATTCTTCATCCCAGAAGCATGGCCCATCTTCAAGATATTTACCAAGGAATTCACATAGGAAGAAAAATTCTTCATTCAATACATACCCTTCAACCATGAAACCCTCTAGATGTGCCTTTTGTTAGACATATCTTTTTAGAGTTTTCATATACCTCTCAAATAAAAAAATCCACCTCGTTGATATGAAACCCACCAATTTAATGTCATCAACTAAGTGTTTAAGTAAATGGACTTGTAGGTCCATGAAACTTGTAGGGAGGTCCTTCTCAAATACACATACAATTTTTGAAATTTCCTTCTTCCATTTTGGCATTTCACATTCGTGGATCTCCTTGGAGGTCACCCACCTAATATTAGAATAGTAAATTAGTATAAACCTTTAGTTAAAAATTAAAATGCAATATAATATATCTACGTCTCTCACACATGAAAATTTAATATAACCACATACCTTATTGTTGATGGTGTTTTTTGCACAAAAACAACTCAGACAAAATATATAGTATCCTTTCTCTCTTGAAAGGTCAATCTCTATGAACAAAGAGATAACCCCAAGGTATCTTGGGTTTTGGGTCATGAATTGCAACAAAAAAACTCAGTGATAAATGTGAAAATGTTGGTAATCACAAAGGGACCTTACAAAACAAATGGTGGAGACTCTAAACTTATCATATTTTTTACAATATGATGATACTCGAGTTCCTGGTTTAAACAAAGTTCAAAGAAATAACAAAAGATAAAGGGTTTCAAAAATCCTAAGATTAATACTACTCCTATAGTCAACAATACTAATGATGAAATGCTTGGAATAGACCAATCCCTCAAAAAACTAATTTTTGATAAACCCAGGCTCTACCTACAATCTCACAAGAACAATGCAATCTTCTAAGGAATTAAAGATTTTCAGATCATGGACATTCATTCAATCGAACTGGATAAATGCCCACAATTGAACTAAGCACACAAACATCGGGTATAGGTTGACCTTGCACAACAAACCCACAATCAAGAAGCTGCCCAAAGTATGAACCAGAGATTGCTACAACACTCCAAGCACTATCGAATCATTTAACTCTAAATCTAAAATGCATTCAAACATTTCCAAGAAATTTTAAAAAAGTAGAATAGGAACCATGCAAGATTAATCAATCCAAAGAAGGTGCCAATAATAACACAATGTATTCACTTGCATTGAATCACCAGTAATAGCAACAATTTTGATATTTTGTAATACAACACTTGCTTGAAATATGACTAACTCCTAACTCTAACCTTCTACTCTAATCTTCTAGTTTGTCTTCTATCTAATTCTAACAAACTAACCAATTGTCTAACCCTTCAAAAATGAGGTGAAATACCATACTTATAGAGACTTCATTATGTGCTAGCCTGAGCTAGGGTTATAAAGAAGGTTGACCTCCAACTAGATTGGTCTTGGACAACCTGCATTAAATTGCCGCCCTGCATTGAGTGCCTGAGGTGCCTTCTTTAGATCAACCTGGGATCTCTAAAAATCCTGATTCAGATTGAACAAACCCCATAGGTCCCTTCCACCATTAATGTCCCACCAACACGAAGAAAAAGAATGATAACGTGCATGCAATGTGATTTTGAAAATGGGCCATCGATTGACAACTAAGTTAGGAATCTCCAACAACTCCAATCGAGTCCAACCTGTTCCAATTTTCCATGTCACATCCAACTCAAGTGAATGACCAATGAGCATGTTGATAAACCTTCCCATGCATGCGTAATTTTTACCTTCCCGTGGCCATAAAGTGTACTTGAATACATCTCGTGGATCTCACAACATCTTTAAAGTACACTCATCCTCCTCCCGACCTTGCTAGAAACAACATGCTCAATCCAGCTTGCACCCAAAAGGCCACAATAAGTCTCCAATATAGTGTGAGAATCCAAGTTAGTCAATCACAATCAACATATTCAATCACCAAAGAGATCAAAACAACCATCAAAATCCCTTAAACTATCATTAAAGCATCATTTCTCAAATTTCAAGATTTTCACCCCTTCACGGAATTCAGGTTAGGAAGGAATTTTTGGGAATTTCGGGCCAAGCAGATTTTAGCGATGAAAGCACAATCATCATGCAAAGCTACTCAATAAACATCTAATACTCAAGAAACACTTGAAAATACCTTCAAATGATCCAAATCAACCATGCAATGCATAATCATTAACAAGTAACCCATGAATCCTTTCAGTTCATGATAAATAACAGATCTTCAGAAAATTTTGTTGGGGACAAAAGTCTCCAAAACCAACAAGACTTAACACATCTCAAGAAAATGAAGGAGGATAAAATTTTTGGATTTTCCTAAGGCAACGAATTCTTGTGAATTCAACATAATTCCCATGTCATTAATTGGAAAACCTAAGCTTCTAACTCCAAGGTGATCAAAACTGCACTGCTGCGAGCCACCAATCCAACCCCCGAGGTAAGGCAGTAAATCGCACCACTGTAAGCCAAGTGTGAAGCCCTCATAGTATGGTGGTATACTGCACAACTACGGCCTTGCCTAGAGACACCCACAACATTACAATACCATTGTGCTACTATGCCAGATGAAATTCCCCCATGCTACCGCACCTCAGAATGTACACCCCCGCGGTATGGTGGTAAACCACAACACTGCAACATGACAACCAAAGACACAGCCCAAGAATTCGATGATGCAAAGGAAATTCAGAAAATTCTGGGGAAGACGTAATTCTGTCAAGCATTTAAAATCTCTGAATAAAGTGCAGAACCAACCCCCATTGGGTTTTCTAGGCTACCGAGGAAATCCACCAAGGGAGTAAAATCCTGAAACCAAGAAAATGCCTGAGATTGACCCAAAGACTCAAAATTTTCAAAGTGTTAGCTCAAAAGGGGCACATTACAAGCAAGATAATAATTAAGGAACATTCCAAGGTAACCAAAACCCAGGGCCAAAGGACCAAAGCACCAAGAACCAAAATCTTAAGATTTTCAAAGACAAGTCCAAAAGGCAAAGCCACAGAAGAGAGCCAAAAGACCAAGTAGAGAGGGTCCCTAGTTTCAGTGGGGTGTGTGTGCAAAAAATTAACAAAAAATGGTGACTCCACTGGGGAAACGCTCCAAAGCATTTCAATGAAAAACTGGAATCATGAACCCAAAATCTCTAGTTTTAGTCCTTACATCAGGTCACCCTATGAACAAGGTTTTAGAAATCACAAACAAGCAAACCTTTCCTATACTTGGGTCAAAGTGTGTGTGTAGGAATTCATTCCCTTCCCTTAGTTGTATTAAGGACCAAACTTAGTCTAATAGGGCTACATAAGGGTTCCAAATCCAAAAGCAACCTGGATAGAGCCTAGTTGTAAGTCAGGCATCCATAGCCCCAATGAGGTTATCATTGTGATCCTTCCTAACATAGCTCTACTACCAGCCAAGCATACATAGCCTAGTAGAGATACTAGAATACCACTGATAAGGTGAACATTTCTTTGATTTTCAACATTTTCTTTCCCTTTTTCTTTTTTGATATTCTCTTTGAGATCTTTTAAACTTTCCTTTTCACCTTGTAAGAAATGAAGCCCACACTTAAAGATGAGAACCACAATGGCGCTGGAGCAGTATATAAGATTTTTCACCTAGTCAGACCTCATAAGAACCATATGCAACCTCATATACTTTAATATTTGTGTGAAAGTATGAGACCCAAATACATTCCATAATTTGACTTAATCAAGTGACTCCAATTCCAAGCATATACAACATCAGATGAAGGAATTCCACCAACTGATTCTGAAAAGATGATTAAAGTTTGTAAAAGAGATCCTCAAAATATCCCCAAGCAAGCAACCAATTATACAGATGCACCAGGCCCAAAATAAATCAAGAAGACCCAAACCAAGGGAAGAACATAAAGCAAAACCAACCAAAGCAGAACTATTCTAACCAAAAGAAGAAAATGAGAAAAACAAACAAAAGAAACCCTAATTTAACCAAAGAAAAAAAAGAAAAATAGAAAGGAAACCTAATCTACCTATGTACAAGGAAAGAGCTGCAAACAACTCAAGACTAGAAATAATGTTTCAAATACTGCCCATTGATAGGCAATGGATATCCTCTCTAGTGAGGGTTCTCAAATGAAAAGCATTATCTCCTAGAATCTTTGCAATCTAATAAGGGCCGAGCCAAATTTTGTCAAATTTTCCATGCTCCCCTTTTCGATCATGGGATTTATCCTAGTAGAGAACCAATTCAAAGATTCTAAAGGCTTTCACCTTGGCTCTCCAATCAAACCATCTCTTCAATACACCTTGATGTTTGGCAAAGTTTTCTAGGGATGCATCTCTTCTCTCTTCAAGATGTAACAATTTAGCCAGGAGAGCTTCACATTTATCCTCTCCATCATAATATTCATTAATAAATTGCAAAGTAGGGATCTTGAGTTGGATGGGAAATACAGGTTCCAAACCATACACTAAGTGATAAGGAGAGGTTCCTAGGGATGTTTTATGTTTGGTGCAGTCTTCCCAAAGAGAAAATCTAAGTTGGGTGTGCCAGTCCTTGGGATTCTACTCTAGTAGCTTACATATGACTATTAAAAGATTCTTATTGGAAGAATCATCCAAGCCATTACCATGTGGATAGTAACTAGATGCAAATTTTATGAAAATTCCATGATCAAAGGTCCAATTAGAAAATTTAAATGATGCAAATGTAGGACCATTATCACAAACTAAAGCCAATGGACATCCAAAGCAATTGATAATCTTGACTCAATGAAATTAATTACCACCTCAAAAGTGCATTTTTTGCATGCAAGAGCCTCAACCCATCTGGTAAATTAATTAGTTACGATGAGAATATACTTGTGGCCTACAGATGAAGGTGGATTTATTGGACCTATAAAGTCCATTCCCCATTGTGCAAATGGTTTTACCTCTATAACAGGTTGAAGTGGAAGCATTGCACGTTTCTTCTTACCTGCTACAATCTGACATACATGACAAGTCCTCACATGGTTATGCGTGTCTTTGAAAAAGGTGGTCCAATAATAGCCTACCCTTAGGATCTGATTTGTAGTGGAAGGTGCTGACCCATGGCCTGTGTCGTATTTCTCATGAAATTCATACATCACTCTTCCAACTTCTTCCTTCCCTAGGAATCTCAAATAAACCCCCTCATGATTTCTTTTATACAAGACAACTCCCTTCATCATGAAACTGTCACTCTTCAAATGTAAAGCTCTCCTTTGTACTGTGTTAAGGTGTTCAAGACATTGTTGGTTCAATAGATAGTAGATAATTTCATCATACTAGTCCCTAGAGACATTTCTTGGAGGTGATATTGTTGAGCCATGAGGTCAAGACCCATCTCAGCCATTGTTTTTTTCAGTCCTTTCCCTCATACCAATTTCATGGGTTGGATCTCAATATCATATACTTGTAACATGGTTACCCACTTAGATCTATGTTCTCCCAACTCATTATGCATCAACAACAACTTAACTACAGGATCAAAGACTATGGAAAAGACCTTATTTCTTAGTATGTAGTGTCTGAACTTCTTTATTTCTCTAACCAAAGCATAGGCCTTCTTTTCCACATTAGGGTATCTCAGCTCTACATCCTTTAAAGGAGCACTCATAAAAGCTATGGGATGTTCATCACCTTGATCAAACTTTTGAGTTAACATTCCAGCATAGAGTGGTCAGAAGAAAATGAGTATATGTAAAAATTTCTGGCATAATTCAGACTTACCAACACTAAAGCCTTAGTAATAGCTCTCTTGATTTCTGCAAATGCCTCCTTATCTTATGCACTCCATTCAAATTTTTCCTCTTGTTTTAGCATAGCATTCAAGGGCTTCACTATCTATGCCAATCCAGTGATAAACTTTCTGACAAAGTTAATTTTCCCAAAGAAGGACTTCATTTCATTTTTTCTTGTAGGAGGTTGAATCTTCAGTATAGCCTCCACTCGTTCTGGATCAATGGCAATGCCCCATTTTGAAATGATGTGCCCTAACCATTTTCCCTTAGTGGCTCCAAAAATGCATTTCTTCGGATTAAGTGAGATGCCAAATTCTCTACACCTTTGGAATACTTTACATAAATCTGTTACATGATCATCTCTCTTAGAAAAAACTATCAAATCACCCATATAGATAATTATGAACTTACCAATAATTTCCTTGAAAGCAATGTCCATTTCTCTATGGAATGTAGCTCCAACATTGATTAACCCAAAGGGAATTCTTCTATAGGAAAAGGTCCCCCATTTTGTATTGAAGGCAATTTTGTGCCTATCCTCATATTGCACCATAACTTGGTTGTATCCAGAGTACCCAACTAGAAAAGACATCATTTGAGATCCACTGATAATTTGAAGTACTTCATCTAGGGAAGGAACTAGATAGTTGTCCTTTTCCAATGCCCTATTAAGGTTCCTAAAATCAACACATAGTCTAATTTCTTCATTTTTCTTTATTACTGGAACCAATTTTTCAACCCATGTAGAGTGTCTTACTAGAAATATGATTCATGCTAAAAGTAGCTTCTTCACCTCCCTCTGAATGATGGGTTCTAACAAGGCATTAATTTTCCTTTATCTTTGCCTAAATGGTTTAACATTTGACTTCAAGGGAATGGTGTGTATAATGATTGAAGTATCATATGTCTTTAAGTCCTCATAACTCCAAGCTATCACATCTTGATATGTATGTGGGACATCAATAATCTCTCTCCTTTCCTCTGGAGTGCACACCTTACCGATAAAAACATTTTTCACACCATCCTGGGTCCCCATATTGTATGTTTCACATTGATTGCTAAGGGACTCCCTTTTGGATTGTTGCTCCTAGTCTTTAATCTTATACAGATCAAAAATTCATTCTAATTGCAAAATGCCTCTTGGGATAGTATTATTTTTTAGGTTAATGACCCCTTCTAGGTCCATTTCATCCTCGTGAGGCTCTACCTCATCAATCACTTGAGAAGCAAAAACATCATAGCTAGCAATAAAATCAAGGATGTTCTTATCATCCTCAAACACCTGGAAATTAGTTACATTTTCAGGAACAAAGGGTACTAGAGTGAGCTCTATAGTGAACTTATTCAAACCTACAAGCGATAAGGGTTGCAATGTACTAGCTGCTTGGGCCAGAGAATCTGTAGTTTGATTTTTACTTCAAGGGATCAACTGGATGTTGAAGGAATCAAATCATTCAATGAGATATCATACTCTGTGTCTGTAGTTGGTCATTATTCTATCATGGAATGAGTATTGTTTCCTTACTTGTTTAACTACCAACTCAGAGTCTCTAAACAATTTCAAGATCCTAAATTTATTTCTCAATGCCATTAATAAACCATGGACCAAATACTCATACTCAACTACATTATTAGTGCATTGGAAATGGAGTCTATGAGCAGCAAAATAATTTTTACCTTTAGGGCTGATCAGTTCAAATCTTGCCCCAACACCCTGCTTTGATTTGGATCCATCAAATTTTACTATCCAACAACCACCAGCCCCTGATTTCCTCAAACTACCCTTGTTCTTGCTGTCACTAGGAGGTTCTTCAGGCAGCGTTGGGCTCTTTCCTTTTGAATAATTCTAAATGCTTGGTGTACCCCATCTGACGACTGGGTTTGGAGTAATGCATCTTTGTATCTGTTCCACTGTAGTTTGGCACATGAAAAATTCCAACTCTCAGTGAGGAGCATTGTGAACTTTGCACCAATTAGGAAGCATCAATTCTTTAAAATTCATATTTTTTCCTAGCTAGATCTAATCCTCCATGCACTTCCAGATAAACTCTTGAAAATTATCCAGCAAGCTGAGTTTTCTATCTTCTTGATCATCACGTTCCTCTTCTTGTTCAAGCAGTACTTCAGAACCACTAGCTTCTAATGTGGATTCATCAGAGGAGCTTTGCAACATAAAGACTTCTTCTATATCTAGAACAAGGGTAGCTAAGACATACTTCCCCATGCTAACTTCTGACACCAATATCTCATTCGACGTATTTTGATATTTAGTGATCACATACTTCATTTTGGGTTTTCTCTCAAGTCTGATTTGATTTGGGACTCTTTTCTAGAGGAGCCACATGTGAGAATGATCTAGGGATGTGTATCCATTTAGTGCCTTGGTGAAATCTCAACCCAAGATCAAACCATAAGTGTCATGAATATCTACCACCTAAATATTAAGAACCTGTTGCACTCTAGAATCTGAAGCAACTTGCATGGGAATCATGTTCAGTTCTCCCATTATGTTTACCTTTGTTTTTTCTAATTGGGTGACCTTCTTCTAAGAGGCTGCAGGGGTAATACTAGAGCCCTATAGAAAACAAAGGGCATAACATTTTTATATGCTCTTGAATCCAAAAGAAAATTGTGTAGATTCTTCCCAAAGATATGAATAGAAATTAGGAAGGGAGTGGTTTCTATTTTTCCCTAGAACAAACTCAACTAAGTGTCAACTTGTGCAACCTAATTCCTATCTTTTTCTTTCCCCTTGTCTCTAGGTAGTGCTTGACCTTGGCCTTTGGGTGCTTGTGAACTAGGAGGCCTACCAACTGCCTCATTGAGTGCTACTCCTGGTGGTTCTTTACTTGAATTAAAAGACCCTAGGACTATATTTCTGATCTCAGGGACCCTTAACAACTCAAAAGTAGAAAGACTCACCTTTACCCTCCTAAGTTCCTTAGTCACATATTCACCTAATTTCTCCACATTCATGTCAACATGGGTCTCTTTAGAATAACCAGTCTGCTTATCTTTCATTCTATCAAAATTGCTCCCTTTTGACGCCTTAGGTTATCCTCCTTTTGCAAAGTATTATGTTGGGACATGAGGGTAAGATGGATTATTACTAGCATGTGGGTTCAGTGGAGTGGTAAAATTGTTTGAAGGAATAGATGTAGTAAATGGGCCACCAGCTAGTGGATTCCTATTGGGCCTATTCCTCAAATAATACTTTCTTGTAGGTTGCTGAAACATCTATACCTCTTCAACACTATCTTCCTCCTCATCCAAGGGACCATTATCATTCTCAGTTTCTTCATTAAATAACTAAGAGGTTTTTCTTGATTGGAAGGTTGATCCAGTGGAGTGGGGACTCCTCGATTATTAGGTCTAGTGTTCCATGGCCTATTTTTCCTAGGTGTATGTCTCCTTTCAAACCCTTGTCCACCTTGTTGTCCTCTTTCAAAATTCTGATTTTTGTCAGAATGATACCATTTGTCAAAGTTATGCCCTCATGCAACATCTTGGTTCTCCCTCTTGTAATTTGATTGCATGATCCTCTGAGTAGCTTGGAGTTGGCCATTTTGGTTCCTCAAGTAGGTTACCTCCATATTCAATTTCTTTACTTGCTCGGTTAGCTCATATAACCTCTCCTTATCAAGACTACTGCAAGGAATTGAATTCACATTGTTTGGAGGGTATCTTGACACTCCTCCTAGACCAATAGACTGATTAAAAAATTATGAGTTTTGTAAATATGTAGGGAAACTAGTCTATTGTTGTGGATGAATGGGTTGATCAATACCCTACTACAAATAACTTAGCATTGGGTGGGCCTGACTTATTAGATGACCTGGGTGTGGAACCAAAGGCTCCTATGGAATGAGATTCATAATGGGAGTGTGATTATTTTGCGCCTGGTTAAGAGCTTGTACTTGCCTAGGGTTAGCAGTTGGTCCCAGAGATGATAGGAGTCTTGATAAGTGTTATCTAAGATCTGTACTAACCTTAACAACCTCTATATATATAGTGAGCAAGGTAGTTCGGGGATTAGTTCTCCACTTAGGGAAGTTGGATGTAAGGCTATCAAGGACTTCAAAATAGACCTCTAAGGTAGTGGCATCATCCACATCATAAGGTTCTTGCAATCTATTGTATACATAGTGTAACCTATTGTTGAATGATCCTATAGGATCATTAACCTCCCTCTTAACCCCAGTAAAATGCATGTAGAGCTCATTGGCATTGATGGGGATTTTAAAATTCTATAGAAATGCAGCCTCAAGTTCAACCCAATTATGGATTGATGTAGCAGGTAAATGGTTGTACCAATAAAAGGAATCCTCTCCCAGAGAATAAGGGAAAATTCTACATGCAACATCCTCATGAATAATCCCTCTATCTCTTAGAAAATTCTAAAAAATCCTAATATGCTCCTCTATTTTCCTATTAGGATCATTCGCATGAAAATTAGAGAAAAAATGCTCAATGTTCCTGGGCATAAAATTGTAGCTATTGAAGGATAGAGGTGATGGGTTATTTTCCAAGAAAGCCATTGGTGGAGATGGAGGTGGCAGTGGCTGATTGATGACTGGGTGGGGTTGTTGAATGGAATCAACCTTAGAATTAGATGAAGATGAGATGGATGAGGGTGAGGATGGTGGAAATTATGAGGTGGATGGTGACTCCTCCCTTCTTCTGGTCCTTCTTGACCTAGTTCGAGATGGCATTTCTTGAAACTCTTCTTCTTCTCCTAGTGTAGATTTGGTTCTCCTTTTGAGCCTCTCAGGAGAAAGGGCATTGAGAAAATGCTCCAGCTTGCTTATCTAGGGCCTCCTTCTAGCACCAATTATGTTGATGGTTTTTTTTGCACATCAACAACTTAGACATAATATATAGTATCATATCTCTCTTGAAAGGTCAATCTCTATGAACAAAGAGATAACCCCAAGGTCTCTCGGGTGTTAGGCCATGAATTGCAACAAAACAACTCAGTGATAATGTGAAAATGCTAGTAATCACAAAGGGACCTTACAAAACAAATGCTAGAGACTCTAAACTTATCAGATTTTTTGCAATATGATGATACTCAAATTCTTGGTTTAACCAAAGTTCAAAGAAATAACAAAAGATAAAGGGTTTCAGAAATCCTAAGATTAATACTACTCCTAGAATAAACAACAATAATGATGAAATTCTTGGAATGGACTGTTAGAACCAAAATTTTCATAAAAACTTCTAAGGGGTTTTACCCATTTGATCCCACTATTTTGCTATTTTCTTTGTGAAATAATTTATTTTACCCCCATCCATAATGTTAAAATACCTTTTACCACCATTATTTACCCTTCATAGACTTCACCAAAATACCTGTTAGAACCAAATATTTCATAAAAACTTCTAAGGGGTTTTACCCATTTGATCGCACTATTTTTGTATCTTCTTTGTGAAATAATTTATTTTACCCCCATCCATAATGTTAAAATACCTTTTACCACCATTGTTTACCCTTCATAGCCTTCACCTCTTTACCGTGGTCTTTTGCAAAGTGGTTCAAAGTATCACGGTTAGCGATAGCCATGGAATAGTCACTGCGATACCATGGTCGGTCAGAACAGCGATCACGGTAGTGCGGTGGGCATGGAGATAGCGGTACGGAGCAGTCACCACCACACCGAGGACAGTCAAAATAGTGACCACACTAAGGTGGTTAGCAGTAAAAGTGACAACAAATGCAATCGCGGTACTACCAGGGGTTAAAACAAAGACCGCGATAGAGCGGTGGAAGGGACATGGGCAGTGACAGTCAGACACCATGTAGCCACGTGAAGCAAAATGATAGACCGCGGTGGAGCGGTAGAGAGATAAGGTCGTTCAAAAATCAAGCACCGCTACACCACGAGAAGACATAAAGTCAATCGCGGTAGGGTGGTAAATGTAAGGCAGCTTCACATAAATAAATGAAAGGAAATATTAAGTAGCGAGAAAAGTAATAGAATAATAAGACATGCAGACTATAGTTTAAAATATTTAATTTGCCGATAAGTAAACTTAATTAAATATTTCAATTTTTTTCAATGAATTCAAGTGGTTGTAGTGGGTAAATGAAGGGTCATGACCCTTGGGATATACTATATAAATGTATTAAAAAATTAGTTAAACATGGGGAGAATAGAGGGTAGAGAGATATTTTTTAGAAAATAGTGAAAACAGGGAAATGAAAATAATGTACAGACCTCTCTAAGATAGAGCAATGGAGAGCATATTTTGGTGAAATTCTTTTTGAATTCAGTTTTTGTGATGTGATAATTTACATTTCTTATCTGGTTGTCTCCAATTCGAAGTTCTTTGATCTTTTAAATCAATGTACCAAGCACATTTTTGATTTATTAGAGTGTATTTTTTCACTTTGTGTGATTTAGTTAACTGGTGTTTGCAAGTCAAAATTAAATTCTTTTAATGAGTCACAATGGTTTTAAGATTTATTTTGGATAATTCAAGGAGAGCTTGATAGGAAAACATTCTAGCATTATTTATGCAAGTCATAAATTTAGTGAAGTTATATGTCAGTCATAGAATTTCAAATTTTCAAAGTGCCCAACAATTTGAATCATGTCACAGGAAAACATATGATTTTGACTCCATTGCTCATGTGGATAGAAGGCACTAATCTACCACAAACCAGAAGATAAAATTCATGAAAAAACAACATTTTTAAATTATTTCTTTCATGCAGTAGGAGTAGTAGTTATGATTTTATCTTTTCACTTCCAATTACCATTGTGAATAGATTGATTGAGCAGGAAATATATTTCAAATCTGCAACATATACATAGGTGCACCCACCTAGGTTTATCAGAGTCTAAAGAGAAAAAGGTTAAACTGTACTAATTGGCCTTGTACGTTGGCCAAAAGTGTTGTGAGAGCTTGAAAAAATCTTGTGGTTCAAACCTGCATTTTTGAGACCCAACAGTTTAGCGACTCGGCTAGGGAAAGTTAAACTGAACCTAAGCCTTCATCATAGAGTCATTATTTTTTAGAGGACTCTGCTGGGAACAATAAATTACATAATTTTCTCACTTTTGGAAAGTGAGTGGTGAGTCTAAATGAAAAAATGCATTGAGACTGATAAAGTGAAATATACATCAGAAAGGAATCATCCTAGAGTTCAGACTATCACAATTGTTCACAACATGCAGGGAAGAAGGTCTTTGTACAAAGATGGTGATGGTCCTAATGAAAAAATTAAATGGATGCAAAAGAATGAGAAGGGTAAGAAAGTGTCTGATGATATGGGCCCAACAAATAAAAAAAAAACATCAAAAGCACCATTAGAGACACATAATTCATATGGTACACCGGAGAATGTAAACAACCCTTCTAGAGAACCTCATACTCCTAAGGAATAAAGGAATCCCTTCTATCGATCAGACCCTAAGAAAGTTAAGGAGTTCATGGCTGAATGTGATGTTGAAATGGAAAAGAGACAACATGAATATGATAAAAAAATGGCATTTCTTGAAGAGAATTAGGACGGACTTGGCTATGAAGCAGTGTCTGAGGAGAACTATGAACATATGGCTCAAGATGAAATAAATGCAAGACTAGAACATGCGAGACAAGAAGTGGAGAGATAAAGAATAGAATATGAGCAGAGGCTCAAAGCAATCAGAGAGCTTGAAGAGTTTAAATTGAGGAAAGCTCAGATCAATACTCAAATGGACATTCACATAGATATGTTCCACCTCATAGGAAGGGGAAAAATAATGCAGGCCCATCAAATTCCCCACAAGCCTAACAAAATCAGCCAAGGAATCAATATAGACCCAAAAATGCTCCACCACAACATCAAGATGCTTAGCCAACTCCTTATCAGCAGCATGTGCCACCATGAGGTCAGCAATATGTGTCATTATCTCATAATAATCCATTGTACTGATATCAACATTACCAAAATCCACCTCGTCCACAATATACAACCATGATCAGGAAGTTTGATTTGGCTGGATTTCAAATATGTCCTTATCCTATGGACAATAGTTGGAGAAGCCTTGTCCCAAAGTTTATAGGAAGTAGTGCAATTACAACTGAAGAACATTTAAGGGGCTTTAATTCTTTTATGCAAGATTTGGATATGCAATATGAAGATCTGCAGATGAGGTTGTTTATGATGTCACTGATTGAAGATTCTAGAGATTGGTTTAATAGTTTTCCAACAACCTCTATTGATTCTATTCATGTGTTTTATGAATAGTTTCTTGAACAATATGGGAATTAGTATGGACCAAGATTTGCTTTGCATGAATTGGTGACTATTCAAAAACATCAAAATGAGTCATCTTATGACTTCAACTAGAGGTTTTTTAAGTTGCATAATAAGACACCTCTTGGATCCAAATTAGTTGATCCTACTGCATTGAGTATCTATTTAAAATATTTTGATCCTAAGACTAGATATGAGCTTAGGAATAGGTGTCCCAAGAATTTAGCTGAAGCTCAAAGGATAGCGCTCACTATTGAAAATAATAGGAAGGCTACACGGATGATTGCCAAGAGGGATAACCCTAGGGTTGCCCAATATGCTCCTCCAAATAAATAGGAAAATACATATAGAAATGAAAGGCCAAGAGTACATGGCATGCCATATAATACAAATTGGAGAGATGGAAAGCCAGTGATGGATAGGCTGAGAACTAAAGAGACACCTAATCTTTTAAAGAAGAGAGGGAAATACATGGTTGATAATATTCCTTGGTGTTTAGTTTGTGACTTGCCACATTCTTCAGAGCATTTTTTTAGCTCATTTAGTGTCAGGAAAAGACATATCATAAAATAATAATGAAGAAGACAATATCTATTTAACTTCCCATACTCTTCACTCGGCAAAGCAAGGGTATTCATCTGCAGAAGGAGGATATGAATATAATGTTGATCATTAGAAATATAATCTCCACATGGCAGAACAACAATTTTTGTATGACTATGAAGAAAGTGATGATGAACAAGGTCCTCCTACTACATCATATTAGACTAATAGAAAAAATGTGAGGAGGCCAATTGAGGAAGAAATTAAAAGATTGACTATTGCAGTAGTTGAACAGGCCAAAAACAAGTATTGGCTGAGAAATAGAACAATGAATGAGAATGAAGGTGTTCCAAGAGGAATATTCTTGAAAAATAAGAAGATGTCCCATGAAATATCAAAAAAGATAAATGATAAGCACTCTGATAAAAAAGAACAGAAGTATGTCCCCAAAGAAGAAAATAAAGAATTTTCCAT
The DNA here is from genome assembly GCA_007115665.2 of Sequoiadendron giganteum. Lineage (NCBI taxonomy): Eukaryota > Viridiplantae > Streptophyta > Pinopsida > Cupressales > Cupressaceae > Sequoiadendron > Sequoiadendron giganteum. Next base: position 805,105,383 of record CM021100.1, read on the forward strand.
AGACAAAAAAATATAGATTAGACATCCAAAGGGGAGAAGGAGGAAAAAAAAGGAGAATCAACAGAACAAAAGAAGGTGATAAGAGCTGAAAGTGCATCTTTTGATTTCATGCAAGCTTTATCCCAGGTAAATATGTTTGTCCGATTACTTGAAATGATGAAAATTAAAGAGTATAGGGAAAGTTCTATTCAATTAATGTCTAGTGGGAGGAATCAAAATATAAACTTTGAACAAAAAGAGAATCTTGGAATTGCTGATAAGAAAGGAAAGATAAACATTTCAGAAGTTTTCCCAAATGCTGCATTGATGAATACACCACAAGTTGATCCACTTTTTACTACCCTACTCATTAATGGTAAATTGGTAAGAAATTGCATGGTAGATTCAGGTGCTTCTATGAATATTATGCCATTAGGGGTAATGAAAAAACTTTGTATGTGGATAGATATCGTGGGTGGTAAATGTTATGCCATGGATAGTAGGCCTATCCCAGTTGTGGGGGTTATGAAAGATGTAGAAGTGAAATTAGCAGCTTACCCACAGGTAGCCTATAATTATGATGTAACTGTGATTGACACAACTCCACAATTTGGGATTCTTTTCTCAAGACAATGGACTGACACTGCTGGGGGAAATTCCCTAATCACTACCGTAAGAACCTAGCACCCCAAGACCACCCCCCGGTAGGGGCCTGACCTTATTCTAGTAGGCTTCTTAATGAACTGATTCAAACTTTATTTCCTCCCACCCAAGGCTAAATGGTAGGTAGGGGGCTAGACCCCCTTTATCAATGGCTAGAACCCCAAGATATAGGGATAGTAGTTGGAGGTAATGTGCAGTTTGATTTATCATATGCCACAATACCAGTCAATGGTGAAGAAGTCAAGTTATATAGAGAATCAAGGATGAATCAGATTGTTGAGTGTGTTCCTCAAGAACAACTTAATTGATTATGTGATGTGGATTTAGGGAGTTTCAGAATAGAATTGTCTCAGCCTGAATTAGTGAATACTGACCCAATTAATAAACACGTCTCTAAAAATCAGCAGGGTGTATGGAAAATGTATTTTGATGGGGCATGCAGCCAAAAAGGTAATGGAGCTGGAGTAGTTTTCATATCACCTGAAGGTACAACATTTAAATATTCATTTTTGTTGGCTTTTGAATGTACAAATAATGTGGCAGAGTATGAAGCCTCGTTGATTGGCTTGAACATGGCTATCAAGCACGAGATCAAATTATTGACTCTCTTGGGAGATTCTAAGCTAGTTGTGTCACAAGTCAAATCAAAATATGTTGTAAGTAACAAGAGGCTGAAACAATATAGAAATGTTGTATGGGACACAGTAGAATTATTTGATGCTTTTTCAATTGATTAGATAGATAGATCTGAAAATTTAATGGCTGACCTTTTGGCTAATGTAGCCTTAAAGAGAGATAATATCACTTTGGCAAGAGTGTCTCAGGTTGAATTCAAAACAAGGACTGTTGTCCCTAACAACATATATAGCTGGTAGGTTTTTAATGATGATACTGACCTTTTGAAGTTTCTTCATTGTATAGACCAGTATGAAGCACAAAAGATTGATTTCAATGTTTTTGTGGAAGAAATGGATGGCAAACAAACTATATTTGGGAAGGAAGTTTTGCAGCTTAAAACCAACAAGCTTCCCAAAGGTCTTGTGGAATTGGAGAGAGTGTATGACGAGAGTGATCGTTCTCTCATGAAGCAGACACCTATTAAAAAAGAAGATATTGAAGAAATAAATTTGGGAATTGAATTAACATCAAAAAGGGTTTATATTGGAAGGTGTTACATGAAAACCACCAACCTTCACAATTTTTATTTTTATCTTCACGGCTGTGCCTTACCTTTAAATCACTCACATCACTCCACGTGGCTCCCTCTCGAAGCTTTTTGTTTTTCATATCGCTTCACTCTTGCTGGTATCCATCTGTGCAACACGTGGCCTTCTTTGGCCACTTTCTGAACTAGGCCCACCTTGCAGTTTCTATTGCTCGGTGTTGCCCACATGGCCTCCTCTCGGAGCTTTTCACTCAGCGTCCCTTCATCTTTTTGTCGGGCCCCATCTATGCAACACGTGGCAGTTCTTTATGTGCTGGTTACCTTGGAGTTGCTGCTACGCCTTTCGTACTCACTTGTTGTTGTGTTTTCTTCTGTAGTGTCGTGTGTTCATTTCTACTATTGTATTTTTTTTTGTTACCTACAATGGCTTTGCTTGCATGCTCTTGGGCAATCATTGTTTTTTGTGGCGGCTCAAGGTGATCTGGGGGATCGATCCTTGCTCACGGTTCTCTTTCTTTTTTGTGATTCAGGCGATGGACTGACCTATTTATGCGGCCATGTTTCTCTTTTATGAGGTTGTTAAGTTGCAAAAAACTCCTGAGCACTGGGAAAAAGCCTTTGTAATAATTTTATTAAACTTGAAGACTCTAGACTGTGCCAAATCAATTCATCCTTTTTGTTTTTCATGCATTTAGTAAGAATGTTAGTCTTTGATGTTATTTTCTTGTAATGTATGAATGCATGTTCTTCAGCTTTTGTGATCTTTCATAAAATAAATACAGATCATGGTTTCTCAACTCCTCTATGTTGGCTAAGGTTATGCTAGATTATGCTATGCAAATTAGAGGGTATTTTTTATGTTTAAAGTGTTTTTGAGAAATTTTACTTGATAAACAACATTTTGGTGGTTCAAGCCTTTGCATCCTGCACTATGCTCTGGTGAATTTCTCTATCCTTTTGGTGCATCGCCTGTAGTTTAGATTTCATGTTTTGCTATCTTTCTAACCTTTTACCTTCCCCACTAAATGAAGAGCCGACTTTGATAAAATCCTGAAGGTCACTTAGCTAGCGCATTATGTCCCATAATAGTTAAGTTTCCCATAGGACTGCTACTACCTGCAAAATCTTGTGTCAATAGTTCTTTTTCTGGCACGCCCGGTGGGACGTGAACTAGCACGTTCGCCTAATCTTATAAGTGTGTATGAGCCATCAGCCTGTAACTAGGTCACAAACTGTAAGATTTCCTAGCCAGCTCATACCACCATTAGTTTATGTGCATCCGAGAGGCCGCCAAGGTAGTCCTTCACCTCCTCCTTCTTCGCAGTCACCTAATTCTCCTGTACCTATGACCACTAGAAATTAAATAGCCTGGGATGCCGGGAGTCCTCTAGTAGCACCTATGCCTCCTGTAGTATGGGCCCCAATCCCTGCTTCCGCTCTAAAAGCTATCCCTAAGTATTCTGAGGATGAGTCAAAGACACCGACGGAACACCTGCAAGATGTGGCAGATGTATGTTTGGTACATGGGGTGTCAAATGACAATGTAGCCCTTAGATTGTTTACTGCCTCCTTCTAAGGAAAGGCATTGAACTAGTATAGGACTCTTGAGGCTAATACTATTGCTATTTGGGACCAGCTCGGAACCCCGTTTTATGAGTATTTTTCGAACTCTGGCGACAAGTCTTTGTTGTATCATCAATTGGAAAACATAAAGCGAGCTCCTCATGAAGCTCTGCCTAATTTCAATGCAGGGTTCCACTTGACCTGGTAGAGAGTGCCTGTTGGTAGTCGTCCACCCCTAGAATTGGCATTTATTTTCTACTTAAAGTCCATCAACCCCAATATTTCCATGATGTTACAAGCTCTTGCTAAAGAGACTCTTCCTAATGCTTATGCCTTGGATATCACTGTAGAAAATAATCTGATTGCTGCTAGAAAGTTGGCACTGAGACCCATCATGACATTATTTCCTGAGTTCAATGTTGTGGAAGTCGAAGTTCTTTCGACCAGCGTGCCTGCATCTCCTCCCCAATCAATGTACGTATATCCCAGAAGAGCCCCCAACGCAGTTCTAGTTGTGGCTCCAGTGCCTAATCCCTTGGCTATTGAGATGAATGAGATGAGAGAATAAATGTGATCCATGACTAATGAATTGACTACCATGAAACAGCAGCAATACAGTTATCAAAAGTCGGCATACTAGAATTACCAAGGTGGAAAAGTTCTGTACCAACAAAATCAGTGGCAGGATAGATCATGCAGAAACACTCAGGCTCATTTGAGTAACTAGATGGTTCTAGTGACTCTATTGATGTAGACCATCTATCCTAGTTCAAATAAAGAGCTAGTGGCTAGATAAAACAACTTAGCCGAAGATGCTAATTCATGGTGTTTTCCTTGTAACGATGCACACATGCCGAGAAATTGTTCGTGGGGAAATTTGAAACAAAAGATCATGGACCAACATATCCAAGGTGGCACACTCAATCCCAGCAAAAAATCATACGCCTCTCAGCAGATGGACAATGTTGTCCTCACTGCTCAAATGCAAGGGATGTCCATTCAGCAAGAGTCAGATATAGTTCCAAACCAAGCACTCTTTTCATGGATGGAAGGAGAGGAGTCAACGTTTCCAAATGATTTTCCTGTGAATCAAATTTCATGAGTACAGTTTGATTACAATATGCATTCTAAGCGGAGATTCACCAGAGAGTTCACATCTCTTCCAACTAATGCTTCATCTCAGCCGACGCCTTATCTACCGATAGGCCCATCGTCAGCCCCCTAGCAGACTAGTGTGGTTCCTCCTAGCTCTCTAAATCCACCTCCTTCGAAGGAAAAGGCTCCTATTATCGTCCCAACTATTGCCAAACATCTAGATGCAACAGCCGTGAGGCCAACACCAACTATGAAACCTAAAGAGCAAGCAACCATGACTCATTAGCAGCAAGCGCAGTTCAATATGGTGGAACAACTGAAGAATTCCTCTGCCAACACTTCTTTGTGGCATGTCCTAGGTATCCTGGAGTAGAAAGTGCTATTAAAAAAAGCATTGTCAGGAGAGGAAGATGTGAAGGTGCCTAGTCAGTTCAATGAGGAAAAGATATCTAGGACGGACCTGGATAAAGTGCTAACATATCAACCAGTGGAAAAGAAAGAGGCTAGAAAAGAGAGTAAGCCTAAACCCAAGCCTTCCTTTCTAACACTTATCATTGGTGACAAGCTGTTACATAATTGTATGATCAAATCTGGTGCTAGCACCACTTTCATGCCTAAGCAAGTAGCTAATGTGTTGGATTTGAAATATGTGCCTCTCAATAGGGGAGTCATGCAGCTAGATGGGAATAAAGTTGATACTATTGGGGTAATCAAGGGATTACCTATGACATTCATTCCCTGCCCTAGTATCACTATAAATCAAGATACCGTACTCATCAATATTCCTCCTTTATTCGAGATTTATTTTTCTCAAGAATTCATAGCAAATGTCAGAGGATATCTAGCATTGGACTGGTCACACCTGATTTTGAGGACCAAACATGGAGTCAAGATGAAACTACTGTCAAAAAATTTGTATTCTGAGCATGTTGCTGATGAGGCTTTGCTCAAATTTGAAGCAACACATACTTCAGTTACTTAGGAAGAGAGGTTCAATGTGGAATTTCTAGAAGAAGAAGAGGCTACTAGCTCTCGGACGGAGGATGTGGAAAATTTGTTAAAATATTTTATTGATATAGATCCTTTTGGGAATTATCACGCAACTGGACTTGGGATTTATGTCATACATGTGGAAGGGAGGTCTATGACCAGAGTTACTAATGAGTCTGGAGGAAAAGTACCCTCAGAATTATGAACTTTGCACTTTAATGGAGCGAGATGTAGAGTCAGAGCTGGAGCAGGCATATGTTTGACATCTCTGTCTAGGGAAAAGACCTTGAGGTCTTACCATTTCTAGTTCACATGTTCGAACAATGAAGCAGAGTATGAGGGTCTTGTCCATGGTTTGAGCCTTGCAAAAAAAATGGGTGCAAAGCAGATAAGTGTATTTGGAGATTCAGAGTTGGTGGTCAACCAAATCCAAGGAATTTCTACTACAAAAAATGTTCGTATGTGATCCTACTGACATAGAGTCAGGGATCTTATTGAAAACTTTGAGGCATTTAATATTCAGGCTAGACAAAGAGAGAAGAACTCTGAAGCTAACCGAATGATGACTATTGGAGCTCAGTTTGAGCTGGCTTCTGAGTTACTGAAAAATAAGCATTTGGTGAGAGTAATTGTAAGGCCAGTTGTTCCAAACAACAATCAAGATTGGCAAGTGCTCGATAGCGATGCACATATTGCATCATTTTTCCAGCCATCTAGGGAATTTTTCGATCAGCTGTAGCCAAAGATCACTGAAGCTTATGGGGATCAAGTTATCTAGCTAAAATCCAACAAGCTTGTGAGAGGCCTAGTCACTCTGGAGAGCGTGTTTGATTTCAATGATGCGACATGAGACAAAAGAAGGCTCATAGCTAACAAGGGTGACTATACCAATTTGTATATCGAAGAAGAAAGAAAGCTCAAGGTCGGGAAGGAAGTTTCTTAGAAGAATAAGGACAGACTAAGGTACTTTTGCGAAGAATATCCAAGCATAGTAGCCTGGTCATATGATGATATTAAGGGATATGAACCCAGGATCATTGAGCATACAATTGAGCTATCAGAAGGGGCAAAGCTGGTTCGTCAAAGACAAAGGCCTATGAACCCAAAGATAGAATCTCGCATGTCACATGAACTGAATAAATTGATCGCATCCTGAATAGTGTTTTCGATCAAACACAGCACTTGAGTGTCAAACCTGGTACTAGTCCGAAAGAAGAATGGAGACATACATCTATGTGTAGACTTTCGAGACTTGAATAGAGCATCCTTAAAGGATCATTACCCCCTACTTTCAATGGAGGTAATTCTATAGACTGTAGCTAGTTTCGAAATGTTTTCAATGTTGGATGACTTTTTGGGCTACAATCAAATTCAGGTAAAAGAAGAAGATCAACACAAAAAAATGTTCACCACAAAGTGGGGAACATATGCATATGCCAAGATGCCTTTTAGACTCTCGAATTCTAGAGCCACCTTTCAAAGAGCCATGTATATTTCCTTTAAGGATTTAATCCATAAAATTATACTCATCTATCTAGATGATTTGACAGTATTTTCAAAATATTTCGATGATCACTTCAATCATTTAGAGCTTGTCTTCTAGAAGTGCCAGGAATTTGGGATTTCTTTAAACCTGAAGAAATGTGTGTTCGGAGCTCCCTAGGGGAAGCTATTGGGGTATGTTGTATCAAAGGAGGGCATTTCCATTGATCCTAAAGGAGTTGATGTGATCCGAGAGCTTCCGTTACCTGTAAACAAGAAGGGAGTGCAATCATTTCAAGGTAAGGTCAACTTCATTAGCCGGTTCATTGCAGATTTTGTAGGGATTGTTTGGCCTATTACCTTGATGCTTAAAAAAGATCAGACTTTTAAATGGATGGTGGAAGCCAGAAAATCTTTTGAGTTTATAAAGGAGGCTATTTCTTCTACCCCTGTATTAGTCAACTGGGACCTATCAAAATAGTTTATTGTGTATGTTTTTGGTGGTGGCAATAGTATTGCCACTATACTTATGCAAAAAGATGATGAAGGTAAAAGGGAGTCTCCTATTGCTTTCTACTCACGGACCTTAAAAGTAAATGAGGTAAAGTTCAATTTTGTAGAAAAGAAGGCCTTCACCATTGTGAAAGGGCTTAAGAAGTTCCAGCACTTGATATCACATAATAGGGTGATTTTTTGTGTACCTCATCCTAGTGTGTGGGAGTATATCATGCAAGGAGAAATCACAGAGAAAAGAGAAAATTGGATCACCAAGATCTTGGAGTATGATATTGAAGTTGGGCCCATCAAGTTTGTCAAAGGAAAGGGGCTATGTGAGTACCTCACTGAAAACAGTGAACCAATGACAGAGTTTGAAGTTCTGGAACCTGTGTTATTGAATGAAGATAGCTCTCAGGGTGACTAGCCGGAGGATAGAATGAACTTCATGTAGATGGGAAGGTATCCGATCAATATCCCTTCTTTTAAAAGGCATTTCTATCGCTTACAAAATAGTAATTATGTTCTCTTGGAGGGTGGCCTATTCAAAATAAATTTTAATGGAATCTTGCTAAGGTGTGTAAATGAAAAACATGCCAAGAGAATATTGGATCAATATCACGATGGCCTAGCTGGAGGACATTTTTCTGCAAGGACTACAATAATTAAAATTATATGTGCTGGTTATTTTTGGGCAACACTTTTTAGTGATGCATTTTCATTAATTCAGTCTTGCAATGAATGTCAGTTTTATGTCGAAAGGAGAAAGAATGCTGCTATGCCATTGAGGCCTATAGTAGTAGATGAAACTTTTGATCAATGGGGCCTAGACTTCATTTGAATGATTAACCATTTCTCCTCAGCTGGAAATAGGTGGATATTAATGGCAATGGACTACTTCACCACATGGGCAGAAGCAATTCCATTGAAGAATGCAATGGAAGTAGAGATTGTTAACCTCCTGGAGGAGTTGGTAGCCAGATTTGGCACACCAAAATAATCTCTAATAATGCCACAGCTTTCCTCGGCTCGAAGATGAGCTAGTTTGCACTAAAGTATGGAGTTTTCCTGAAAACCTCTTCCAACTATTATCCCCAGGGAAATGGCCTCGCAAAGTCTACAAATAAAAACCTCATCAGGAAAATTAAGAGGATAGGCTTAGAACACCAGAGAGAATGGCATAAGAACCTTTGGATAGCATTATGGGTAGACCGAATCATGCCCAAGTAGATACTAAAGACATCTCCTTATGAGATAGTGTACGGGAAGGAGGAATTGCTGCCTCTTGCCATGGAGATCCCTACCTTGCAGTTGCTTAAATCTCTAGAGATTGAACAAAACGAAGCAATGGAGGTACATTTTTTTGAGCTACTTGAGGTTTAGGAGAAGAGAGAGCATGCCCTTGAGGCGATGACCAACCACTAGCATGTGGTAAAGAAATGGTTTGTTAAAAAGGTATTAGATCAAGACTTACAACACGGTGACTTGGTGCTTAAGTTCAATGAGCACGGAGCAAAGCCCGATCAGCACGGGAAATTCGGCAGTCTCTGGGAAGGGCCTTCCAAAATTGTCTAGTATAAATAGTTGAACTCCTTTAATTTGGAAGACATGGAAGGTAATGCCTTAAGTATTCTAGTTAATGGAATACATCTTAAGAAATTTAATTAATTCTGCCTGTGTGATGGCTTTGTAAATTATAAATATGTAATTATTTTTTCCCTATTTTTAAGTTTTGGGTCTTCTTAGTGCTTTATGAAATAACAACAATAAGTGCAAGAAATTGAAAAACATTGTAAATGAGCCAAGATTAATGAAAAAAATATATTATATATTTTGGCCGAAAGATTTACATTATATAAAATAAGGGCCAATGGCCTTGTATTGAAATTTATACATATTTCCATTATGGAGCGGAGGCTAGTAAAGGGAAAAAAAAATATTGGGGACTATATTTGTTCTCAGATTATCAGGCATTTGACGAACCGACAATGGCAGCAACCGACGGTGCAAGATCAGGGAACACCATTCTTTCAAAGTCCTCGTACCACTGGAGGTTTCAGAATGGTTCGATGTAATGCACCCACATGAGGAAGTAGCAGCCAGTGCAGAACTTGGCACGATGCTCCTCATGAGTCTCCAACTCAAAACCAAAGAGGAAGGGCTTGGTTGGCATGGGTCCTCCATGTAGCTATAGCAAATGAAGGTTACGAACTGAGGGGACCCCATGATCAAATTCGGCAGCACGCACTATTTTCTCCAGTCCTCTGAGATAGCGCCACAGGAACACTCACTTCATCAGCTTCAAGACCTTGTGTTTGGAGACACTGATATCCAGTAGCGAGGTGATGAAGTGAGAGAAAATGCTAGTGTTGACCCGATATTGTTCCTCATACACCACGCAGTCCTTGCCAAGAACCCATTTAATCGCTTTCACGTATAATAGGTTTTTCATGCTTGTCATGCGCTTTTAGCGCCTACACCTAATTTTTCCTAGGAAAGCGGCTTGAATCTTTTTACAGACAAGTCTTATTGGCGTCTCCATACTGCTTGTTACTAGTACTAGAAAATGAAAATTTCTAAAGTAACTAGAGCCTACTAAGCTAAGAATGCTAGGAATAATTGTGATCTATAATGCTACGAATGGCCCTATTTATAGACTGGCCAAGGTTCACCTGATGAGGCAAGCCATAATTATGACAGAGGCAAAGTGTGTTGCCAAGCCTCAATTTTTAGTATTGCAGCATGTGAAGTGAAGGGAATAATCAGGTATAGTTGCAACTTGCTTTGTTCAAGTTGCTGAATTCAATAAAGTTTGGTCAGCTGTCAGCACAAGGAGCCACCGTCCCATCTGAATTAGGGCAAATATTTTAAGCAGGTTGTTGGGTGATGCACCCAAGTATAATTAAGAAAATTAGTAAATATAAAAGAGCTTGCAAAAGATATGGCAGGGTTGTCTTGGACCACTATTCAAGAAAAATCAGGTGCCACCTCACATGAAGTCATGTCTCTTAAATGTGGAGAGCAATTTGGCAAGTTGGCGATCTTTTCACATGCATGAAAGGCTAGTGACGCATATAGCAACTAAATGTGAAAGGCTGGCATGTACACTCACTTGGCCATTTTTCAAGAAGATCAAAAAGTAGGTTAACCATGCAAAGCGCATTTATTGCAAGAGTTATCAAAAGATAAAAATGCCAAGTTATTTGCAAGGGAGAAAGAGTTTTTCTGAAAAACTAAGTCGTTTATGAAAGTTTGTGAAAAGTTTCTTGCGAATACAGAGAAATGGTTGAGATTGCAGAGAATCCAACACAGGCCCTGGCCCCAGCGAGTATAGATGAGCAAAGAATGAAGGCACCCTACGTACAAATCTATGGCCTAGAGTTTTATGCTACCCCAGGCATCCCAAAAAAACCATGCTAGCCCTTCACCAATTAGGTGGACCAGAGAATATTGAACACAATTCCTCCTAGAAACCAACCTTTAGTTTTAGAGGATTGGGATAATGTCTTTGATCTTGAGTTATCCCAGAATCCTAAGAGCCTTAGGGAAGCTACATGTGAAAGAATGAAGAAATTAACGGACCCCTCCTACAAGCATCTATGGGACTATGGGCTTCCCTAGTATATGGTTCCCCTGGTCTATTATTTCCTAGAAATTGTAGCAGCTTATGTGGCAGGCTTCAACCCGAACAATGGAGTAATAAGTGGCACTAATTTTAGGGTAATCATCAGCCTTGAAGCTATTTAGGATATTTTATGCATCCCACTTCCCTTGACATCGGATGTTGAAATTTTTGACGTAAAAAGAATGCATGATAAGTGGGGAGGGCTCCGATTAGCGCCACAGTTTTACCACACTAAAACTGCTCAGCCAACAAATGTCTCAACACCACCCAAATTTCCATTTAGTTTGGGTGCTTTGAAAGATGGGTCTTCTTCTATCTATTCTATGCTAGCGCTGGTATGTGGTTTAGATATAGACAAGCAGGTTTTTGAGTTTTAGATGTGTCTCAACTTTATGTTGAGAAAGAACAACATGGCTCTGCTTCTAGATTTTGTGAGAGTTATTAGTGATGGGATGTGGCAGTAGCTGCAATAATTCAAGGTCAGTTCTAGGTTTAGGTATCTCTCTTTCCTGGCCTATTTAATATTACACCAGAATTTGAACTATTTTATGACATTTATGTCTCTGGTTGTTTTTGATGAAAGTGGCCAAAGGAGGTCAGTTTCAACATGGACTCCAGTCATGTCAAAAACTTTTGATTACTATGCATTTTTCGATTTGTTCTTAGCCCCAATGTTGTGGGCTTTGGATAGAGCTGGGATGAACATGTTTGCATGCTTTTCCCCAAGATAGAAATCCCAGCTGGGAAAGCTTGTGTCACCCTATGATTGGTTCTTTGGCATAGATTTCACTATGCTCCGTATGCGAGGTTTCACCCGGGAGCCATTCTGGCTCCCACGCTCTCTTTCTAATAGATTGTTAGCCCTGGAAGCAATGATGCAACTATGTAATATTGATAATGATTACTGGGGAGGAAAGCATTTAACCTCCTATTTGATACTGCCACTCATGTTTGGTTATGTGTCACTGATCAAAAAAAGGACTTCGAAGATTGACACTTTAGAGATTCTATTTTCAAAGTTGGGTCATCTTGCGTTGGTGGTGATAAATGACACCTGGTAATACAACCTCGAAAATAATTTTTCAAAGATTGGCATAAGAATTCCACATCAGTCATGGTTATTTTGGGACCCTCAGAGAAATGTTGAAGAGGGGAATTTAAGGTTATATGTAGGCCTTGAATATTTGCCTACCAAGGACATGCGACCGTTGTGGCTGAACTTTTGCTACATAGTAGGGAAGGGCAATCCAAATCAGAAGATCAACCAGGCCCTGTGCACCCAATTGCAAAAGCTCGAATGGTGTCCTAAAAAGATTCAAGGCTTCTGGATTTACTAGGAGGAGATTAAGGCAACCACCAATCTTCATGAAGAGGTGGCTCTTGATGAAAAATTTGATGACATATGAGAGAATGCCCACCTAGATGTAGAAAAGTCTTTGAACCCTTCAACGTCAGAGAAACAATATAGAAGGGAAGGGATTTCCATGGAGCCCGGAGAAGAATTAACTCAGAATCCCCCTGTCATTGAGGAGAATCCAATGCATAAAGAAGATGCCAGTAAATGGCTCGTTCGGCAGGAGGATTCATCAAACATGCCAGCGTCGGAGCCATCCAGATCCTCTAAATCTACTAGGAAGCGGGCAAGGACTACCAGTAGTAGAAGGTAGGTCATTGTAGACCTTGAGGATTCTCAGGATGGAAAGCATACATGGACAAGAGAATCCAATGGAGAGGAAGAGCAGCAGCTGGAGGAAGTGGTTGTATTGTCTACAGCTCGTTACAAGCCTCAGGTATCATTTTTTCCCTCTTCTCTTTCTACTATGTCTCTAGTCTCTTCTTTGTCTGCCCCAACTTTTTCATCTGCACCAATTTTCTCTGTCACTAGATATCTCGGGTAGTGGAGTCTTGTCCCTCCTGGTTTCCCACTTTCATCCTCTGCTTTCCATCCCTTACCCAGAACACAATTTTGTGTCAACGCTAGGCTCATGAGCGAGCAATTATTATCCCCAAGGCCCATCCCTTCAGTTGGCACCTCCCCAACCTTTCATTATACCACATTATCATCCTCTCCAAGTAGCCAATTCATTCCACCATTCTCCCTGGCCATTATAACAAGGCCTAGCAAAACCACTGATGCGCTGAGCATGATATATTTCCTACTAGCGGTCCCTCAAGAGTTTTCTTTTGCTGGTGCCCTGGGTATCCCTTCCTAGGAATATTTCTCACAAGTGGAGGAAAATAAGAGTGCTCGAGCTACCCGAATGCAAAAAAGGAGACAAAAGGATGCGCGTAGGAAGGAATAACCTCTCTTGCAAACTATGTTCAATGAGAGCCAGATTTCATTAATGTTTGCAAAGATCACTCCCAACGTGATTAAAACGGTAGGAGAAATGCTACCAAGTGATTACTCTATCAACACCATTGGGCTAGACTTGCAGTAGGCCCATCCATAAGATAAAATCAAGCTAATAGAGAAAACTCAAAAGATTGTAACCACTGATTACCTCAAGCTTAATCATTAGGCAAGGAAAAGAGAGGATCAAATCTCAAGGCTAAAGGGAAAGGTCGATATCTAGGTCAACAAATATAAAGCCCAAGAAAATGAAATAAGTCACCTGGAGAAGGAGACGAGTGTTTTTGAAAGCTAGATCAGGGAGTTGCAGGTTATGAGCACATAAATCATCCCAACCCTCTAGCATGAGGTTGAGCAGAGCTGAGAAAATGAAGAAAAGCTCCATGTTGAGTCCGTACAACTGAGTGAAGGTATGAAGGAGCTCTGACAAAGCATAGATGATGAAATAAATGAAATGAATGCCACTTTAGAGTTGGAGATTTAGAAAATGAAGTGGTCCAAATTGGCCCTAGAGGAAAAAGAAAAGGAAATATCCACTCTAAGAGAACAAGTGTCCACATTGGATAGAAGCCTATCAGAGCTAAAGGTGGACTTGAGCAGCAAGGAATTGAAATTGAGTATTTTGAGGACCCAACCTATTGCACCATAGATGAGCTCATTTGAGATTGCCAAGGAGTTGTATGCATGATACTGGGATAAACTCAAGGAATTATGCCTTACTATGCAGCCCACCCTGAAATTTATGGTGCAGGCAGCTAGCTTGTGTGGAACAGTAAGTTAAACAATCCAGCAGATTTAGGAGGTAACTTCTGATAAGGTTCGGGAGGCTAGGATTTTTTTAGGCAAATAATATACAACTTTCGATGAGGCTCTGAGTGGCATGGGTATTGAGGACCGAACAGTGATAGCCATGGCCATAAGCATCCTCATTTCTATGCATGAGGCTATACAATAGGTGGTAGAATGTAGGGCCAGGTTGAACCAAGTTACTAGTGATATGTGGACAAATTTTTCCCGCTTAACTCAAAAAGGCCTCCCTTCACCCTTCATTACAGATCAGGCGATGGTAGGTTTTGAACACATTGTTGCAAAGATCAACGAGAAGAAGCAAGACCTTTCTGTCTTCCAATATTTTGATCAGTCTCTGACTGTCGAGAAGATTGAAGGGATCATGCATGAGCTGGCGTAGCTCTTCTTCCAGCTAGAATTAGAGACAAAAATATCTAGTGGATTGCCTTTCAAGGCAATTATCGATCTCAAATTAGCACATGAAAATCTGCAAGCTCTCTCTACACCATCAAATGAAGTCTAGACCAATTTGCAGGTTGCTCTCTCGAGGTTGTGAGAAATTTTGGGATGTTGAACTGAAGTTTCTAGGGTTCTTCATTCCATGAGCGAAATGTCCTTGTGAGTCACCAAACTGTTACATGAAAACTGCCAACCTTCATGGTTTTTATTTTTATCTTTGTGGATATGCCTTACCTTTAAATCACTCACATCGCTCAGCATGCTCCACGTGGCTTCCTCTTGAAGCTTTTTTATTTTCATATCACTTCGCTCTTATCATTCTCTATCTGCGCGACACATGGCCTTCTCTGGTCACTTTCCGAACTGGGCCCACCTTGCAGTTTCTATCGCTCGGCATCACCCACATGGCTACCTCTCAGAGCTTCACTGGGCATCACTTCATTTTTTTTTGGGCCCCATCTACGTGACACGTGCTAGTTCTTTATGCGCCGGTTACCTTGGAATTGCTATTGTGCCTTTTGTACTCACTTGCTACCACGTTTCTTCTGAGGCACCGCGTGTTAATTTATGCTGCAGCATATTTTTTCATTCCCTGCAATGGCTTTGCTAACATGCTCCTAGGCAATGTTATTTTCTATGGTGACTCGAGGTGATTTGGGGCATTGATCCTTGCTCGCGGTTCTCTTTCCTTTTGGTGATTCAGGCGATGAACTGGCCTATTTATGCAGCCATGTTTCTCTTTTATGAGGTTGTTGTTAAGTTGCAAAAAAATCTCGAGCACTGGGAAAAATCCTTTGTAATAATTTTATTAAACTTGAAGACTCCAAACTGTGCCAAATCAATTCAGCCTTTCTATTTTTCATGCATTTAGTAAGACTGTTAGTCTGTGTTGTTATTTTCCTGTAATGTATGAATGCCTATTCTTCATCTTTTGTGATCTTTCATAACTAAATAAATATAGATCATGTTTTCTTGACTCCTCTATGTTGGCTAACGTTATGCTAGATTATGCTATGCAAATTAGAGGGTCTTTGTTATGTTTAAAGTGCTTTTGAGAAAATTTACTTGATAAACAACATTTTGGTGATTCAGGCCTTTGCATCCTACATTGTGCTCTAGTAAATTTGTCTATGTTTTTGGTGCATTGCCTGTAGTATAGATTTCATGTTTTCCTATCTTTCTAACCTTTTACCTTCCCCACTAAATGAAGAGTCGGCTTTGATAAAATCCTGTAGGTCACTTAGCTAGCGCATTATGTCCCACAGTAGCTAAGTTTCCCATAAAACTATTGCTACCTGCAAAATCTTGCGTCAACAGAAGGAAAATAAGCCCAACCATAAAAAAAATGCTGATTACATTGCTTAGAAAGTACAAGCATGTGTTTTCTTGGTCTTATGAGGATTTTAAGGCATATAGAGAAGATCTTTTTCAGCACGAAATTCCACTTAAGCCAGACGCAAAGCCATTCAGACAAAAGCAGAGGCCTATCAACCTAATTCTAGAACCTACGATGCAAAAGGAGTTAGAAAAAATTAGAGATGGAGGTATCATTAAACCCATTAGACATTCAACATGGGTCTCAAATTTGGTTTCAATCAGAAAGAAAAATGGGGACATAAGATTGTGTGTAGATTTCAGAAATCTGAAAGTTGCTTCCCTAAAAGATGATTATCCACTCCCAAACATGGAGGAAATATTGTACAAAGTAACAAGATGTGAGCTATTGTCAATGATGGATGGATTTTGTGGGTATAATTATGTCAAAGTCAAGGAATCTGAGCAATACAAGACAACATTCACTACACGATGGGGAACGTATGTCTATGTAAGAATGCCATTTGGTCTCACAAATGCAGGAGCTACCTTTCAAAGAGTCATGGATGTGGCATTTTTAGATCTAATTAATCCTATAATGGTGGTGTATCGGGATAATCTCACTACTTATTCCAAAATGGTAGAGAATCATGTGGGAGATCTGGAGAATATTTTCATCAAAGCCTTGGAATACGGTATTAGTCTTAATCCAGAAAAAATGTCATTTTGTTATTACAAAAGGTAAAATTTTGGGGCATATTGTGTCAAGAGGTGGGATTAGGATAGATCCTAAAAGAGTAGATGCCATAAATAAAATCCCCATTCTCAAAACTGTTAAAGCAATTCAATCATTTTTTGGCCAAATTAACTTTGTTAGAAGGTTTGTGTCAAATTTTGTTGAGATTGTTAAACCTATATCTAAGATGTTGAAAAAATGAGAGAAGTTAGATTGGATTGTTGAAGCTATGGATGCCTTCATATCTATAAAAAGAGCTATCAAAGAGGCCCCTATCCTAAAGTCCCCTGATTTTGCTAACCCATTTTGGATTTTTTCTTTTGCTTCATTTCATACCATAGCTATTGTCGTGTTACAAAAGAATGATGAAGGCTATGAGCAACATGTTTCCTTTTTTAGAAAATCTTTGTAGGGGTCAGAATTGAAGTATGATATTATGGAAAAATAGGCTTATGCATTGGTCAAAGCAGCAAAGGCTTTCATACCTTATCTTGTTGGAGATAGGGTAATTGCTTATGTTCCACATGTAGTTGTGAAGGATATCTTCGTGCAAATAGAAGTGATAGGGAAGAGATGCAGATGGATTAATAAAATCCAAGAGTTCAATATGGAGATTCAAATTACCAAACTGGTAAGAGGACAGGGTCTGACAAGGCTGATGGCAGAAACGAATATTGAAGCAAACCAAATCTGCAATGTAGAAGGTAAGGAAGAGGTTGTTGCAAGTATTGAACATACTCCATGGTATAAAGATGTGATGTATTATCTCAAACACATGAAGTGTCTTGAGGGGTTGAATGATAATAAAAGGAGAACCTTGAAGTTGTAGGCTTCTAAGTACGTTTTTATAGAAGGGGACTTATTTTGGAAGAATAGGGATGGTATATTGTTGTTATGTTTAGACAAGTCCTAGGAAGAACATGTCTTGAGTGAAATGCATGAAGGGGTGTGTGGAGGCCATTATTCTACTAAGACCACTGCACACAAAATTCTCAGTGCTAGTTATTATTGGCCTAAGATGTTCAATGATTCTTTTGCACATGTGAGGAAATGTGAGGCTTGTCATAAATTTTCAAGGAATTTGAAGTATCAAGGAGCATTTCCACTTAGACCCTTGCAGGTAGAAGCACCTTTTCACCAATGGGGAGTTGATTTCATTGGAGAAATACAAGAAAAATTAAGTGGAGGACTTAGGTGTATATTATTGGCCACAAATTATTTTACTAAATGGGTGGAGGCTATCCCAACTAAGCAAGCAACGAGCAAGGTAGTGGTGAACTTTCCAATGGAGAATGTTATAACCAGATTTGGTGCCCTGGTCAGATTTATCATAGATAATGGGATGTGTTTTAGATTTGATGAGTTAAGATATTTTTTGCAAAACATATGGCATTGATGTTTCTTATTCTGCTCCATATCATACACAAGCGAATGGTCAGATGGAATCAAGTAATAAAAGTCTCTTGAAGATAATGAGGAGGATGCTTGATACACATAAAAAGGCATGGGATTCAAAGGAAGATTGGTTGTATGGGCAGATAGGATCATAGTAAAGGAGGCAACTGGAAAATATTCATTTGAATTGGTGTCTGGGACACAAGCCAGGATGCCATTGTAGAACCTTTTGCCAGTTTATAACTTTATTTTGCAAGAAGACATGGATATTTCTGATTCAATGGAGGAAAGAATGGAGAAGCTTGCACAACTTGATGAAATAAGAAGAATGGCTCAAAACTAGAATGTGAAGTTGCAGTCACAAATGAAATATATTTTTGATAAAAAGGCCAAGGAGAGAAAATTTGAATAAAATGACCTAGTGTTGATGTGGAATGCTTGGTGTCAGGAGAAGGGGAAGAATGGAAAGTTTGAAGCTTTATGGATGGGCCCCTTTGTGATAACTGGTAAAGGAGGTGAGGATTCCTATTTCCAGCACAATATGTCTAGAGAGGAGTAGGAGTTGCCTATACATGGGTAGTTCATGAAGCATTTCTTTTCTTGAGGAGTAATAGAGGATTAAGGATTGCCATGGCATGAATAATTCTTAGCAAACCTCTTTAAACATTCTTTTCCATGCATAGTAGTATAGGAAATTTGAAGGGTTTGGGTTTGCCAATACATGGATATTCTCAGAAATTCCCTTTTTGGGAATATTTGTTTCCTTTCCATGTACAGTGGTGTAGGGTCTCTTCCATTCTCCATTTCTTCCATCCTCCATTTTCCATCTTCCATTTCCCATCCCCTTCACCCTTTCATTCCTTCCATCTTCCATTGCCTTTATTTTTCATGCCTTTTTTTGTCTTGGTCTGCTCTCCCAGTGATATTATGGATTCTTGCAATGATTGAAAAATCACTCATCCCCAATAGGAGCCACTGTTAGAACAAAAATTTTCATAAAAAATTCTAAGGGGTTTAACCCATTTGATCCCACTATTTTGCTATCTTCTTTGTGAAATAATTCATTTCAGCCCCATCCATAATGTTAAAATACCTTTTACCACCAATGTTTACCCTTCACAGCCTTCACCTCTTTACCATAGCCTTTTGCAAAGTGGCTCATGGTATCACGCTTAGCGACAACCATGTAACAATCACGACGATACCATGGCTGGTCAAAACAATGACCGTGGTAGCATGGTGGGCATGGAGATAGCGACGGAGAATAGTCACTGCCATACCACAGACGGTCAAAATAGTGACTATGATAAGGTGATTAGTAGTAAAAGTGACAACAAATACCACCGCGGTACTGCCAGGGGTTAAAACAAAGACTGCAATAGAGCAGTGGAAGGGACATGTGCAGTGACAGTCAAACACCATGTAGCCGCGGGAAGCAAAATGATAGACCGCAGTGGAGCCATAGAAAGAGAAGGCCATGGAGAAGTTAAGAACCACCACACCACAGGAAGACATAAAGTCGATCATGGTATGGTAGTAAATGTAAGGCAGCTTCGCATAAATAAATGAAATTAAATATTAAGTAGCGGGCAAAGTAATAAAATAAGAAGACGTGCAAACTATAGTTTAAAATATTTAATTTTCTGATAAGGAAACTTAATTAAATATTTCAATTTTTGTCAATGAATTCAAGCGGTTGTAGTGGGTAAATGAAGGGTCACGACCCTTGGGATCTACTATATAAATGTATTGAAAAATCAGTTAAATGGGGGGAGAACAGAGGATAAAGAGATTTTCTTTAAAAATAGTGAAAACTGGGAAATGAAAATAATGTACAGACCTTTCTGAGATAGAGCAATGGAGAACATATTTTGGTGAGATTATTTCTGAATTCAGTTGTTGTGATGTGATAATTTACGCTTCTTATCTGGTTGTATCCAATTCAAAGTTCTTTGATCGTTTAAATAAATGTACCAAGCATATTTTTGATTTATCAGAGTGTATTTTTTCACTTTGTGTGATTTAGTTAACTAGTGTCTATAAGTTAGAATTAAATTCTTTTAATGAGTCACAATGGTTTTAAGATTTCTTTTGGATAATTCAAGGAGACCTTGATAGGAAAACATTCTAGCATGATTTATGCAAGTCATAGAATTTCATATTTCCAAAGTGCCCAACAATTTGAATCATGTTAGAGGGAAACATATGATTTTGACTCCATTGCTCATGTGGATAGAAGGCACTGATCTGCCACAACCCAGAAGATAAATTTCATGAAAAAATAACATTTTTAAATTATTTCTTTCATGCTGTAGGAGTAGTAGTTATGATTCTATCTATTCACTTCCAATTGCCATTGTGAATAGATTGATTGAGCGGGAAATACATTTTAAATCTACAACATATACATAGGTGCACCCACCTAGGTCTAGCAGAGCCTAAAGAGTAGAAGGTTAAATTGTACTAATTGGCCTTGTACATTGGCCAAAAGCATTGTGAGAGCTTGGCAACCTCTCATGGTTCAAACCTACGTTTTTGAGACCCAACATGGACCAATCCCTCAAAAAACTAATTTTTGATAAACCCAGGATCTACCTGCAATCTCATAGGAACATTGCAATCTTCCAAGGAATTAAATATTTTTAGATCATGGACATTCATTCAATTGAACTAGATAAATGCCCACAATTGAACTAAGCACACAAACATCGGGTATAGGTTGACCTTGCACAACAAACCCACAATCAAGAGGTTGCCCAAAGTATGAACCAAAGATTGCTACAACACTCCAAGCACTAAATCACAAGCACTATCAAATCATTTAACTCTAAATCTAAAATGAATTCAAATATTTTCAAGCAATTTTAAAAATTAGAATAAGAACCATGCGAGATTAATCAATCCAAAGAAGGCACCAATAATAACACAATGTCTTCACTTTCATTGAATCACCTATAATAGAATCAATTCTGATATTTTTTACTACAACACTTGCTTGAAATATGACTAACTGCTAACTCTAACCTTCTGCTCTAATCTTCTATCTTGTCTTCTATCTAACCCTTTACAAATGAGGCAAAATTCCATACTTATAGAGACTTTGTCCTATGCCAACCAGAGCTAGGCTGACAGAGAAGGTCAACCACCAACCAGTTCAGCCCTGGACAACCCGCATTAAATTAGTGCCCCACATTGAGTGCCTGAGGCACCTTCCTCAGATCGACCTGGGATCTCTACAAATCTTGATTCAAATTGAACAAACCCTGCAGGTCCCTTCCGCCACTAATGTCCCACCAACGCGAAGAAGAAGAATGGTAATGTGCATGCAATGTGAGTTTGAAAATGGGCCACCAATCGACAACTGAGCTGGGTATCTCCAATGACTCCAATCAAGTCCAACTTGTTCCAATTTTCCATGTCACATCCAACTTAGGTAAACGGCCAATGAGCATGATGACAAACCTTCAATTGGTCATGCGAGTTTTACCTACCTACAACCACAAAGTGTACTTGATTGTATCCCATGGATCAAGCAACATCTTTTAAGTACGTTCATCCTCTTCCTGACCCTACTAGCAACAACATGCTCGATCGAGCCTACACCCAAAATTCCACAATAAGTATCCAATATAGCATGAGAATCCAAGTTAGTCAATCACGAACAACATATTCAATCACCGAAGAGATCAAAACAGCCATTAGAATCCCTTAAAATATCATTAAAGCATCCTTTCTCAAAGTTTAGGATTTTAACCCCTTCGTAGAATTCAGGTCAGGAAGGAATTTCGGGGAATCCTGGGCAAGGCGGATTTTAGCAATGAAAGCACAACCAGCATGCAAAGCTGCTCAATCAACATCCAATACTCAAGAAACACTTGGAAATACCTTCAAATGATCTAAATAAACCATGCAATGAACAATCATTAACAATTAAACCATGAATCCTTTCAGTTCATGATAAATAAAAGATCTTAAAAAAAAATCGTCGAGGACGGAAATCTCTGAAACCAACAAGACTTAACACATCTCAGGATAATGAAGGAGGAATAGATTTCAATATTTTCCTAAGGCAACGGATTCTCATGAATTCAACATAATTCCCACACCATTCACTGAAAAACCTGACCTTCCAACTCCAAGGTGAGCAAAACCGCACTACCACGAGCCACCAATCCAACCCCCAAGGTAAGGCAGTAAACCGTACCACCACAATCCAAGCATGAAGCCCTCGTGGTATGGAGGTATACCACACAACTGTGCCCTATCCTAGAGACACTTGTGGCATCATGGTACCACCGTGCTACCATGCCAGATGAACTACCCCCACACTACTGCACCTCGGAATGTAGACCCTTGCAGTATGGCGGTAAACCGCACCACCGCAACAAAATAGCCAAAGACGTAGCCCAAAAATTTGATGAGGTGAAGGAAATTCAGAAAATTCCAAGGAAGACAGAGTTTTGAAAAGCATTTAATATCTCTGAAGATAGTGCAGAACTAGCCCCTGTCGGGTTTTCCAAGCTGCTAGGGAAATCCGCCAAGGGAGGAAAATCTTGAAACTAGGAAAAACCCCAAGATTGATCCAAAGACAAAATTTTCAAAGTGTTAGCTCAATAGGGGCACATTACAAGCAAGATAAGCATTAAGGAACATTCCAAGGTAACCAAAACCCAAGGCCAAAGGACCAAAGCACCAAAAACCAAAATACCAACATTTTAAAAGACAAGCCCAAAAGGAAAAGCCATAGAAAAGAGCCAAAAGACCAAGCAAAGAGGGTCCCTAATTTCAGTGGGGCATGTGTGCAAAAAATACACAACACTTATAAATGTTGACAATCGACTTATGGCATTCCTTAAGCCAACTGTAAGACATGAATCCCCCCTAATTTCTAATTCCATTATATGTTGTTAAATACATCTATGAAAAGGTCATTAGAAATTGTTTCTCACACAAAAAAATATCATAATATATTTAGTACTTAATCAAAGTTACCAATAAATGTTAAATTATAATATATAATACCTTTATAAAATTATGAAAATCATGTGTTTTAAATCCTATGATATGTCCATCAACTGTAAAAGCTTTAGCCAATGATGACCCATAGCCAGTAGGTGTCCTTATTAAATGGGTTACATTTTTTAGTTAGTCTAGCTCTTCTTTTTCAAAATCCATGGAGCTTCTATATATGTTTAATTTTCCTTGTTTGGCCACAAATGTTTTCTATCAATTTTGGTATGCGAAAGAGAAATATATCTCCTCGAAGAAAAGGTGTCCTTCCCTTTACCTGATATATGTCAAAATATAAAATCTGGGACATTTTTGAAGATGTGCATAGGATCTAATAGGTGAGATATTAATAGATCCTTCTAGTAAGGGATCTCATAAAATATGGATTTAATTTTCATTCCTTTTGGCATATTAACTAAAACTTATTTTGGTTCTTCAATTGAATCACCCCGATTCAAAAAATCCTCCCAAGCTTTCAATTTAGCATCCTCATACTTCTTAAGCCAATCACCTGGACCCGTAATCATGGGAGGGCCTCTATTTTTAACTTTTCCATCAAATTGATTCTTTAGGCGATTTCTAAACTTATGATCTAGTGGTAGCGAAACCGTGTTGTTTGCGTAAATAAATTTATGTAGATATTTAGAATATCTCCCTTGAAATCATTTTGCACATCTTCGAAATGAAAATATCCCATTTTTTTGAAACCCTATAATTCAATAAGTAATGTTAATAACATCAAAACAATAGTATAAAACTAAGTATGAAAGTTGGGATGAAAATAAATTATGAGTGTAAATATGTAATTTTTTTATCTTACTAGAACAAACACCAAGTCCTGGGAAATCATGAATAGTCCAACATAGCACACCATATAAAATGAAGGACCTATTTGATGGAGGACGTGATATGTCATACATTTTTATGCCTTTCCATAGCAGTTACATCTCATCAATAAAAGGCACAAGATAAACATCCATGTTTTTAACTTGATGTTTTTCTGGAACAATGAGAGTCAGCATAAGGCAATCCTTTCTAACACTCATCCATGGGGGAATATTGTATACTATCAATATGACTGGCAAAACACTATAATTTGAGCTTAGGAAAGAGAATGGGCACACTCTATCATTTGCAAGACCAAACCTGATACTACGGGGTTCATCTTTGAATTTTCTTGGCTATTTTTCCTCTATGTGTTTCATTGCTTTGGATTCAGCCAGAATTCGCATCAATCCATATTTACTATTTTTCTTTGCATGTCATTCCATCAATTTGTGCAAGTGACTTGTAAGGAAACATTCGTTGAAGTCTAGGTATAATTGGCATGTGATGTAAATCCTTCTTTGGAACTATAGGACCTTGTACATCTATACGATATCTCTTCTCTTTGCATATAGGGAATTCTACCTTGTTTTGATATTCATCTCTATATAATCCCCAACTCAACCAAAAATAGACGCACCTCTCTATAAGTCGATGGCACACATTCTCTTCAAGGAATATTTTAGTTTTTAGTGCCCTGTAAGATTGCCAGAGATTAAATCAATTGAATGTTTGACTTATGATGAACATGTTTGATATGTCAATCTATACGAGGAATTTTTATATACAATATATGGTTTTAAAACACCCTTAAATAAATATAAACGAAGTTGATGAATACTTACGAATTATGTACACCAATTGACAATGCAAAGTAGGAAATAGATTTCAACTCACTTCAGTAGGGTAGTGAATCCTTTGTCTAACCAACCAAATAGTGACTTGATTTATAATAATATTAATGTGCATGCAAGTTTTGAGGTTCTACTTGCAACCGATTTGAACACGGGTGTCTTTGTTGCTTGCTTGATGGAGTCTTTCAAGTTGTTATCATCAACATTACATTGGTGGTAATTACCCATTCTATCATCGTTACTATCAACCATATGATTTTTTGGTTATTATTTTAGAACCAAACTTATTCTTACCACAAACCTATGAACTTGCCAAGGATAATTATCAGTAAGGGCAAGGATTGACCAACACATAAGTAAAGGCTTTTGGGTCTTTACTTCTTCACTTTAGGCTCTATTAAACAAGGGAGGGTAATCCTTAAAAACTGTGTTCCTAGATATTGGTGTGTCTTTAGTATCAAACACAAGGTAAACAAATGATTCTCCTTAAACATTTTAAAGGCATCCTACCCTGAAGATTTGGCTAACCTTCACAATAGTGACTAACTCAATCAAGAGAATATATAATTCCTTGTACACTCCTACACACCAAGAAAAACAGTCAGAAAATAATTTGATTATATTGTGTGATCATCACTCAAGTCATTTATTAAATTGGAGGATGAATACTAAACCAATGCAGTGCCATATTTTGGAAAAATGGAATCAAACCATAAACATATATGATTAGATAGCATTACTATATTTTAGAAAAAGTACCCCCAGCCTTAGAAATAATGCATTACAACATTCCCACTAGTTATTTCCATAATTAACTTCTTACTAGCATCCTCATGCAAAATTTATATCAAACCCACTATTAAGTTCAAGCATTTACATACATTCCTTGAATAGACAAGTAAGAATAAAACAAAACATCTATTGAAATTCAACAGAGACAAATAAGATAACCATTGATTATCATATTCATAGCTTGTATAATTTGTGCATAGGAGACAAATGTACAAAAAATTAGTATTAGATAGTTATCTATATTGTTATCAAAAACCATACATAATGGTTGATACCTTTCTAGAATGTGTTACTGAATAACTTAGTATCCATTTTTCCTTGTACTTATTTCCTTTTAAAATAGCCCCCATATTGACCTCACGACTTCTCAACCTCTTCACCCTCTATATAACTAGCCTTAAAATCCCTTTTCTAAGATAAGGGAGCAACAAGCACTAGGTTGAATTACATTTAACATTTCATTTCATTTTCATTTTCATTTCATTTTAATTTTATTTTCATTTCAAAAATGAATTTTAACAGAAAACAAGAGAATATTCCCCAGTTGATTTCAAGAACCATCATTCTAATTCAAGTGGAAACAAAAATAGAGTTCAAGAAATCGTTAATTAGAGAAACCTCACCAGTCATAAAAAGTGTAGTTGTGGTAGTACCAAAACATGTAAATCCACCTTACCCCGAGAAACATCACCATCAATAGAAAAGAATAAAAGATCAGAGATCCACTTCATAACACACCATCCAAAGAAAGCAAATTAACACATAGGACCAAAATTTTGAGCACCCACCAAGGAAAGAAATAGGATGTTACTTTTCCTTGTGACTAGGAGAGTAGGTGTGTCTACTCAGTGTCCTTATCTTTAGTGGAGTATTCATCATCACCTCATCCTCAAAATCAACCCAATCCTTCATGGCCATGAGATATTGATGATAGCTAGAATCAGACTCATTTTTCTTGTCAGAAGAATCATCAGAGACCTCAATAGGAGAATGATGATGTCCCATGTAAGCCCGATGATATCTATTCCTTCTAGGAGCTTCCCTTTCTAGCCTCTCAACTTTCTTATCATTTCATTTGGCTAACTCCTCTGAGATAGTTTGACCCCTTAGGTGATAGGCACATTTGAGAACACCCCATGTTGAATATTTGACAACTCTTGTCTTCTTTATTGGTGTTACTGGTACTTCTGGTCCACCTTTTTCACCTTAAGGAGAAGATTCCTTAAATTCAAGAGGATTGAGCCTCTTGGAATGCTAGACTGACTTGATATTCACATTTACCTTTCCTATTCTCTTATTCTGCTACTTACTAGAAGTTCTCAGAGCAAAGTAACCACCCTACTCAGAAATAACTAACTTAAAATCACTCCCTCTCTTAGAATTCATATTTTCACAATCAAATAGTGGTAATAATTAGGCAATTGAACCTCATTAAATAGAGCAATTGGTGTGAGTCTACATTAATTTTATAGGAAAGCTTTTGTGAGAGCATTGGCAATCAATTAATCTATTTTTAAATATCAATCGTTGATCATACTTTGAACCAAATCAACAGTTAAAAATTCTATATTATTAATGATAACAAAATTAAACGTATGCATTTGATACTCATCCCAAATCAAGAGACTCAAGTGAGATAAGTATTTCCTTAACTTGCATGTCAATCATACGCTTAATTTCCCAACCAAACATGTGTCACATTTACCTACTTGCCCATAGAGAATAACTCACTTGTAATTGATCATAGCAAGACAATAGGGAACGATCATGATTTACCCTTAGAATATCGGCCTGTACCTTGCCTCACTTAAATTTTATCTTCCCACGTGTACTAGCTTCTAATATATTTGATGGCTCTTAAATTGTTTACCAATCTCTCAAGTGTGTTCAATAAATAGCTCAAACTTAGCATTATTTTTACCTTGGAACGATCTCATCTAATATCTCTGACTACATCCATCTTTACCAGAACATTCTAAGTTCTTATAAGTAGTCCATGTGGCACTTGTCCTCATGCCCATTGGAGGATACAATATATGGGAGAAGCCCTCATGAGATAGCAGAGAGTGGTCAATATTAGACCACGTCACCTGCCATCAACCATCGATCTCATCCTCCAAAAAAAAATCCTTCATCTTTAGAACCCATTGAACCCCACAAAATGACATGTGTCACACTGCTCGCTAACCCATATGATTATCTCTCCTTACCACTGCAGAGAAACAAGAGTGAGAGGAAAAGCCCTGGTGAGAACACGTGTTGTGTATTTACCATTGATTATGCCATGGAATAATATCTACTACCATATGAAGATTTAGGTCTCACCATCAAACAATACTACGTGGCCATCGCCCGCTAGCCTGTGTCTTTAAAATTATACACAATAAAATAAGACAGGCTCATGGGGAGTGGTAAATATATGGCCATTTCTTTAGTCCATCAGCCATTGATCCTCTTTGAAAAAGTGTCAATCATCTTTACCAATGATATTGGGTCCACCAATATACCAGATATGTGGTCGAAGCCCACCAACCCGTGCGAATAAAATAAGAAGCAATAGACCAGAACATGCATATGGGGAATGGTCAAGATTAATTCCCAAAATCAAGAGGCCAACAATGAAGCTTTATTTCTTCACATGTTGCATATTTTAATCATAAAAAGGGGTCATCCCTAGGGTGACCAACAAACCTAAGATTAGGGGCCAGTGAAACAATGACTATGATGGCACAAGTGACAACTTAAGTGACTGGGAATGGGGAAAACAAGTCAAAGCAATTTTAAAAAGACCAAGAGTTTATTTGATTTATAGAACAATTTTTTGAAGTTTTATGGATATAAAACCCTATCATAGTGATGAGAATATGACTTTAAATCAGGCACAAAGGACCAAGCCATGCTTTCACAATTTTTTAGGGTGGAACCAAGAATGTTTCTAAGGGATTCCATCATGATCATTATTGTCATCATTATTTCCATCCCCAAAGAAACATGTATGCATTTCGTTCAATCCTTCTTCATGCACTATATTTTCACTATCATCATCATCATCATTAAGGCTAGGTGGCATGTCATCAGTGTAGGTGGATCTCATCAGCTCTTCAAATATCTCATCTAGTAGTATTCTCTTCAATATTTCTCTTTTCACCCTAGTATTGTTTAAAGGATGGTTTGGATCATCCCATCCAAATATTAACAACCCAGTTGGATCTTGGGTATTACTATGTGTTTTATCAACATCTTCTACCTATCAATAAATGAAATCATTATTGAATGTCTGGAAACAATTGGATAAATTATAAATGTATCAATTTCAAATAAATATAATCAATTATGGCTTAAAAAATAAAATAAAAATTGTATGAACATATATACATCAATTGAATAATGGAACATTATTTTATAGACTACCTTTTTTATACAATAATTTAAATAAAACATAATTTTGATAACATAGTTTATAGAACATCTATCCACACTCATTTATTATTCTTTGGTTTTCTTCCCTTAAGAACATCCTTAGGGAGACCTTTTTCTTCCATCTTCTTTAACGCAGGAGTGTGTTTTAAGAAGGGGTAATCAATTAATAACTTATCCCTAATGGTAATTTCCATAATATCCTCAACCATTATCAATCTATCAACATCTCTTTCCATATCTCCATCTTTATCATTTATAACCTCAACAAATCGATAATTCGGTCTTACAGTAGGGTCCCTTCCCTTACTACTATTTATAAATCTTGCAACATTTTTGTGTGTGTATGTACACCCATATATATACATAAGATGACCTCTATTCATTTCTTTTCCACTTTCCAATTAGAGACAATGTGTATACATATTCAAATTTAGACCAACCATATGTTGACATGATAGGCTTATATTTTGCTAGCCTTCTCCATTCACCACTATAATATGATGGACCATAATATGGAATTAATATCTTAGTGGTTTATTCTAAATTGTTTCTATGTTTAGATCCCACATGTACATTTTGGACAATAAAGAGGACTAGATTCACTCCATGAATATTGGAGGGTTGTATCATGTAGTTTTATCCCAAAAATTGAAACACCTTGTACACTCTAGGTAGTTTTTGATCACTAGGCCAAGCACAATATAGTCGACGATCAAATGTCTCTTTGTAAATTAATCTCAAACTTAGGGGAAAGTCATCATCACCATCACATTCATTCTCATAGGGTATGTAGTCCACTTTCCCCTTGTCTTTAAGAAAATTATTCACCTTTAAACCAGTTCTTGTTTTGTTACTTGTTTTCATCAATTCCTCATCTTCTGAGTTGTTATATTAGCACATATTTTTGTTATATGTATCATTTGATAAATGATCATTTCCCTCTAGGATAGAATTCGGTGATCCAGGAAACTTTAAACCAAGAAATTTATCTTGCAAGTATCCATTAAGAAAAAAATAGTTATTTAAATAATATTAAATAATTTTTAAATGAAGTATACATGTTATTTATATCAAATTGGAAACTTCCTTACCACAATTCCTATTGTATTGGAATCGATTGTATAGGGCATACTACCAACTGGAAGGTCATCATATATGTAATATCTTTGTAAAATTTCTTGTTTGAATTGTTTCTTTCCACGACATACAAAACATCCACAAAAAAACAAATTTCTCAAAGTATTCATCCCATGTACTATAGTCCTGACCAACCTCTTATGAACAGTGCAATAATTTTTTGTGTCTGTAGAATCCATTATCATATCCTCTTCCACCCATTGTCTTCTACACGATTTAACACTTTTAGGTCCATGTCCATGTACATATCTTGTTTTTTTTCTAGTTGAACGCTTAGGCTCTGCATTTGCTCAATCTCCATCTAAAATAATCAATAAAATCCATTAATTTATGTCCAAATTGGATGATACATTATAAATTTCAATAATACTATGAAAAAAGATGGACGTGTCACAAAATGCCATTATATTATATTTTCCTAAGTTCAGTCAAAATTTGAGTACCTAATGTCCCGCTTCATCCATTGTGTCCTCATTTGATATAAAATGAGTTCTTTCCATGGCCTCATCTCGCCCCTATAATACACAACATAGTAAATAATATTTAGTACACCTATTATATCATATCAATGAATATGCTATCCAACAAAAAACCTCAATTTAGTCATATATTTGACATATTGATATCATGTTTTGGCCATCCTAATTTTCAAACTTTTCCCTTGATCATAGAATCACATTTAATCACCATTCCTATTCATTTTCAACCAATAAGTTTGACCTCAAAGGCCTCATGGAAAAAAAATGACTTTATCTTCTCTATGTTGTAGCATTTTTGAATTCATAAACAACTTCCTCCTTTGGTTGAGGTTTCTTTCTCTTCTTACCTATATTGTATCTATAGATTCCATAGTCATGTCTATTTCCACCCACTTTCTTCTCTATGATTTAGTAGTTCTACGTCATCCATGTCCTCTCTCCATGGCCTCCTCTAGATCCTATAATATACAACAATGGTGATAGTCACATAACAGTTGTGCACCAAGAGAATATTGTTGAAATTATCTTGTTAATATGCTCGCTTTTCATTAGGATGCACTATTGGTTCTAAAAAATGTAGGTTTTAACCATAAGAGTTTGACATGCCCTTACAACATTTTTGGACAACATACAAGGCCAATTACTCAATTAAACCTTCTACTCTTTAGGTTCTGCTAGACCTAGGTGGGTGAACCTATGTTAAACATGTAGATTGAAAATTGATTTCCTGCCAAGCAATCTACCCACAATGGAAAATAATAGTGAATAGTCAAAATGACTACAACTACACCTACTACACAAAAGAAAATATTTGAATATATTATTTGTTATGAATTATATCCTCTAGGATATGGAAAATCAGTTCCTTCTACTTGTTGGGCAACGGGGTTAAAAATTACAATAATTAAAGGTGTCTCCCTCTCTGACTTAATTCAAGTTGTTAGGCATATTTATAGTATGAAACTCTATGACTAGCATATTATTTCACCCAATTCATGACTTGTATAAATTATGCTTGAGTGTTTTCCTACTAGGTTCTTCTTTAATCATCCAATGGAATCCTAAAATCACTATGACTTGCTTAAAAGTAATTTAATTATGACTTTGCAACACCTATTAATAAAACCACACAAAGTGAAAAATGCACTCTAAGAAATCACAAATATACTAGATATCATGATTTAAATGGTTTTAAAAATTTTAATTGGAGATAAGGAGACAGGAAATACAAAGTTACAACATGTCAACCACCAAACTTAGAAAAGATTGCACCAGTACCAAATTGTTTACTCCATTACCCTCTGTTCAAGAAGGATTGTTCATCATTTACATCCCAGTTCTGAAAAAATATCACCTCTCTCTCCACAACTGATTTGTTCAAATTATTTATATAATTTATTCGAAGAGTCATGACTCTTCATTTAACTAGCAAAACCATTTACATTCCAAGGAAAAAATAAAAAACATTTAATTGCATTGCCTTATCGGAAAATTAAATATTTTAAACTATAGCCAAGCTTTTAAAATTCCCTTTATACCTTGAAAGGTCCTTATTTTTTCATTTAAATTATTGTTGTGGAAGTTCTTTTAACTTTACTTCTCTACTGCAGTTAACACTCTAACTGTGTGCGATACCATAGTGACCGATCCCGACTGCTACGCTCACTGCTTGCCCTTGTTCACCATGCTACCACGATCACTGGCTTAACTACCAGCGGTACTGTGGTAGCCATTTCTTAACCATCACCTAGCCACTTACTAACTACCTCACTGCCTATCTCCATCCACTGCAATCACTGTGGGTTCCATTCTAACCGCCTGCAGCATCGCGGTAGTCATTCGTCGATCGTCACCTGTTCATCGCGTGCCCTTCGTATCTCTGCTAACTGCTTGCCTTTGTTCACCACCCTACCATGGCCATTGGTTTAACTGCCAATGGTACCATGGTAGACTCTGCCCTCATTCACTATTTGTTGACTTGACTGACTGCTTACCGCACCACCACAGCCGGTTTGAAGACCGTGTGCGGTGTAGTGGTAATAGTCATATGACTATGCTTAACTGTCACCGCTATACCGCTAGCCACTTTGCAAAAGGCCACAGTAAAGTGGTGAATAACATACCTAGTGAATATTAAGTCCGTGATATAATGTATAAGGTATATACAAAGGGAAAAAATGATACTTTAATGGAAAAGATAGCACATGAATGGGCTCAAATGGGCAAAGAACTTAGAATTTTAGTGGAAATTTTTTACTTCTAACAGTGGCTCTTGTATCCCATACACCAATTCAAATGGATATTTTCCAATTTCCCTCTTCACTATAATCCTATCTTCCCATACAACCAATCTCAACTTTGAATCCCATGCCTTTTTATTTGTATCAAACATCCTTTTTACTATCTTCAAAAGATTTGTATTGCTTGATTATGCTTGACCATTGGCTTTTGGATGGTATGGGTTAGAATAAGAAATATTAATTCCATATGTTTTACAAAAATCTCTAAAATCATCAGATCTAAAACACATCCCATTATCTATGATCAACCTAACATGGGTGCCAAGTTTGGTTATAACATTCTCCATCGGAAAATTCATCACCACTTTTCTTTATGCTTGCTTAGTTGGGACAACCTCCACCCATTTAGTAAAATATTCTATTGCCACTTGTATCCATTTGTGTCCTCCACTTTATCTTTCTTGTATTTCTCCAATGAAATCAACTCCCCATTGGTGAAAAGGTGTTTCTACCTGCAAAGGTCTAAGTGGCAATGCTCCCTAATACTTCAACTTTCCTAAAAATTTCTGATAAGCCTCACACTTCCTCACATATGCAAAGGAATCATTGAATACCCTAGGCCAATAATAGCTAGCCCTGAGAATCTTGTGTGTAGTAGTATTAGTAGAATAATGGCCTCCACATACCCCTTCATGCATTTCTCTCATGACATACTTTGCCTGGGATTCATCTAGACACAACAACAATATACCATCCCTATTCTTCCAGAACAAGTCCCCTTTTATAAAAGCATATTTAGAAGCCCACAACTTCAAATTTATTGTTTGATTATCATTCAACCCTTTAGGGCACTTCATATGCTTCAGATAATGCATTATACTAGTATACCATGGAGTATGCTCAATACTTGCTATGACTTCTTCCTTACCTTCTATATTGCAGATTTGGTTTGCTTCAATATTCATTTTTGCCATCAGCCTGGGTAGACCCTGTCCTCTTAGAAACTTGGTAATCTGAATCTCCATGTTGAACTCTTGGATTTTATTAATCCATCCTCATCTCTTCCCTGTCACTTCTGTCTGCACCAGGATATCCTTCATAGCTGCATGTGGGACATAAGAAAATACCTTATCTCTAACAAGGTAAGGCCTAAAAGCCTTTGCTACTTTGACCAGTGCATAAGCCTGTTTTTCCATTATATCATACTTCAATTCTGACCCCTAGAAATACTTACTGAAAAAATAAATAGGCTACTCATAACCTTCATCATTTTTCTGTAACATAGCAGTAGCTATGGTGTGAAATGAAGCAAAAGGAAAAAAACTGAAATGGTTTAGTTAGATCAAGAGACTTCAAGATGGGGGCTTATTTGATAGATCTTTTTACAGATATGAAGGCATCCATAGCTTCAGCAGTCCAGTCCAACTTTTCTCCT
The DNA here is from genome assembly GCA_007115665.2 of Sequoiadendron giganteum. Classification (NCBI taxonomy): domain Eukaryota; kingdom Viridiplantae; phylum Streptophyta; class Pinopsida; order Cupressales; family Cupressaceae; genus Sequoiadendron; species Sequoiadendron giganteum. The sequence goes on from CM021100.1 coordinate 805,139,678, forward strand.
TTTTTCAACATTTTAGATATAGGTTTAACAATCTCAGCAAAATTGGACACAACCCTCCTAACAAAATTAATTTGGCCTAAGAATAATTGGATTGCTTTGACAGTTTTGGGAATGGAGATTTTATCTATGGCATCTACTCTTTCAGGGTCTATCCTAATCCCATCTCTTGATGCAATATGCCCCAAACGTTTACCCTCTATGACAGAAAAAAGATATTTTTTTAGGATTAAGACTAATACCATATTCCAAAGCTTTCATGAAGATCTTCTCCAAGTCCCCAACATGATTCTCTGCCTTTTTGGAATAAGCAGTGAGATCATCTTGATATACCACCATTATAGCATTGATTTGATCTACAAATGCCACATCCATGGCCCTTTGAAAGGCAGCTCCTGCATTTGTGAGACCAAATAGCATTCTTATATAGACATACGTTCCCCATGGTGTAGTGAATGTTGTCTTGTACTGCTCAGATTCCTTGACTTTGACCTGGTTATATCCAGAAAATCCATCCATCATTGACAATAAATCACACCTTGTTACTTATTGCAATATTGCCTCCATGTTTGGAAGAGGACAATTGTCTTTTAGGGAAGTAACATTCAGATTTCTAAAATCTACACATAGTCTTATGTCCCCATTTATCTTCCTGACTGGAACCAAATTCAAGACCCATGTTTATTGCCCAATGGGTTTTATGGTACCTCCATCTCTGAGCTTTGCTAGCTCCTCTTGCATCTTAGGTTCCAGAGTTGGGTCGATAGGCCTTTGCTTCTGTCTAAACAACTTTGTGTCTGGATTAAGTGGAATCTCATGCTGAAAAATATATTTTCTATATGCCTTCAAATCCTTAGAAGGCCAAGCAAAAAAATTTTTGTACTTTCTCAGCAATGTAATCAGCATTCTTCTGATGGTTGGGCTTATTTTCTTTCCAATATAAACCCTTTTTGGTGCTAATTCAGTTCCCAAATTTATTTCTTCAATATCTTCTTTCTTAATAGGTTCCTGCTTCATGAGAGAATGATCACTCCCATCATACACTCTCTCCAATTCCACAATTCCTTTGGGAAGCTTGTTAGTTTTAAGTTGCAAAACTTCCTTCCCAAATACAGTTTGTTTCCCATCCACTTCTTCCACAAAAGCATTGAAATCTATCTCTTCTGCCTCATACTGATCTATACAATGAAGAAATTTCAAAAGGTTAGTATCATCATTAAAAACTTTCCAACTATATATGTTGTTAGGGGCTATTTTTCTTGTTTTAAATTCAACATGAGACACTCTTGTCAAAGTGATATCATCTCTCTTTAAGGCTGCATTAGCCAAAAATTCAGCCATTAAATTTTCAGATCTATCTATCCAATCAATTGAAAAAGCATCAAACAATTCCATTATATTGCACACAACATTTCTATATCATTTCAGCCTCTTATTCTTTGCAACATACTTTGATCTAGCTTGTGACACAACTAGCTCAGAATCTCCCAAGATAGACAATAACTTAATCTTATGTTTGACAGCCATGTTCAAACCAATCAACAAGGCTTCATAATCTGCCACGTTATTTGTACATTCAAAAGCCAAAAAAAATTAATATTTAAATATTGTACCTTCAGGTGATATGAAAACTATCTCAGCTCCATTACCCTTCTTAGCTGCAAGCCCCATCAAAATACATTTTCCACACACCTTGCTGATTTCTAGAAACAAGTCTATCAATTGGGTCAATATTCACTAATTATGGCTAAGATAATTCTACTCTAAAATTCCCTAAATCCACAAACAAAAGCAATTAAGTTGTTCTTGAGGAACACACTCAACTATTTGATTCAATTTTGGTTCTCTATACAATTTTACCTCTTCACCATTAATGGGTATTGTGGCATATGATAAATCAAACTACACATTACCTCCAATTGCTGCAGTCCATTGTCTTGATAAAAGCATTCCAAATTGAGGAGGTGTATCAATCACAGTTATATCAATATTATAGGGTGCCTATGGGTAGGCTGCTAATTTTACTTCTACATCTTTCATAATCCCCACTACCAAGATAGGCCTACTATCCATGGCATAACATTTACCACCCTCAATATCTATCCACATACCAAGTTGTTTCATTACCCCTACTGGCATAATATTCATAGAAGCCCCTGAATCTATCATGCAATTTCTTACCAATTTACCATTTATGAGTAAGGTAGTAAAAAATGGATCAATTTGTGGTGTATTCATTAATGCATCATTTAGGCCAACTTCTGAAACTTTTATCTTTTCTTTCTTATCAACAATTCCAGGATTCTCATTTTGTTCAAAATTTACAATTTGATTCCTCCCACCAGACATTAATTGGATAGCACTTTCCCTATACTCTTTAATTTTCATCATTACAAGTAATGGGACAAATATTTTTACCTGGGATAAAGCTTGCACAAAATCAAAAGATGCACCTTCAGCTCTTATCACCTTCTTTTGCTCTATTGGTTCACCTTTGCTCTCCTCTTTCTCCCTTTTTGATGTCTGATCTATCTTTTGTTTGTCTTTGGGGAATTATTTATTTTCTTCTTTGGGGACATAATTCTATTCATTTTTATTAGGGTGCTCATCATTTGTCTTTTTTGATATTTCATGGGACATCTTTTTATCTTTCAAGAATATTCCTCTTGGAACACCTTCATTCTCATTGAATTTTCTATTCCTCAACCAATACTTTCTTTTAGCCAACTCAACTGCTGCAATAGTCAATCTTTTAATTTCTTCACCAGTTGGTCTCCTCATATTTCCCCTATTAGTCTGATATGATGTAGTAGAAGGACTTTGTTCATCATCACTTTTTTCATAGTTAAAAAAAAATTGTTTTTCTTCCATGTGAACATTATATTTCTGATGATCAACATTATATTCATATCCTCCTTCTTCTAAAGATGAATACCCTTGCTCTATTGAGTGAAGAGTATGGGAAGACAAATAGATATTATGGCCCTCTTCATTATTATTTTCTGCTATGTCTTTTCCTGATACTGACTGAGCTACAACACAATGCTCTGAAGAATTTGGCAAGTCACAAACTAAACACCAAGGACTACTATCAACCATGTATGTCCCTCTTTTCTTCAAAGGGTTAGGTGTCTCTTTATTTCTTAGCCTATTATCCATCACTGGCTTTCCATCTCTCCAATTTATATTATAAGGAATGTCATGTAGTCTTGGCCTTTCATTCCTATATGTGTTTTCATTTTTATTTGGAGGAGCATATTCTGGAACCCTAGGGTTATCCCTTTTGGTAATCATCCCTGTAGCTTTCCTATTATTTTCAATTGTGAGTGCTATCCTTTGAGCTTCAGCCAAATTTTTGGGACCCCTGTTCCTAAGTTCATATTTTTTCTTAGGATCAAAAGCCTTTAAATAGATATGCAAAGTAGTAGGATCAACCAATTTAGATCCAGGAGGTATCTTATTATGAAATTTAGAAAACCTCTTGTTGAAATCATAAGATGACTCGTTTTGATGCTTCTGAATAGTCACCAATTCATGCAATGCAAATTTAGGTGCATATTGATTCCCATACTGCTCAAGAAATTGTTCATAAAACAAATGAATAGAATCAATAGAAGCTATTGGTAGACTATTAAACCAATCTATGGCATCTTCAATTAGTGACATCATAAACAACCTCATCTACACATCTTCATACTGCATATCCAAATCTTGCACAAAAGCATTAAAACTCCTTAAATATTCTTCAGCTGTGATTGCACTACTTCCTGTGAATTTTGGGACAAGACTTCTCCAACCGTTGTCCATAGGATAAGGACATATTTTAAATCCAGCCAAATCAAACTGCTCGATCATGGTTGCATATTATGGAGGAGTATTTTGGTAATACTGATTATGGTACAATGAATTATTATTTGCCACATATTGTTGACCTTGTGGGGGTACATGCTGCTAATGAGGAGGTGGTTGAACACCTTCATGTTGTGGTGGAGCATTTTGATGTCTATTTGGCTGATTTTTATTGACCTATGGGGCTTTTGATGGGCCTGCATTACTTTACCATGTTTGTGTGGTGGCACATATTTATGCAAATTAGCCATTTGAGTATTGAGCTAAGCCTTCCTCAATTTCAACTCTTCGATTTCTTTAATTTCTTGGAGCCTCTGCTCATATTCTATTTTTTCTCTCTCCACTTCTTGTCTCTCATGTTCCAATCTTGCATTTATTTCATCTTGAGCGATATGCTCATAGTTCTCCTCAGAGGCTGCTTCATAGCCAAGTCCATCCTAATTCTCTTCAAGAAATGCCATGTTCTGATCATATTCATGTTGTCTTCTTTCTCTTTTAGCTTCACATTCAGCCATGAACTCCTGAACTTTCTTAGGATCTGGGTGATAGAAGGGATTCCTTTGTTCCTCAAGAGTACGAGGTTCTTTGGAAGGGTTGTTATCATTTGCTAGTGTACCATATGAATTGTGTGTCTCCAATGGTGCTTTTGATATTTTTTTTTTATTTGATGGGCCCATGTCATCAGATACTTTCTTTCCCTTATCATTCTTCTGAGTCCATTTAATTTTTTCATTAGGACCATCACCATCTTTATACAAAGATATTCTTCTGTGCATGTTGTGAGCAATTGTGATAGTCTGAACTCTATGATGATTTATTTCTGATATATATTTTAATTTATTAGTCTCAATATATTTGTTCATTCAGAGTTGCCACTCACTTTCCAAAAGTGAGAAAATATGCAATTCTTTATTCCCAACAGAGTCTTCTACAAAATACCAACTCTATGACAAAGGCTTATTTTTCGATTATGGTCCCCAACAAAGTCGCCAAACTGTTGGTTCTCAAAAATGCAGGTTTTAACCATAAGATTTTTCCAGGCCCTTACAACATTTTTGGACAACATACAAGGCCAATTACTCAATTAAGCCTTCTACTCTTTAGGTTCTGCTAGACCTAGGTGGGTGAACCTATGTGAAACATGCAGATTCAAAATTGATTTCTTGCCAAGCAATCTACCCACAATGGAAAATAATAGTGAATAGTCAAAATGACTGCAACTACACCTACTACACGAAAGAAATGATTTGAATATATTATTTGTTATGAATTCTATCCTCTGGGATATGGCATATCAGTGCCTTCTACTTGTTGGGCAATAGAGTCAAGAATTACAAGAATTCAAGGTGTCTCCCTCTTTGACTTAATTCAAGTTGGTAGGCATATTTATAGTCTGAAACTCTATGACTAGCATATTATTTCGCCCAATTCATGGCATGCATAAATTATGCTTGAGTGTTTTCCTACCAGGTTCTTCTTTAATCATCCAATGGAATCCTAAAATCACTATGAATTTCTTAAAAGGAATTTAATTATGACTTTGCACACCTATTAATAAAACCACATAAAGTGAAAAATGCATTGTGAGAAATCACAAATATACTAGATATCATGATTTAAATGATTTAAAAAAATGTAATTGGAGATAACGAGATAGGAAATACAAAATTACAACATCTCAACCACCGAACTCAGAAAATATTGCACTAGTACCAAATTGTTTACTCCATTACCCTCTGTTCAAGAAGGACTGTTGATCATTTACATCCCAGTTCTGAAAAAATATCACCTCTCTCTCTACAACTAATTTGTTCAAATTATTTATATAATGTATTTGAACAGTCACAACTTTTCATTTAACCAGTAAAACCATATACATTCCACGGAAAAAATAAAAACATTTAATTGCATTGCCTTATCAGAAAATTAAATGTTTTAAACTATAGCCGAGCTTTTAAATTTCCCTTTATACCTTGACCGGTCCTTATTTTATCGTTTAAATTATTTCTGCGAAAGTTCTTTTAACTTTACTGCTCTACCATAGTCAACACTCTAACCGCGTGCGATAGCGCAGTGACTGTTCCTGACCACTATGCTCACTGCTTGCCCTTGTTCACCATGCTACAATGGTCATTGGCTTAACTACTAGCGGTACCATGATAGCCATTTCTTAACCATCACCTGGCCGCTTGCTAACCACCCCATTGCCTATCTCCATCCACTACAATCATCGTGGGCTCCATTCTAACCGTCTACGACATCGCGGTAGTCGTTCACTGACCGTCACCTGTTCACTGCATGCCATTTGTGTCTCTGCTAATTGCTTGCTTTCATTCACCTCCCTGTCGCGGTCACTGGCTTAACTGCTAGCAGTACCGCATTAGACTTTTCCCTCATTCATCATTTTTTGACCCTACCGACTACTTACCATGCCACCACGATCGGTTTGAAGACCGTGCACGGTGTAGCGATAATAGTCATATGACTATGCTTAACCATCACCGCTATACCGTGAGCCACTTTGCAAAAGGCTATAGTAAAGTGGTGAATAACATACCCATCAAATATTAAGGTCGTGATATAATGTATAAGGTATATATGAAGGGAAAAAATGATAATTTAATGGAAAAGATAGCACATGAACGGGCTCAAATGGGCAAAGAACTTAGAATTTTAGTGGAAATTTTTTGGTTCTAACATACACTATGAAAAACAAAATGGGACATTGCAACATTTTTCTCTTCACAAAAATTTTACACACAGAATCTTGACAACTAGAGCTCAAATCTTATGATTACAAGATGAATACAAATTTGTTGCATAGATGGTTGTCGTTGCACCAAAAGATCAATCTGCTAATTCCCAATAGAGCTGCTAGATTTATACAATATCAAGATCCACAAGAGGCGGTTAAACCATGTCACAAAGCCTAAGAGTCATGCTGGACTATGCCTACCACAGGAAGAGGAGACCAAGGGTAACACCTTGCAACAATCCCCGCCAACACAAGCGTGGGGTTTGAAACTGTGACCTCGGCTCTGATACCAAATGTTTCATAGGTTGTTGTCATTGCACCAAAAGTTCAACCTGTTAATACCCGATACAATCGCTAGATTTATACAAGATCAAGATCCACAAGAGGTGGTTAAACCATGTCACGAAGCCCAAGCACCATGTTGGACTACGCCTACCACAGGAAAAGGAGACCAAGGGTCACACCTTGCAACAAAATTCACATCAAAAAGACATTTATTTACAAGGTGACTACAAATAAAACCTATTACTAATCATTTTAGTTCAACATCCCTTCCATGGTCCCTTGTTATCCTAGATGAAACAAAACATATTACTAATAATTTTAGCCGGTTCTCTACCTTACACTTCTTCCAAAAATTCATTAAAATCGTAGATATTTTCTCTTTGAAAATTAGAGATTGGATTCCTTATTCTTCATTGAAACCTACTTTAGGATGGAATGATGAGATCTAACAAAGTGTAAAAACCTGTCAAAATATGTAATATATGCATGCATAAAGGCAATAGACAAATATATATGATAATACATGATGAATTATCTATCAATAATACATTAAATAAGGGTGGGTTAGTGGGATCAAATATATTACACAAAAAAATCCCAAACCCTAATCAAGATAATAACAATGAATCATAGATAAGGGGTGCATCCAAGCCCTAATAAAGTATAAAATGAATCATATCTACTTAAAAATGTTAGATTTATAACCTTAATGTAGAAGGAAAAATAACATGCCTCACATAAATATCACAAGTAAATTAATTAAATAAAAATTAATAAATAATATAACCTTCCCAAGATAAAGAGTTGAGAGTAATAACACCACTAAAATAAATTCTCAAAACTAAATAATAAAAATAATGGTATTTGGATCTAGGTTCAATGAAAATATAACTATGCTAGACATTGCTAAGTGAGATAATTATTCTCTATGTCAAACTCATAAGGATACCAAGTCAACTACTTAGAGAATTATCAAAGACAATAGACAAACATGACCTATTCTTTTCAAAATGATGATGTAAATATAATGAAGTAAAAAATACTTTAAATCAATGCTAATAAATGTAACTTGAATGTTCTTGTCAGATTATTTTTTAAGGCCTTGATTCTAGATGTCATAAAATGGATTAGGTTTACCCATTTCAATACAATTACAAAGTTTAAAAAGAAAATATTGTAAATTTATTAAATCAACACACAATGATCAAGTAATAAGGTTAGTATGCATCCTCAATTCAAATTTTCAATTTTAAAAATTAAGAGAATATGCACTTGTAATAACATATATACTAAGTTCCTTTTTTTTTGTTGGAATGAAAAGTCATCTTATTTAAGTTTTCTTTTTACTTTTGAGTCAACTCTTTTTTGAACTATTGATTGTGGGATTTTGTATGAAATCTATCAAATTAACATCCAAGATTTCTTACTTAATTTCAGATCGTAAGACATTTAGAAACATCTCATAGCATTCATTCAAATTATCATAGAGCAATCAAAGAACATTCTAGAGGAGTACTTGTAATAAAAAAAATTTTATGGTCAAAATTTTCTCATGCAAATAGTGAAACAAGGTACTTGATGACTTGGGTCCAAGCCAGTTTGACACTTAATTTTACTAAAGAAAGCTTCCAAAGGTGTATTTTCAATATTTTTTTGGGCACAATTCAATAGTAGCATCAAAGGCAAAAGATTTGAGAACCAAAAATTGATATAAATAAGATGATTGCAAATAAGACTCAATTATGAAAGAGAAATACAAGATCACAACAGTGATCATGTTCAATTACAATGTAGGGTTCAAAGAATTAATAATGTTTTAGAATGCATCTACATTTTCATTTTATTATATACACTATCATTATCATCAAGAGCTAAACACTCTCTAAATTTTCATTTAGCTTATCATTTTCTACTTATAATTATTATATATATATATATATATATATATATATATATATAACATATGCGTTTAGAATATATTTTATATAAAAATATGAGAATGAAAAATATATTAAATTAAATTTAGCTTATATATGTTATGATAGATGTTTATAAATTATTTGTCAAGGTATAATAAATTAAGTGATGTTTGGATGAATTTTTTATAATTTGTTAAGTTATTATTGTTGCCACTAATGTAGTTGTGGGGTTGAATATGCAGTTGTCAATTTGATTTGGACATTATTTGATATTTTTAAATTCTTGAATGTTCATCATTAGTCTATTGTGAATTTTACATCCTTCTCTACACATAATGAGATAATTATTCTCTATGTCAAACTAAATAAGGATACCAAGTCAACTACTTAGATAATGATCAAAGACAATAAACAAACATGTTGTTCTTGCCAAAATGATGATTTAAGTATAATGAAGTAAAAAATACTTTGAATCAATGCTAATAAATTTTGACTTGTTATTTTTTTGTGGATTGGATTTGGATTCCATTTTCTATTTTTCTTGATATAAATTGAGATGAAAAAACCTATATTGATACATAAAGGTAAAAATAATTATGCATATTCAAAAAATTAGCTTGGAAAAAATCCATGTGGTAAATAATTGTGGTATAGAGTTTATATTTTAGGGTTTGATATTTTTCATGTCTATCATTTAGATTTGAGGATTTAGAGTTCAAGGTAATTGAGTTTCTAGAAAAAATGAAAATAATCAAAGATTTATTTTTATTAATCTACATAAATATTGAAGGTGAACATGCAAACTACCTCCACCCTTAATGTCAAGCATTTGAACCTCTATGAAAATTGGGTTGTCATGTCTACTAGTAATCTAAATCTCTCTCTATTCAAAAATAAAATCATTATCTATCTCTATATCATGCATCCTACTTAAAATAAAAATACAAAAAATAGTGAAAATTAATTAATATTATTATATTAGATAAAATAATTAGTAAATGTCTCTTCTTGAAGGTAAAATTTGAACACAAATATTTATTTTATTCCAAAAAACAATAAAAAATATCCTCATTTAAAAGTTAGCTTCAAATGAAGACCCACTTCCAAGCAAAATACATCATTTTGCACTGCTAGATGCTAAATTAGACAAACTGTGTGCCATCTTTTGTGCCCCAAAATGATCACATTTAAGGATAAAATTCAATGCTAAAGTTGTGTTAACTACACTCACTATAGTGTTGACTTATGAATCAAAAAGACAAAAACAAAAACTTCCAGCATGCACGAAAAGCTAAGAGTAGGATAATTGTCATTTAAGCTAATAGAATAGGAAATTAATTCATTCAATTAATTATGCACCTCTTTCTCAATTTTAGCAAATTCCTCATCATCATCTAAATTAATCACAATAGGAGGTTGAATGATAATGTCAAAAGAAGGGTTCAAATCTTATTGTAATTGGAATATAGGATATATTTTTTTGGGCGAAGGGGGAGGCTCATCATGCATTGCTTCAGTTAAGTTTGGATCTTGATTTTATTTATTGTTTTCTTCATTTAAATTTTGAGCAAGGGCACGACGTCTATGCCTACGCTTTCTAGCATCTTTATTTCTTTTAGTTTTTTTTTCAAGTTGTGTTTGTGTAGGAGTGGGTTGATCAACCATAGGTTAACTTTCTTCCTTTAGGGGAAGAATAGAAGGAACCATAGGAGGTTTTCTGACCTCTTTCTCTTTGAATTTGTAATCTTGTTTTATTCTAGGAGGTGTGATGAGATTTTTTTCATTGTATCTTGGTCTTTTGCAGGAGGTGGGTGAAGGTTATATCTTAGGTTGGTCTTGGTTATTTAGACTTTTGTTAGGATCAATCATGGTTTCATCAATGATGGTAGGCTCAGCGGTGGGTTGAGGCATGTTTCAAAGGGATAATTCAGCTATTTTCTTTGTCTTGAACTTTTGATAGGATTTGAAATAGAAGGATTATCATGGTTTGATAGGTTCTATAGGCTCGGGCCAAAATAAATCTAAGGAAAATTTTCCATAGGAAGATAATGGGTTAAAGCCACTATGATTCATAGTAGAGATTCCATCGTCAAAGGGAAAATTTAAGCATTTATGCACAACTAATAGGATGACATTCATGGAGCGAAGCCACGGATAGCCTAGCTTCACATGAAATTGATCTGATTGAGGGATGATGGAGAATGAGATATCTAATGTTTTTGGTCCTATTTGTAAGGGAAAGGTGATTGATCCCATTGTAGGGAAAGAAAAAATATTATGTGTCTTGATCCATGCTTTCAATTTATCATATATGTCTTGATAGAGCTCATGTAAAAGTAAGAATTCCTCGATGAAAACATTCTCTCCATAGAATAGATCTACTAATATCCCATTAGTGGGCTTATCATAGATTCAGACAACTATATATAGATGACCATCAGGTGCATGTTTAAGTATATCTTGTGAGGATAAAGCAACCTCAAGAGGCTTTTTAGTTTGTCCCTTACGATGTTGGGTTTTGACCAATGCAACCAAACCATTGATAGGATTTTTTTATTGTTTATCTATATCCATAGGAATTTGTTGAATTGTATCTATGTTCTCATCATCCATGTCAACATTCATCACATAAATTTTTTTAGTTTCACTAGCTTTGACAAATGAAATGTTATGTTTTGGCATAGATTTGGTAAATATTTGCATGTTTTTGTTAGAAGGGGAAATAGAATTAAATTTACTTGATCACTAACACCTCCAACAAAAATATGACCATAATCAATGAGGTCTTAAACAAGATGTTTAAGACACTTACAATGTTTCGTATCAAGTCCATTTTTTTGATTATAATGGAAATAAGCGTTTGATCTAAAGTTTGGAGGTAATGGATTATTGGGATCAAGTGTTTTAATAAGAGGCAAGGTAATAATTTTTTGTTCTAAAAGTTGGGACATTATGTTGTGAAGGGTATTGAGTAAGGGAGTGAATTTTATTTTTCAGTCCCCATAGCTAAAGGGTATTGTGGCTTTAACAGTAGCTATTTGGTTATTGGTATTTTGAGTTGTTTTTTTAGGGGGATTAAGTTGAAGGAAGCCTTTATTATTCTTTCTAAAAGGTTTATAATTTCTTTGGTTTATGGACTCAAAATTCTTAGTTCATTTAGAAGTGGACTTTGCATCTCGACTACTAACCGATTTTTGATAATCACAAAGGGAAGTACACAAATGCATGAAGGACAAAAATTTCATCATGGTAAGCTTATCTTGTATCTTACTTTGAAAATTTTATATGAACATATTTTTAAGGTGAGGATGAAGAACGTTGACATCAATTTGGGAATAAAGTGATTGGTAGCATGAGATAAAGTTAGTTATTGTATCATTTTCTTTCTGCTTACATCTCATCAAATAAGCCAAGGTCATCTTAGGAGTCATATGCACTTGGAAATGGTTGAAAAATTCCTCAACTAGTTCATTGAATGAATGAATTGAGTTGTTTGGTAGAGAAGAGAAATATTCCAAGGTAGTACCTTTCAAGGACCTAGGGAAATCCTAGCCAAAATTTTATCAATGACAAAGTCATTTCATAAGGCAGCATAAGCATTAACATGGTTAGGAGGATCTCCCTTTCATCCATATTTCTTGAATCTAGGAACCTCTACACCTTATGGCATCGGTGTTCAAAATATCTCCAAGGATAATGGGCTGATTTTGACATAATATGTAGGTGGTCCATTTTGATTTTGGTTGATGGTGGAAACTTTCTTTCAGAGGGATGAAATGGTTTGCAAAAGTTGATTTATGAGAGGGTCATTGCTTGTGTTATGAGATGGAGGTGAAAAAGGTTAAGGTGTGTATGTGTTCAAGGGACAAGTGAATGGAATTCTTATAGGTGGTAAGGTTGTAGGATATATAACATAAGATGCCACAAATGTACTAGGGATGATAGCAAAAATACCTAAGGAAGAAATCACATTACTAGCCGGTTGCATTGTTTTTGTGACTTGAGGGTTGGTATAGGTAGGAATTGAGGAAATTTTTATGGGAGGAGGAAATTGAATTCCTCCTTGGATTATGACATTTCTTGTAGGTAAAGGACAACTAGTGGTTGAGGTGAGGTGTTTTCCAAATATTTAAACTATGCATTGCATAAGGTCAAGTCCATCTTCACTTTCAATCATTTGATGAATGTTGTCTATAGTAGGAATGGCGGTAGTTGAAATTTTGTCATTTTCCACTTGATGTTGTAGGTTTTCAAAGTCCTCATGTATTTGGGTTATGTTTTCTTGTGGCACACTAGCAACCAATGTTTCAACATACATCACACTACTTGAAGGCAAGAAATTGTTAAGGGTATAGTCCATACCTAGTGTACTAGTGTTAATACTAGGAGTGAAAGAGATATCTAACCCAAGATCCATGACGATTGTGCTATCACAAGATGACACGAGTCTCAAACTTCATCTCACTATAGTATTAACAACAGGACACCAAATACTCATGCAAGGGCTTCTAAATGAAAAATGAATGCAAATGCAATATAAGCTAAGAAAAATGAAATGATTATAATAAAAATTATGTAAAATGAAACAAAAATCTATAAATAGCAAACAGAAGCTCAGAAAGAGTGCTTTAAATGATGAAAAATACAGTGTAGAATCTGCACTAGGACTAATTCGCCCAGAAGGGTGTATGAGTCCCATTGAGGGTTTTTTTCAAAAAAAAAAGAAATTTTCAATTGATTTTTATGCTTTTTATATTTTATGAGCTGTAAACTAAGTGAATATGTAGATTTTGTATGAATTTCAATGATTTGAGATACAAAAATGCAACCTATATGCACTTTCACTAATACAAAATTAGAAACCCTAGAATCCAAATTAACTAATGCAAACCTTATTGCAATGTTAATGCAAGAAATATCTAGGATGTAATGGACTCCAAATTAGAATTATAATGTCCTAAATGCATGCTCACCAAAATGAAAGGTGGAAAATTATTTTTTCTTATGGTTTAGGACATATGACAACAATGTCCACAATCTTTCATTCAAGGATGACCCTAGAGATCTCAATAAAAAAGAGAAAGAGATCTTGCAATAGGGATCTCCTATGGGTTTAATGTAAACTAATGAGGGGTTCACCACCAAGTAATAACTTGAAAAGAAAAATGTAATGTAAGAGATAATGCAAAATTTAATATTGAACCCTAATATAATGCAATGCTTCACTAAATGACCTAGAAAAGTATGTTAAACAAAACATAAAGATGAAGGATGGAATGTGTGCACCTAGAAACTTGAAGATGACCAAATGAGGCTCTAAAATGTTAGAAATTATGACTCAAACTCATATGCCAAGCTAGACGAATTAGTCCTAGATTTAGGTTTTTGTGCAAGAACAGTAATCTGGAAAATGGGTATCCAAATCTCTAAAAAATTGAATTTTGACCTAAACTAGGACTCATTCGCTAGAACTAGTGAATCATTCTAGCTAGGGTTTTCTAGAACTTCAAGGTTTGAATCTGTTCTTCTCAATCTACCCAATCTGCTTCTTTATATTTTTGGATCTAGATCTTTGTAAAACAATGTGTAGATGTTCTCCAATGTTCTCCAATGCTTGATGAACACTTTGACAATGTTCTCAAAGATTTATCTTCAATGTTTCTTCAATCTAAACCTACAAGTCACACACTAAAGAGAGAAAAACTATTGTTCTGTTAGTGCATAGGGGTTTTCCTTGGTCAAACCCTATTTTGGTAATCAAACCTTGAAATGAAATGAAATAAGAATGGAGAATGATGAATGAACAAAATATGATGTTGCAACTCACCAAACCCTAGAAATGAAGTGATGCAAACATGTTTGATATGGGTCCAATGGATTATATCTTAACCCTTGCTTGAATAAGATAGATCTTGAGTGAAATGCTAGCTTGAATCATGAAACCCTACATAACAATTATTAGCTCCAAAATAAACATAATGCATGGAGACTTTTACATAATTCTTGATGCTTGAATAATTCTCTTAAATTCTTGATAGTATGCCCTTGAAGACTCTTGAATTCTCTTGTGAACTCAATTTTCTATAAGGATGCTCATTCACCTTGCTAGGTCACTTGATTGCTTGTTAGGATGAAAATGAGTGAAAGAAACTTGTATTTATACTTGATTATGCAAGAATTCCTGAAATCACAACACTAGAAGCCAACATCAGATATAAAGGGATAAAATCTTTCCAAGAATTTGAATTAATTTTAGTTTTGGGCCACATGGGACTCATTCACCCAACGTAGCGAATGAGTCCCATTAGGCATAATTTATGGGACAATTTTTAAAAATGATTAGAAAGGTGTGAAACCAGGATAAGGACCCAAAAACCTAGGTGGGACTCATTCGCCCAGGGTGGCGAATAGGTCCCAAATCACTAAATATTGTCCACATAACCTAGAAACACCTGAATTATGATTGGATGTTGATTTGTGTCGAGATCATCCTAAAACATAAACATTATATGAAGCTTGTTGATGTAAAATAAGGCCAATTAAAGCATAAAGAAGCCTAATTATTAATGAAAACCCTAGAAAAGTGTGAAATTTTGTTACAACACTTTACAACACCTAAAATAAGGCATGATTGAGCTGATTTAATTCATAAGGGCCTAATACCTAATGTGAGTGTGTTAATGACATTAAAACACTAATTCAAGGCATCATTAAGCTCAATTTAACTTGGAGGGCCTAAACAAGTGTGAAAATGTCACTGATGACATTTTTGGACACTACAAGGAGTGTTCTCCACAACTATCATTAGTGGAAGGGCATTGTCTTGGAAAATAGTAGGGGCAAGAGTAGGAAGTGTGGGAGTAGAAACAACAAGTGGAGAATCAAGCATGAGTGCCTCAATAGCAGGCCACTTCCCATTCACTATACGAGGAATGGTAGGAGTTCATGGAGGATGAGATATGGGGGAAACTCCATGAGAACCCTTCATCTTTCTATAATCAATGGGTCTAGGAACTGTGGGAAAGATGAGAAGTTCAAACACCTAGAGCTTAGCTTTTTGCTAAGTGGGCACCATTGGGCTCCCCATGTGAGGCATGGGAGAATGATCCAAGGATGCTACAATAAGGTGAGGAGCAGAAGCGGATGGAGTAGGAGATGCAGAATAGAAAGACCCATGGTAACAAGAAATCTTCCCCTTACCCTTTTTTTGGGAGGAGGCAGCTTTTTGTTTCACAATCATGTAACCTTTTACTGAAATAGCATACAAAGATGTAGGATAGGTTAGTTTTGGTGTTGTATCCCAAATATTATACTTGCTATATGTATAATATAGAAAGTTCATCCTCAAAGGGAGTAGACCAATAGAAGAAAGCTAAAATGGATCCCACAAGAATCTCCCATGTGACACTAGTGTTTTATAACCAATGTTGTGCATAACATGCAAAAAGCCCTCATGAGAAAACTTGAGACACTTATGAATTACCAAAGTGATGCCATTTATGAAAACTTCCCATGAAATGTGCAGCTTCACCCTAAATATGCTTGACACTATAATTATAACAAAAGAGATATCTACAGCCCTAGGTCCCACCAAGACCAAAAGAGTAATATAATTGAGAGGAGGCACTGAGAGTCCATTGGATGTGTGTATCATGGCCTTTGATTCTTCATATTTCTCCCAATGCAAAAACATTATTTGGAATGTTTCTTCCAGTATAATATTCACGCATCTCATAGGGTCAACTAGGACACCACTTATAATGTTCCCCTTAACACGAGGGATAATTTACAAGGGAAAAGACTCTTTGTTCGTAGGCATATCGTGCAATGTAAAATTTATGTCTAGTGATCCACTTGCAAGTGAAGACAAATAAATACATGTGAATGATACCATGTTTACATACACAGGAGAAACAAACTCAATGGACATAAAGGATTGAGCAATTAGATAGTGACCTACATAAATTATGCTCCTAAATACTTCAGTGTCCTTATAACTACATAGCTAGGGTCATAGAATGGGTTGCAAGGCTATATGACCTACAACACAAATCTACAACATGATTAGGATACAAGAGAAGGTTCTTCAATACCAAGGGATCAAATCAAAATAGTTCACATCAGGTTCACCAAAATGTAGATAAGGGGGGACCATCACCCTTGAGACTCTAGGTCATGAAAGAGTTCTAAGGAACAATCTACCCTAAACTACCTCAGGTTCGCCAAGTGGATAAAAAAGGAAAAGGTGCTTAGGATGAAAAGGAGGGGAAGATAGCTTGCCACTTTTCTTCTACTAAAACTTAATGTCTACAGGGTGAAAAGAGTTGATTTCCAAGGTTTAGCCTACTACCTAGACAACTGACTACCTAAGGATTTTAACATAGATCTCACACTCCAGTGCAATGCGCTGGTGTCTCTAAGACATGCCAACATCTAGATGGACATAGGTCTAGAATACAAGAAAAATCTACAAGGAAACATACTAACTACAAGAGTATGCAATATTTATACTTCAATAGAAAATAGAAAGAACAAAAATACTAAATATCAAAAAATGAGACTAAGGACTAAACTATTGCAAAAATGATGAGGGTGAGAAAATGAACCTTTTTCCCATAAGTTAAATCTTCAGATAAGTCCTCTAGAAAAGCACCACCTACTTACACGAAGTTGAAAAAATGTTGGGGTTTTTTAGAGGACTACCTTAGTCAGTCCCTTGCTTTGGTGTTCCAACCTTCATGGACAACTAGATAGCCATAAAGTGTAGAAAGCGATAGAGAAATGGAAAGCAAATAGAGAAAAGATAACAATATGCTATTCAGTAAATAAAATGATGCAAAGAGTGAGAAAAAATGAAAAATGTCACCTTTGTAGCTATAAGCACTCAAGGCAAGTAGTGGAAGGAAGAAGCTTGAAAGTCTCTAATGGTGGTGTTTTTGAAACAATAACATCATGTAGGAGCCAAAAATAATAGCTTGCAGCCAAGAAGAGGTAGTTTTGAAGTCGTGGAATGAGCTTGGAGAGTGAGAATGAGTGAGAATTGAGCCAAAAAGAGTGGAGTGAGTGAAGAGATGCAGGAAGGAGTGAAAGAATGTGAGTTGATCCATTTGAACTAGCAAAATGGACGAAAAAGACCCATTTTTTCTATTAAGAAAGTAGGAGATGTTGTGCTTCATGACCAATGGAGAAGTGTAATGCCTCAATGGATTCTAGAGGTAGGAATGCTACCAAGATGGTTGTGTGGTGTGTGGATTCCTATGTGGCACGTGCATGTCCATGATGAAGATTCATCCACCGACATGAAAAGACATAAGTAGGTGGAACAAGTGAGGTGGAAGTAGTGAAATTGCATCATTAGGTTTACATTTTCTAGGGTAGGGGAAATTAAATGGGGAACTTTCCTAGGGGTACACATTCACTCCATTATAGTAAGATTTTTCCCATTCGTTTTTGAATAATGGATAAAAATAATTGATATGGGTTTCTACCATTTCAAATATATTTGAAGGCCTAAATTTTTATTAGTCTCATCATTTTAAATAAAAGGCTACCAAAAAATAATTAATTACACAAATTAATAAGTGATCTTTCAAAAAATATATAGAATAATAAATGTCAAACAAGAAATTATGACTTGATCAATAAATACATTTTGTTATTATGATCAGTTTCATCTTACCCCCTATTAAGTAATGTCCTCTCTCTGGCTTCCTCACTCTCTCTAGTTAGAGGATTATGATTTTTTTTGGCCTCCTCTTTTCTTCACTTTTGGCATTCAAGGCAATATATTCTATTTTGGCCCCCTATTTGGATACATATTTTGTAAATCTTTTGTAAAATTGATGTCGATATATATATGTAATTTTGAACCTTTTATACTAATAATATTTAGGATTTAGCTTTTATCTAAAAAATATGTTTCATTGTTAATATAAAACATAAGAAAATAATAGTATTTTGTGTGTTAGAGTGAATGGTTTTATTGTTCACATTTTATTAAGTTAACTTAGGGGTAGTTTTGCATTTAATAATTTATAACTGTATTTTAATTTTTTTGTATGTCAGTTACCTTCTCGTACTAACCTTCTAATGATTTTTAAAGGCATTCTATGTATATTATTTTTAACATATCAATTCATTTGATTTCACTCCTAGTGAAATAACTTTTCTTATTACTTATCTCGTTTGTGAAGGTTTATTTTGGTTTGCAATTGCTCCTAGGTGCTCTACTCTAACATGGTATCAAAGCTTGTCTTCTGAAACCACCTTCCATGTTGATATTTTTCACTAGACATGATTTGAGGCATGTTTATTTCCTCTAGTGGAAGTCATGAAAGTTGTCTCTATTGATTTCTCTATTGCAAGCTTTTGTTGGTGGCTGCAATAAGGGAGTGGAGGCCTTTTTCTACATTCAGAGGCATGGAGGGGATATTCTCATTCTTGTTCTTTATGTGGATGACTTGATTCTCATTGGGAGTTCTCCTACCATGATTGAGGATATTCAAAGAGCTTTGACAAAGCATTTTGATATGACTAACCTTGATCCTTTTCATTTCTTCCTTAGTCTTCAGATTCATTAGTATTCTACAGGTATTTCTATTTTCTAGTAGAATTATGCTCTTGATTTGCTTCAAAGATTTGGGATGGATAATTGTAAGACAAACCTTACTCCTTTTTAGTTAGGTTTTGTGTTGTCTTTGTTGGTGTTTTTTCCAGTACACCTTAGGAAGAATCTAGAAAGTAGCAAACCTCCATCACTAAGAATCCTAAAGATTAATGGCCAACTCGACAGGTAAAGGTTTTTGAACCTCTAACCCTTGCACTTTAAGCTCTGTTGAACCAGGGAGGGTATTTCCCAACTGTTTTCAAGGTAAAAGCACAAATTTGTGTCACACTTTCAACGAACTTATCAGCACAACTAAATTTAAGTATTTATAACTAAAAATCCATTTTGGTCAAGCATATGATCTATTAAGATTCATTCTAGCTAAGTTAGATACTTCCACATCTTTTCTAACTAAAATTTTTGGCTAAAAATATATGGAGCACCACTTTTAGTTCAATTTACCAGAAAAATAAAATTATTTGAAAAACTTGAAGTTTCAATAACTCCTGCTAATGTAAATAACATTTTTTTAAAAATATAAAAAATACCCTTTTGTAGATCCGTAAGTGTAGTTTTCAAAAATATTTTTATTTTAATAGTTTAATTATTATTTATATTTTATTTTTTATATATACTAAAAGTAGGTTGATTACCATGCCAAGGAAAAATACTAAAACTTATTAAAAAAGAATAGAAAAAAATATGATGCATTAGATAAAAGAATCTATTTCAAGATGGTATAATTTTTTTTCTATTTTAGATAAATATTTAATATGAAAGTTGACGTCTGATGGAAACAACTATTTTTTGATTCACGCACATTTTAATAGTTATTTGAAAATATATATTTATCAAAATTAGAAAAAATGTATCCATGCACTAAAGTTTCAACTTATAAATACACACAAAAAATTTGAAAGAATAAAACAAAATTACTATAAAAAGTTTGGTGTCCCATGCAACTTAATTTTTCAACATTTATCAACAACTAAATTATTGTGTTAATTTATTAAAAACTAGTTTAAAATAATTTTTGTATTTAATAAAAAAAAAATACAAACATAAAATATACTAAAAAATACATATTTTACTAGTTTACATCATTTCAAAATTCAAAACATATATGCCAGTTTTTAGTGATTCAAGTTCAAAAGTTGGATCAGCGTTGGCTATTTCTTTTATAAAGTGTGACACAACTTTGTTCTTATACCCTTCACAAGTATTGTGTTACAATGGTGAACACTTCTACATAGACAGGTTCCTTTCTCATGCAAACAAACATCATTCAGCAAAATTGTGGCCGACTTTTACACAAATAATCATCTATTTGATAGGAACAAGGTTATACTTCGAACTTATATGTCAGAATTGATAAAACATGATTTAACATTGTCATCATTATGAACCCATGGCTAGGTATTTCAGCTGATACATTAGATTACAAGAATTTACAATGAATAGACCAATGTCTTGTCAATTGGGAGCAGAGTCGAATATATGACAATCAGTAATGCATGAATTAACTAACCATGAAATACATGGCTTATCTTCGTAATGCCTTACATTATGAAAAATCATAGTTCCTAAAACATGACTTCTTATCAAAATCCTAAGCAATTATTTACATACCTACAATTCCCTTCAAGTATTTTAATTAACCCCTTGAGCTAAAAGAAGAACAGAATCATAAATTCAATTAACCATTGAAGACAAATGAAAAGACACTTGGTTTTTTCATTTATAATATGTAGTAATTGCATACAGGAGAGTACATGCTTTAGCCTTGCAGATTTGTTTTGATATTAGGGATCCATGCAAAACCATTTTAAGAACATCACATACAAAACTTGTATCCAAGACAATATTCTAGCATGTTCACTATACATTATGTATTGCTTAGTTTTTTGTATTCTACCTAAGTCATTCTGGACTCAAAATTTGACATCCTATAATGAGCCTTGAAATCCATTTTATAAGCCAAGGGAGCAGCAAGCTAAGGGATCATTATAGTTACATTTTTATAATTTCGATGTTAATTTCACTTTGTGGGGTTTTGTTCTCGAACCGTTATATTTTATCATTTACACACCACAGGAAAGAAAAAGGAAAAAGGAGAACCAAACCATTTGTCAAAGATGCCACACAAGCCTTCCAAAAGGCACCATCACTAGAATCTGCACATCACTCAAAACTAGGAAGAGTCACCATCACCACCAGTAGCCAAAAACCATTAAACCAGCCATGTAGGAAGTACACATCACAGCACCCAGGAACCAAACACTAGAAAGAAAGGAAACACGGGTGTCACCCAACCTTGTCAGCTACTAAGTGAACACCCTCATGAGGGTTCTTCATAGAGATTTGAGTTGCAACTACCACCTCATCATCTGAGTTAGTATATGGCACTAGATAAATTAGGAAATGGCTAGCACCAAGGCCGACTCCTTCACCTTCTTTCAAAGAGCTATCAGTAATTATGACTAGAGAGTCAGGCTTCTCTGAACAAACCCTAGGGTTTGCATCTAGGCTCATTAATTCTTTCAAAAATTCCATAGACCCTTTACCTTTAACTTTGACCAATTCTTCAAAAGAGGTCCTTGTTCTAAGATTATAGGCACTTTTGATGAAATTTCTCTCAGCCATTCTACAAGAAATCCTTCTAGCCTTCGGAATAATTGGTGCTTCCACCACCATGGGTTTCACGTCTAGCTCATAAGCCAACGACTCCTACAGACTTAACCTTTGTGACCTGTGAATTGGTGCAACAGAGGAACTTGGTTGACTCATTTTTCACTGCACACCAACCCAACACTAATTATGTAAGGAGAAATACCAGCTACCAGAATACTCCTATGTGTAGACAATGTGAGCCCCACAAGCACCAGGCATAGAAGAGATCACCAAAACACAACAAGAAAACTATATGCATCAATATACTAGTACGCTACCTTGGTGAGAACTTCTTAAAATTATCACTCCAACACTCGTGACAGTTAACAATAGGCACTGATAAATGTAGAAGAGCAAACAAACAATAAAAAAATCCTCATTAAATGGAGGAATTGAAGGAATATTTCATTTAATGGTCATCCTGGTTCACTCATGTGAGTGAAAAAATCAGTCACTTGCATGTGGCATCTTAGTCATCGATCATCAAGGATTTAAAGCTCGATCAATGAGGATCATTAAGGATCACCACTTGCTTTATCAGTCATACTTAGAAACAATGAGGAGATGCTTTAAAACTTCCACACACTCAACCACATCCTAATTCCATCATCCTTGACATGTTCACCACCGATCCTAATAATCACGCATAAATCTGGGCCACAAACTGAAACACATAACCAATCATGAGTTTATCCTTCCCACAAGAGTCCCATCAAGCGATGGCACTGAGGCCAATGATGAGACATTAGTTGTCGATTGTGGTATTAGAAGGATCTTGACCATGAATAACCATTTGAATTGCCTATCGCATGTCGAAATTCATCCAAACAATCCCAACCCACAATGGACCAAGCCCGTGCGATGGGGAACTCAACACATCGACAGTTGCAGGTTCCATTTTGAAATGTAAAGGATGACAAGCGATAGTAGGGAAGTCGATGATGCAAACCAATAAAATACCTTGGCCATCATAGACATCCTTCATTTCTTTTCATGCATCATCCCTCCTTAGACCAATGCTAACCAAGGAAGCGTCATCTCCCAATGATGGGAAATAACCAATGTATCGATGCTCGTGGGTTCCTCCTTAATTTGCATAAGATAAACGATGATAGTTAGAAGGGCAATGATGGGTTAAAATATTAACCACATCACCCATCGGGTGTTACATCCCAACCGAGGTAAACAAATATGCAAGGGACTAGGGATGGTTGAATAGAGGGAAATAAATGGCATCACTCATCTTGGGTTGCACAAGGATATTTAAAACTGAATAGGCGATGAGTGACACATCACTTGGGGCATGACTTAGGATGTTTGAAACATGTGGGCTAGAATTTTTTTTTAAAAGGGGGCCACCTAGCCATGACGGGAAAAGAAAATAAGGGGACGGTAAAACCACGAGACTTAAAGCCATGACAAATAATGAAATGACCGGTAACTAGATACAACTAGTCAACTCAAAATGAGAAGCCTAAAGACCAAAAAAGGGTGTAAGCATGAATACAAATTTTAAAACCCCAACCCTAGTGACAAACAAGACAGTGATTATTGGGGTTTAATCACGAAAATTTAGTGGAACCAAGAAAATTTTAGGGATTCCACTAGTCTTACAATTGCAATACTCCATCAGTGAATGCTACCTTGTATCAGTAGTTGGTTGGTAGCCTTTTGTACTTGACACATAGTCATCTTGATATTTCCTTTATAATTGGCCTTGTCTCCTATTTCTCTCAAGATCCTCATGAGATTCATTGGAAGGAAGCCAAGCATATCCTATGGTACATTTCAGGCACTACTTAGTTTGGCATTCATTCCACATCAGGTGCTACTCAAATTGTGGGCTTCACTGACTTAGATTGGGCTGGTGATATTGATGATCAAAAGTCTAATTTTGGCTTTGAATTTTGTCTTGGTTATGGTCTAATTGCATGGTCTTGCAAGAATCAAACTACTCTTGCATTATCATCGAGCGAGGTTGAGTATTGAGGTGCCATTTTGGCTAGTCAGGAGGTTCTGTGGATTCGATAGTTGATGGTCGAGTTTGGCTTTCCTACTGATCATCTCACTACTCTTTCTTGTGATAATCAAAGTTCCATACATATTTCTCATAACCCAATGAAGCATCAATGCATGAACCATATTGAGATCCACATGCACTTAATTAGGTAGCTCATTTAGGAGGGGGTTCTATGTTTGGAGTATTTACCTATAGAGCAGTAGGTTGTAGAAATCTTCAGTAAACCATTGGCATATCCTTTCTATCTTTTGTGTTGATTGATGTTAGGGGTGAAGGAATTTTTCCTTGGGGGGTCTTTATGAGTCCTCCTTCCTTCTTTTTCCCTTTTATGTTTTCTCTATTTTGCAGAGGGGTTTTTTCCTACAAGGTTTTTCTACTTTTCTTTAGTTGTGAGAGATTTATCTTTTTTAATTGTAGTTGTGCATGGGTAGCTAACATGGCCTTGTTTCTAGGACCCATCTTGTATCTCATTTTTATTTTTTATTTTAGCTAAGTTTCACTTAAGGGGGGGTGTTAGAGTGAATTATTTTATCGTTCACATTTTCTTAAGTTAGCTTAGGGGTAGTTTTTCATTTAATAATTTATAATTGTATTTTAATTTGTTTTTGTGTCAGTTACCTTCTCGTATTGACCTTCTCAATCTTTTTAAAGGAATGTTGTGTACATTATTTTTAACATCTCAATTCATTTTTTTTCACTCTTGGTGAAATAGATTCTCATGTTTCTTCTCTCATTTTTCAAGGTTTATTTTGGTTTTTAGTTTCTCCTAGGTGCTTTTCTCTAAAATTATGGTCACCCTATTATCAATATAAATTTCCCCAAAATCTAGGAAATAGACAATAAATTTCCTTTGTGTAAATAATATGGCTTGCTCGATGGAAAATTCATAACTTAACCTTGTCACCATAAAAATCCTGAAACAACTTTTATTTTATTGTAAATTCTCCAAATTGAGTAATAACCGCCTCCTATATTCTCTGAATCAGTTTTGTAGTTCATTCAACCTCCTAGATGTTCTCAATTATTGTCCATCTCATCAAACTATCATAATCTCCCATAAAAAGTTTATAAGGAAAGTAGAAAATGCTTGGAAATGATAAAATAATATATAGAGTGTGAGAGATCTTCTAAGATAGGATATTAGCACATATTTCACTCCTTACAAATCCAAACATTATTGTCATACATAGGTATTTTAAAGATTAACTTAGACAGTTCACAACTTGCTAGGCCTACCAAGGATTGCTATTCCTATCTCTGATTGCCCCCCTTTATATGTATTCTTCTCATGTATAAAAAAAATAATCTTGTGAGCAATCTCTGATTTTGATATTGGAATATATGAAAAAATAAAATTGTCAAACATTCGAGGCCCGGTTATGTCTGTCTGATCTCAAAGGGTGCAAATTTTCAATTCATGGCAAGTCATCATGAAGCTTCCATTATTTCATTAACTATAATATCCTTACACATGCCTAAACATTAAGTATTGTATGCATAAAATGATACTGTTAACAACCATCTATATGTGTAACATATGCAATGTGTGAATATTAATCAACCAATAAAATTCTACCTCTTTATATAAACATGTCCATAATTTGTAGTGTAGTTGATGATCTCATAGAAGGCATCATACACTAAGTGATTCTTAAACCTATACAACCTTTGACCCATGAAATCTCGATGCCATTGTCTATCATCCACTACTTCCAATGCCTCTTATATTTCACTTAATATACCTCTTCTTCTAATGAATATGAAATCATCAACTCTATCCCTTACTTCAAAAGTGCTTACACATTTTACCCTGAATGAAGGCTTTGAAGAACATGGATTTTCATTAACCTTCAAGGTATAAAAAATCCTTTGAACTGTCACATGAATTTATATTCTTCTTCTAATGATTTCCTTCATACAATTTCTCCTTTGGTCATGAATGGCCTTCTATAGGAAAGTTTCACCCTCTCTTATATTTCCCTTCTAAAGTTTGAAGAAAACCTCTCTATGGTTGGCCCTAAGGACTATCATTTGATTGTTTTATATTATGACCATTGGCCTCAAATGCAACTATGACCACTAAATAGGGCTTGTAAAGAGTTCTAGAGTGTAGAAATAACCTTTCATAGCCCTCAGGTTCTTCCTTTGTCATTTTCTTAAGGACTATCAATGCCAATCAAGCCTTAACATTAACACTTCCTTCATTTATTATAACTATCATTAGCCTTCCCACTGTGATGTATTTTGTTTAAATCACTATATTTTGATTTTTAATACATTGGTGAAGACTATCCTTTGTTCAAATTAAAGTTCCCATCTTCTTTGAAAAATGATTGTCCTATTCTTTGCAACTATAACTATCCCCTTTTCACTTGGACTATGGACAAATAAAAGTGTTAGAAACTACATTCAATATCAATAATATTTTCATATTTATAGAATGATGACTCCTTATGACTATCATGCATAAGAATACTATGATTTTATTTCCATGAGTAGAACTTGTGACTGATTTTTTATTTTCCTTTAATATGACTATACCTGCTATTATCCATGCAACTACCATTTGAGCATGTCCATGTGACTTCCTTTTGAATTTCCTAAGACTTTTCTCCATATCTTGACTATTTCCTTGATGGAGGACTATTCATATTTTCTTCCTCTCTTTAGTTATTCACTATCTTAGTGCCCTTCTTAAACATTTTTCATATTTCCCTACCTCCAATTTCCTATTCTCATCAAATTCCTTGAAAACAAATCTCCAACCTTAATTCATTGTATCCTTAGAATCCTCCTATGACTATCCTTCACCATATATCTACCCTTTGTTTCTTAATGGAGGATCGTTATTATTTTTTTGAATTATGGAGCCTTGCAACATGAGAATGAAGTGTGGATGCTTTGTGTTTGTTGTTTCTATTGGAATCAAGGGAACACTAAGAGGGGGGGGGTGAATCAATGTTCAGTAATGGTTAACTTTATTAATTTGATATTAAAACCATTTCAACATTCAACCAAAAGAAAGATACAAACACATATTGAAGTCATCCACAACACCATAACACAAGGATTTTTGCGTGGAAACCCTGTTAGGGGAAAAACCATGATGGAAATTAATCCACAATTTGAGTACTCAAATAAACGTTTTACAAAAGAGAATGCACTTGCATTTAGGCACACTGCCTAGAGCTCACTACTCAAAGGGAAGGCTCACTGCCTTACACAATTTAAGATTAAAACCATCTTATGGATGAACTAATATAGTAGCATCTATTCATGCCAGGTTACAATTTTAGTGAAGCTCATAGATTAGATTCTGGATCCTTTGTCTCACTCTGCACTTTGCTCTATTCTACTCTGCACTTTTCTACTCTTCACATCACACATAGATAAATTCACACTATTAATCTGATGAATTTCACACCACACTCTGATATACTTTGCATTCCACACATTCGCTATGTTCGCTATATCAAAATGATAAAACCGGTCTCATATATGTATTTGCTATCAAGGATTTGAATATTCATATGTCAACTTCATAAAACATAAATTTATTTACAACTCTTGGCTAGATCCTTAATTAAATATTTATGCGCACCACCCATAGTCATCCTAAACATAGTAGGGACCCAGAAAAACATAATCAAGCATGAAAAAATTTAATTAATTAGTCCTTATACATCCACAGTTACTATATTTGACAAGTCAACCTTTTAACATAGATAACCAACAAATTAATGTATCGGATCTCCTAGATTGATCCAATTAATGCACATCAAGATTATTCCTAGAATAAGGTATTAAAAACATCAAAAAACCTTTTTTCTAAGATCCATAGCCCAAAATAATAGTCCAGTGAAGAGATTGGATCGATATCTATGCCTTTAATGGGATGCCTTGTTCTTCATTTTATTCTATCGATGTAAATCGGAACTATACTGTAGACCGGATGAATGACGTAGTTTTTGTTACAGTAATAATTTATTACGCTTAATTAATTATATCATACTGGTTAATTAATTAAGTCACTTATTCCTCTAGTTGCTTAAGCTAAACTTAGGCACATTAATAATTGATTAATTATTAAGTGTGCACACTAGGGTTTCATTTAGGGTTTCTTGATCTCCTTCATAAGGATTGATCTCTTTGTAATAACGGAGATTCTCATAATGCATTTTTCACTTTGAGGTTTGCAGAACATCTTGTTGGTTTTTCATGTCTTTTGCATGTGACAAGTATCCATTTGCATGCAGGTGATCTTGGATTCTAATAGTTTTTCATCAATGACAATAGTAGAAGCCATATGCCAACAATATCCCCCTTGGGCACTGATGGCAACACTTAGTGAAAAATGACTAAGTGTTAGAGTCATTATAAGTATACTGCCAGACTTTATTGCTCTCTCTCCCTTACACTTCAAAAATTCCATTCAAAACATAGCTCCCCCTAAGATTGATGAGACATTTTTCACTGCATTCTCTCCCCCTTTGACATCAATGACAAAGAATAGAAACCATATGCCAAAAGTGCCAAAACATGTGTTCAAAATCTCCAAAACTACAAAAATGATTGAAAACTTTGAAAAAGAGTTAGAAAATTATCTTATGATTTTCCTTCATCTCTGGAAGGAATCTATTCCAAGCATCTATTGTGATCCCAATGATTATGATCATGGTGTTTTTCTTGGATGTCTTGTTGAAAATCTTAGTGAGAGATTCTGGAATTGTAATTGCTTCCTCTATATTTTCACCTTTTCTTAGTATCTCAACCCTTTGCTCCAATATGCATTCAGTTAGATCCTTTACCCTCCAAAAAATATCCACAAGTGTGTTCTTGGTGATTTGAGCTTTGGTGTGTTCAAACTGTTGCTCCCAAATTATTTTCTTGATTGTACCATCCTGATCCTGAAACATATCAAAACTTTTTCCAATCCCATTCAAGTTTGTTTCAATCTGCTCCAATTTCTCTTTGTATTTTCTAGATGCGTGAGGTCAACGGATGCAATAGTTGTAGATTTTATTAGCTACATTGATGCATTGCCTCAACTCATTCATTTTCTTCTTCAATTTGGTGAGTGATATCCTAAAATGCCCCTTGAAATGAGAGATAACTTCACCTTCTTCTTTGTCTTGATCCTTAGAGTTCATTGTTTCTTTACTGCATTCAATCATTTCTAAAGGTAGAATGTTCTGCAAAATTTCAAATTTGATCTTGCAGTTCTCAACATGAGCATTTAGTACATTCAGAATCATATCTTCATCATATGATGGTTTGACAGACCATAACTTAACAATTTTTTGCATTCCCCTTCTTCCTAAATGATTTTTTGTAGCTTCTCTTTTGTCAGGTCATCTTCTTCCTCACTAGATTTTTCTAGTTCTGATTCAACTAGTTCTTGTTCATTTTCATGTGGATTCTTAGTTTCTTCATCAGATTCTTCATTTAGAATATCCATAACTTCATTTTCTTTTCCTTTTCCTTCAATTATGAGAATCTTGCATTCCGGAGGGTTGTATTCAATAGTTTCTTTTTCTCTTTTCTCCATGCCACCAGAAGAGGAACCAACTTCCATTGTTCTTACCAAAAGGGAAATACCAACTAAGCCACACTTTCCAAGCACATTCTTAAAGAAATTTTTAAATTCTTGATCACAATTAGCAAAATTCTTAGAATATGAGTATATTTGTTTGCATACTGGTTCGTTTGCTTTCCACACCACATTGTCGATCTTTGGCAACCAATTCAAGAAATACATTACTAAACATATAATAAGAGTACCAAACTTTAAAGGGTAACCTGTCTCTTTTGTTAGTTGCACATTTTCCATTAGTTTATCCTTTATCAATCTACACAGGTCAAAGTCCTGACCTTCAATTATCATCTTGTGAGAAATGTAGACTACGCCAGCCGAGGTCTCTCCTTCTTGATTTCTAAAAAAGACTTTATATGAAATTTCATGGACAGTGTACTTTGTAATAGGGTTCTTGATTGTCGTAATTATCAGTGCCCTCTGATCTCCAATTATTTTGGTTAGGGTTTCAACTTCTTTGTTCTAGATGGATTTCTTCCTCAGTATATCTCTGACTTTGCATAATCAAGTCAAATTCTCAATTACTTCCTTTGAAATGATGTAGGGTTTTTCCAAAGTCAAAGTGTTATCATGCAATCTGCTCAAGATGAATTTAACAAATTTGGCATTCTCAAAGTACAAAAACCCTTTCCAAACATCCAAATTCTTGTGTTTGGCTTCTCTCAATTGCTTCAATTCGTTGGGTAATAATAGATTTCTCATGGATCTAATCTTTCCACTGTTATATTCATCCAAATGATTGACCCTTTGATTTTTTCCGTTCTTCATTTCATATTTCATGCTTATTGATTATATGAAATTTTTGAAAACAACTAAAATACTTGATATATTTTGGGAATCGTCAGCAAATCAACTTCTCTGCTTCAAAATTATGCTACCGATTGCTCTCCTTCTTCTCTTATTCAATGCAAAGTGATAAATGATGGTTCCAACTTGACTTTTATAATTCACACACTTGTAATAAATGCATTTGGCCTAAGTTTTCTGAATAATTTGTTTCCTTAGACAATGAGAGAAAAATTCTTCTACGGACCTATGATTCTTTGAATTCTCTTGTGAAAGTTTTCCAAAACCTCTACATATTATTAATACACCTTGATGACCATCCTTCATGTTTCGGTGCCAACTATGGATAGGGGAGAAAATATTTTCTTGAACTCCCCCTAGGCCAATGGCCGAAAATCAATTATCAGAGGAATTGTTGGAAGCAAGTTCTGGTGTAGGACCATTTCCAACATCAGACTCATTCTTCCTTACCCATGTCTTCTTCATCTAATCTCTTATCTCATATATAGTCATTGTTCCTTTTCCTTTGTCATCTTTTTGTATATTTATGCCTCTAAATACTGAACCTCTTCTATCCACATTTTTGTTTATGCAGAGTCTTGCAATGTGACCATATTTATTGCAATTGTAGCACACAATACTTCCTTCTCTAGACCAATCATTCCATTGATTCCTTCTCTATCTACATTGATTAGCAATATGTCCAAATCTTCCACATTTATAATAGTCAACATTATTTATATTGATATATTAGTTTGACACATTTCTGCATTCGATTGATTTATGACCAAAAATAATGAATCTCTTGATTTTATATTACTTCTACATTGAGTAGCCATATGGCCAAATTTATTGCAAGCAAAATAGTATCCATTAAAATTTTGAGCATTAGGTTTCCTTATCAGATACCTTCCACCTTTGTTCATCAAGTTTCCTTCTTTGAAATTCTTTTGTCCAAATCTGGAACTTTGTCCTTTTTTATATCCAAGACCTCTCTTATCATTTCCACTCTTATGTCCTTGATTAAGCTCATCAAGATTAACTGAAATGATCTTAAACTTCTCCCTATATTCATTTGTAGTGGCAAGTTCATTCCTAATAATAAGAATCTATTTAGCAAGTTCTTCTTCATTGTTTCTGGATCGTTGCAGTTCTCTTTCCAACTGAGTGAATTCTTCATTTATTCTTCTATGTTCATCCGATTTCTCTTTTAAGGACTGAGCAAGATTCTCCTCATTCTTCTTCCTTTCTTCAATCTCTTTAGTCAGCTTCATCATGATAGATTCCATTTCATGTTTTAGGGTAGCATTGTTTCTGGCAAGATTTTCACATTCTTCCATTATTTCCTTCAAAGTCTGATTTAGGTGAGCATCATCCATGTTCTTTCTCTCTTGTTGCTTGATTTGGTCACATACATACTTTCTCTTCTCCTTGGATTTAACAATCTGATCCTTCAATGTCTGAATGAATTTGTCAACATCCCTAAGATTTTCTTTCAATTCCTAGACTTTTGTTTTAGACTGATCAAGATCATCAACTGCCACCAAAAGTTTTTATTGAAGACTACTAGAGTCCATTACATTACAGGATCCACATCAAGCTACTAAAATTCTTTTGGGGAATTAGATGCTCTGATACCAATCGTTGGACTCAAGGGAGCATTGAGAGGTGGGGTGAATCAGTGTTCAACAAAGCTTAACTTTATTAATCTAATATTAAAACCATTTCAACAGTCAACCAAAAGAAAGATACAAACACATAAATAAATCATCCACAAAACCATAACACAAGGATTTTTGCGTGGAAACCTTGTTAGGGGAAAAACCACAGTGGAGGTTAATCCACAATTTGAGTACTCAAATAAAAGTTTTACAAAAGAGAATGCACTTGCATTCATGCACACTACCTAGAGCTCACTGCTCAAAGGGAAGGCTCACTATCTTACAAAAGTTTAGATTAAAACCATGTAAAGGATGAAATGAGATAGTAGCATCTATTCATGCCAGGTTACCGTTCTGGTGAAGCTCATGTTAGAGTAAAGGTTTTTACTTAATTGTGTTAATTAAGTTACCTTTATTCCCTTCTTAAGATTTCACTTTAGTTTGCATAAAGTGATATTTAATAATTATATTAATTATTAAATATTTTCCTATTAGGGTTCTTTTAGGTTTTTCCTATTAGGGTTTCTTTTAGGGTTTGCATGATCTCCTTTTATAAGGATTTAGCTCATTGTATATTTCACACATTGAATTCCCTTTTTGTTCTGATAAGATAATTTCTCCAATTTTCAGAGCTTCAAACCCTTGTTTGTTTTCTCCATCCATTCTCTTCTTTGTGACAGGTATCCATTTGCATGTAGGTGATCTTGGAGTCTGAATTTGGTTTTGACAACTCCTACATGGTATCAGAGCTTTCCTACTGCATGCCTATTCTTGTTTGAAGAATTTGGATCTATTTGGAGCTATAAGGTCGGATCAGGCATTCATAGTTTTGGAGTTTGCATTTTTTTGATCCAAGGATTCACTTGTAATTTCAAAGCATTTTGATCCCAAATAGACCTCGCCATTGCATCCGTAGCAGTCCAAAACCCCTAAATCAACTATTCATTCATCAATTTTAGACAAAGTTGATTTTTGGGGCTAATTTTTCTTAGCAGGTACGGTCATACAGCCGTTTGTCTGTGTGCGGATCGTCGAAAAATTGTGGCAAAAAAAAATAAAAATTTCGGCATATTTTCATTCGCATTTAAAAAAAAAAATTTGTCAATGTATTTTTTATTTAAAAAAAAAAAAATGAGGCAAAAAAAGCAAAGCCTTTTAAAAGGCTTGCTTAGGCCTACACCTACGCAGGCTAGTACCCTGTGCAGGGTTCTATGCAGGTCCATACCTACGTAGGGTACTGTGCAGGTCCATACCTGCACAGACCTACGCAAGGACCTGCACCCTCTTGGGTGTGGTGGAGGTGGGCCCACGTGCCTCCCACACCACTATTATTTTTTTCAAAAAAAAATTTATTTGTTTTTTTTAATACATGAAAAAAAATAAAAAAATTTATTGTAATAAGCTCAATCGCGCTTTTACGGTGATGGCCATTTGGCCATCAAATTTAAGCCCATCTTTTTGCTGTGACAACTGTATGACCATCAAATTTAATGCAGCACTGGCTTTTTTCCCCTTTGGACCTATTTTCTTCTAGAGGTCATAACTTGGGCATATGATATCATTTTTTGGAAAATGAGATATCGTCAGAAAGCTGGTTCTGTCAACTTTCTAGTGGTGTGGGTTTCATCACTTTTTTTTGTTCTTTGGTGCATTCTACAGCCATTTGAAATCAATGGAGCTGCTTTCAGTCCTGATCTCATAACTTTTGATCAATTTCTCCATTTTTTGCGATCTTAGAGGTGTTGGAACCATATTTCAGAGCTCTTCAGTTCCATCCATGCACTTTTTCTAGATTTAAATCTAGGTATATTTTATTCAATTTTTTTTGTTTTCACACTCTGGTGAATTACTTGGACATATTCATTCTTGGGAACTTTTTCGTTTGCATGGGATGCTTCGTTTTTGGCTATAATTCATGTATTTCCAGTTTTTTGTCATTTTTTAGGGCATTTTGAGCATCATTTGTAAGCAATATTTTATGTAAACGTACTAAGATAAAGTGTCACACTATTGTACATGTATTTTGGGGATTTTGCACATAAGGTTGTGCCATATTTTGTACTCGCATTGTTTTATAAAGTGCCATGGGGGGTTGTGTAGTGCCTTTTTTTTGCCATCACACCTTTTTTCGGTGAGTGTCCCTCCATGACGACAGTGGATCCATATGATTCCAACCTCATGCATGTGTGCTTTATTTTGCACACCACTTTTTCAGTTGCAAGTGATTTCTTGTGCACTTTCAGATGTTGTTTCTTCTTCTTCATGCACTACAAGGTGTTTCACATCATTTCAGTGGATTTGTCAGGCTCTCCCAGCTCAACATTATGGGGGGGGTAATTATACTGTTCGTGCTAATTCTTCCTTGGTTTTTTCTTGGAAGGAATCTTCCATTCTCAGTTGATCAGTGTTTTTAGACTATTGGTACTTGTGCCATTTGGGGAACTCATGCAGATTGTTGTCTTCTTGATCCCAATCATCTTATCTTCAGAGGAGGTTCTTCTGCACCATAGCAATCATCTTTCGACAATTGTTTGCAGCTTCTTCTGCTTCAGTGATGTTCTTCTTGGCTTTCTGCATCTCTTTTTGGAGTAGATTTTTTCCCATGAGGTTTTCTCTATTTCTCCACTTTATAGAGATTTGGTTGTATTTGGGTACCTGATCTGGCCTAGTTGCTAGGAACCATGTTTTCCTTCTTCCATTGTAGTTACCTTTTCTTTTTTGCGCATGTTTGTAGCTTCACTCTTGCTCATCTTAAGGGGGTTGTTAGAGTAAAGGTTTTAACTTAATTGTATTAACTAAGTTACCTTTATTCCCTTCTTAAGATTTCACTTTAGTTTGCATAAAGTGACATTTAATAATTATATTGATTATTAAATGTTTTCCTACTAGGGTTCTTTTAGGGTTTGCATGATCTCCTTTTATAAGGATTGATCTCATTGTATATTTCACACATTGAATTCCCTTTTCTTCTGATAATATAATTTCTCCATTTTTCAGAGCATCAAACCCTTGTTTATTTTCTCCCTCCATTCTCTTCCTTGTGACAGGTATCCATTTGCATGTAGGTGATCTTGGAGTCTGAAGTTGGTTTTCTCAACTCCTATAGCTCATAGATTAGATTTTGGATCCTTTGTCTGACTTTGTACTTCACTTTTTTTTTCTCTACTCTATTGTACACTTTTCAGCTCTTTGCATCACACATAGATAAATTGACACTATTACTCTGATGAATTTCACACCACACACTGATATACTTCACATTATACATATTCTCTATCTACGCTATATCAAAATGATAAAACTGATCTCATATATATGTCCTCTATCAAGGATTTGAAGATTCATATGTTAGCTTCATAAAACATAAAGTTCTTTACAACTGTCGGCTAGATCCTTAATTAAATATTTATGCACACCACCCATAGTTGTCCTAAACAAAGTAGGGACCCCAAAAAACATAATTGAGCATGAAAAAATTTAATTAATTACTCCTTATACATCCCAAATTACTATATTTGACAAATCTGCCTTTTAACATAGATAACCATCAAATTAATGTACCAAATCTCCTAGATCGATCACCAGTTAATGCGCATTGAGATTATTCCATGAATAAGGTATTAAAAACATCAACAAACCTTTCTCTGAGATCCATAGCCCAAAATAATAGTTCGTTGAAGAGATTGGATCGATATCTATGCTTTTAACTGGATGCCCTGTTCTTCATTTTATTCTACTGGTGTAAACCAAAACTATACATGTTTTCATTTATGTCAACATGGTGACAACTAAATGGGAAGTCTACTTGGTTTATCAAAAGTTGTTCTCTGTTGGTAATATTATTTTGTGATGGATCAATGTGTTGGCATTTGAATCCAAAAGTAACCACAAGAATTGATATGACTCTAATCTCATAACCATGTTTTCATGGCTCATTTAAATAGAAATATCCTAGATCTTTAGATGTTTTGGGTTGTGAGAAGAAAGTTATCTCTAATAGAGTTCAACTCTTTATTTTATTGTTAGTCTTTGCTTGGTATATCTGTGTCAGAGACACCACATTTTCTTATGGAGATCATTCTTATGATATGGTTTTGTTGGTAGTCTCTATGGTGGTGGTGTGATGATAAATTGATGTGTTCTCAAATATGGAAGGTGTTTTCTTTGAGGTTTGTTTGTTGGTTTGGAGATTCTATGAATTATGTTCTAGTCTTGGTCGACCTAATGTATGTGATTCATTAAGGAGACTTGTTATGCTTTATGAATGTTAACTGACTTGGTATAACGCACTACATGGATAAAATGTTTAAAAAATATATAGTGCCAAAAAGATATTTTATTATTATTTTTGTTTCATCTAATTAGGCCAACCTAATTGATCAATAAGATATACTTCTATATAATATTTTTTGAAGAGTAGGTGAGCAAGTGAGAAGTGGGTGTGCGAGTGTGGAAGGAAGGATCCAAGCCTAAATGCTTTATCAGTTGAGGATCATTGTAGATTAGTTGAGAGAATTTTGTGTGAGGAAGTACACCATATTATGAGCTTCATTGAATTGAAGCTTGCACAATGAAGGTGTATTCTATTAGTTCAATCTTTTGGCAATGAGCTACAATCTTTATATCTTGACAATTAGCCATCTTTTGTACTCAGGTAGTCAGCCTTTTAAGGATAGAAAGTCCTAGTAGTGAGCCTTGTAATATCTTGTATTTGGATATAATATATTATGAGTTAACCCTTATTGTGGTTTTTTCCTTTTTAGTTTTTTCATGTAAAATTCTTGGTGTTCTTGGTTGCATTGATTTGTTTCTATGTTCTCTTTTTCTAATTCATTCAGAATTATGATAATGGTTAGATGGATTTTATTATTGTTTTATGGAATAATGATTCACCTCTCCTCTCAGTATTCTTGATATTCAACAATTGGTATCAGAGCTTGGTTCCTAGGAAGAATCCTAACATCTTAAAGAAGGTCCCAGAATTTGAGTATATATAA
The DNA here is from genome assembly GCA_007115665.2 of Sequoiadendron giganteum. Taxonomy (NCBI): domain Eukaryota; kingdom Viridiplantae; phylum Streptophyta; class Pinopsida; order Cupressales; family Cupressaceae; genus Sequoiadendron; species Sequoiadendron giganteum. Next base: position 805,176,816 of record CM021100.1, read on the forward strand.
GAAAATTTTTCTTCCAGAAGTGATCTCTACTAGATATTCAAAAGAAATAGAAGATCTAAAGGACAAGTTGACGAAAGAAAATGAGTATATTGAAAAAATACAAAGTAAAAGTGTTGAAGCATGTGATCTAATTCTTGAGGCTGATCAAATTATCTCCAACGTACTGCAACAATTGGATGTAAAGAAAAGAGCTAAATAATGTTAGGAAATTGAAATTCAAAGGAAGATGGAAGGTGATCCCACAAAGCTGGTTTACAATTTCTTAGAGGAATTGATTTTTTCTTAAATCACATATTTTTAGAAAATATAATGATTTAAGCTTAAAATGTTTCATTTTAGGGATTCCAATTGAAGAGGGTTTGATCAAACCACCTTAGATCAAACCCCCTTGGATAGAACCTCACTAGTTTTAAACCATACCCATAAATGAGTCTTTACACCTATCAAAATGCTGATAAAAAATCACTTCTGATTTACCTTTTGGGGGATCAAATGAGTTCATTTAAAATTTATTTCAAATGATTATAGTAGTCTTTGGAATGAGTTATCCAACAAACATAATTTTAATATGTTTTGGTTTTATTATGTATTTGTGTTTTAGTTTTATTAAACATAGGTTTTTCATCATAAATGAAGGTCTTTGTTCTACACAATTGGAAAAATAGTAGATTATAAAAAAAATGAAAAATATGAGTGCACTAGATATTGAAGTCCTTGATCCAACAAAAAATAAATTGAATTTCTATAAATACAAAAAAAATTACGCGTTATACGGTTGCGCTATGTTTGAATTGTAATTGGTTTGACTTTGAAACTTGATTAAAGAAAAAAAATATTCAATAAAAAGATATCTAACTAAGTGGAAGCACTAGATATTGGAGTTACAAATCTAAATTTGAAAGAATTAGAATTTTATCCTTCATGGGAAAAATGTTATGCGTTATATGGTGTGCGTCACTTTTTTAAAATGTTGTTTTATGAAAAAAAACAACTTTCGTGGGAGATGGAAAAAGAAGTGCAATCTGATTCCAAAAATTTTTAAAAATATATTTTTATAATCTACATACAAAATGTGATGAAACTCTAGTTTGTATCTTCAAATTCCTCACGTTTTAATCACTATAGGTGCCCGAATGTGAAGATTTAGTTAAAAATAATAATTTTAATGTCTATTTTTGCCAAAAATTATAAACCACTATTGTGGGATCACCCTGGATGAATGCACAAAGCTTGAGGAAGAAGTAGAAATCTAGAGATCTCATCTGGAAAGGGAAAGAAGTTTTGAAGATAAATTTAGGGTAAGCTTGGAAATCCTTGATGAGTTGATTACTTCTTAGAGACCAAAAATGGATAAAAGTGGTTTAGTGTTTGAATAAGGTAAAAGTTCTAAAGCTGATCAATCTACTGGTAAGAAGACTCAATGAAAATATCGACAAATCAAGGATATAAGAAGAAACTTTGGAGGAACTCCCATAAAAAAACCTAATGCTAAAAGGTACTTATCATTCAATGGTGTTTGTTATTCCTACAATAAATTTGGTCCTCAGGCAAAGGATTGCAAAAGTAAAATGATTGATTATTTATCATTCTCTAACAAATGTCTTAAGTGCAAGAAGGTTGGACATAAATCTAGTCCGTGTGAAAATAAGTTGAATAAAAGAAAGAATGGAAGGAAGAATGTTATTTGTTGTAAGTGAAATAATTAAAAACATCCTATTAATAGTTTGAGAAGAGAAAAAATAATTATCCAACAAAGAAGCATGATCAAATAATTGATCTAGAAGAAGCAAGAAAAGAGATGAAAATGATTTGGAAAAAGGAAGGAGAATTTAAGCAAGTTGAATTAGAATCATCAATCTTATCTGTACCAACCTCTGGTGTAGATACTCTTGTCAAATTTTGAGTCAATCAGTCACTAAGGGGGAGCAATTATTAGAAAATTTAATAAACCCCCTCATTGATACTTATGTCACATCATGCCAAAAGTATATTTAATGTGGTAACAAACTTAAGGAATTTTCTCAATTGCATGTATGAAGAATGAAGTTAAATAAAATTTGAAAGAATGGAGGTGCACACAATTTTTAAGGTAATATCCCTACAAGTTGAAGCATTTATGGGTATGTGCAGGATCATCTTGCCAAAAATAGGCCCTTAAGTGGAAATGAAACTTTAGAAAATTAGAGTTAGGCATCTTGACGTAAAAATTTGAATAAGTTATCTATAATATTTCAAAAATATGTAAGAATAGAATCTATGGAAAATTGAATGTAGTTTCTAAACTACTAAGTTTATTTAAAAAAGAAAAAAAATCTATTTGGTGAAAATTTGAAATTTCAATATAGAAGTACTTAAATTTCAGGAAAAAAATAAGAAGTAGGTGTTTGTCTGACCACCCTAACCACAATAAAATGATAATGTTTTTTTATAATATTTTAGATATAAGTAGAGGACTCATGTCCTAATGTGATGCATATTTTTTTGTAATTTGTTTCCAAGTAAATAATTAATTATGAATTTTTTATTACAACTTTTAAAAAATATAAAAACTCGTATGCCTGACCACCTTAACTTGGTCAAAACTTCAGTAAATTCAATTTTTATTTTTATAATCCTATAGTATGTGAAATATAGAATGTGATGCATGTTTCAAATTCAAAAAATGTGATACCATTTGAAAGCTATAGAATTTTTTCAATCAGGACTTTAGTCATAATTCAAATAGAAAATGAATAATTAAGAATATCCTTTAAAAACCCTTTTCGTTTCATCAATTTTGGGTAAAAAAAAAGGTCATCAACCACATGGGCCATCATATCACTTACATATCGCCAATTTTTGGCCTATCATGGTCCTACACATACCCTTATTACAAAATCATTCAGAATGAAAGAAATAAATTTAGATAATTCAAAAGGCATATGGATTCTTGGAGATGAATGCAAAGGAAGTTTAGAGAGCAATTCGGAGTTGCAGGGTTTGAAGAAGAGATCAAGTGGATTCAAGTGAGCTCCAAAAGTAGGATATCTATCCATTTCTCATTGGCATTTACAAATGTATTCCTATTTGCACAATATTTCATTTTTATTGCTATGGATAATTCAAAGGTTGTGAATAGTGTGAATAGAGTGTAAATTAAATTAAGAAGATATTTGAAGAGTGTGTCAGAAGAGTCTATTGGTGCATTCTCTCATATCCCTCTGAGAGTGTTTCCCATAAAGGATATCTATGCATTTGTTTGTACTAATATAGAAGAAATGTCACCAGTCTAGTCAAGCATTGTATGGAAGAATGAATTGGAAGATAACCATGATGCCTATAGAGTGTTAGCTAAGAAGAAGTTGGATGTTTGGAGGAAATCCCCTTTGTTTGACTTTGAGAGAAAGTATATTCGATTAGTTTTGAGTAGAATTCATGATGAATCTTTGTGGATTGATGGAGCACATTTGATTACTAGAGAAGCAATTTGAGATGTAACTTTTTTATGTTTCTCCGAACCAGTTCTGAAATTGAAGGCTATGGATCAGAAAGAGATAATTGAGGTTACCGGTGCGAATATTGAAGGGAAAGAGATTGATTTGAGATCAATTATGGATCTAGTTATCAGATATACTACTATGGTCATTGGTCACAAAGTTTGTTTACGTAGCAATGACCTCATAGTTTCTACTACTGTTGTACATACTACTATTGATATGGTTAAAAGAGGTATGTATTATGACTTGTGTGAATTAATTTCTATACATATTTTGAAGAATTTTTAAAAAATCAAGAAGAGTAAGAAGAATACTTTTTGGTATGCAAATTTCGTTTTTTGTTTACTCTTTTACTTTTTGAGAGAATTACCAGTAATAGGAAGGATAGAATGGTCAAATAAAGAGCCTATTTCCCATAAAATCAAGAACTTCATGAAAAATCTTGGTAATTTGTATGCATAAGAGACTTCCCTTAATGCATTATTCAGAACATTTCAGATGAGGATGAGCAGAATGTCTAGGATCCTAGTAAGTGTTGTTGAAAGGTACTCTAGAAGCATCAATTTTCTCATGTCTAAAGAATTTTGTCACATGGAAGAAATTGAATCAAGGTTGGTAAGGATATCTAAGTTATATAATGAAGTTTTAGAGGTTGAAATTTATTATTATGCAAAAAATCTTTTGGAAAGCCCTAAGAATCTAAATGTAGATGGTACCTTCGGTAGTGCAACCAAAACAAGGAAGAAAAGGAAGAGTATTGTTAAACAAGAAGTTGTAGAAGGAAGTGAATTTGAGAGATCTCAACATGAACATGAAAGAAATAAAAATTCAAGGAGCTTTGGAAGAATTGCAAAAGGTTATTCCTAGTGCTAATTTTGATTCATCTATTTCTATTGTGGAAAATCTTAGAAACATGACCAATTCGTTGAAGGTCTACATCTCTGGACTTGAAGTGCATGTTGGAATTAGGTCTGATGAAGGAAATTTGGAAGATATCAAGGATAAATGTGAAATCACACATAATTGAGTTTTGAAGGAGTTGGAGAGTGTACATATTTGAGAAGAAGAGGCACAAGAACTACTTTCTTTTTTCCTAAATTGGTCTAGCAATACACTGAGCATAAGAGATGGGATAAGGAAAAGTGAGACTCAAATCAACACTCAAGCATATACATACAAATTGCAAGAATATAGAGATAATCAGAGGTGGTCCTACATTGTTTAGCTTTAGGATAAATTATTTTCTTTTGAGGATCTAGAAGTTTTTGGCACTCACAGACATGATTAAACTCAGGCACATTCTTGTTTCTAGTGCTCTTGACAGTATGGGTTAGTTATCAAAGATTAATATTAGTCCCAATACTTTAGTAGATGGTATAGATTCCTTAACTAAGCTTGATCTATTACACAAGACTCTTATAAGTGCAAAAGGTGCATGGGAAGAAGGAAAAGCAACATGGAAGGTCATCTTGGAGAGTCTCAAAGGTTCTTCCTCTTTAGGTTAATTCAATTTTGTGTTCATATATTTTTGGTTATATTTTGATGCATATATAAATATATACTAGACCCAATTCTTTACCATTGATGTCAAAGGGGGGGAGATAAAGGTTGATAGAGATAAAACATTTTTGTGAAGAATAGTTTTGATAGGCAGAGTTTTTAGTTGTCGTATATTGAAAAATGTTTTTGACATGCATGTTGGCATAAATGCCAAAGGGGGGGATTGTTGAAAATATGGAGCCTTCCAACATTGGAATGAAGTGTGGATGGTTTTTTATGATTGTTCCTATGTTGTCATCTATGTCAACATGGTGACAACTATATGGGAAGTCTACTTGGTTTATCAGAAGTTGTTCTTTGCTGGTAATGTTTTTTTGTGATGGATTAGTGTGCTAGTATTTGAGTCTAGAATTCATCGCAAGAATCAACATGACTCATTCAAATAGCTATATGCTAGATCTTGAGATGTTTTGGGTTGTGAGCGGAAAGTTATCTCTAACAGAGTTCAACTCTATATTTTACTATTGTTCTTTTCTTGGTATATCTCTGTGGGAGACTCCACTTTTTCTTATGGAGAACATTCTTATGCTATCGGTTGTTTGGTAGCCTCTATGATGGTGGTATGATGAGAAATTGATGTTTTCTCAAATTCAGAAGGTGTTTTCTTTAAGTGTTATTTGTTGGTTTGGAGATTCTATGAATTATGTTCTAGTCTTGGCCAACCTAACATATGCAATTCATTAAGGATACTAGTTGTGCTTTATGAATGTTAGCAAACTTGGTATAATGCACTACATGGATAAAATGTTTAAATCATATATAGTGCCAAAAAGAGAGTTTTTTATTATTTTGTTTTCATCTAATTAGGCCAACCTAATTTATGAATAAGATATACTTGTATATATATAAGATGTTTTGAAGAGTAGAAGTGAACAAGTGAGAAGTGGGTATGCAAGTGTGTAAGGAAGGATCTGAGCCTAAATTATTTATCAATTGAGGAGCAATGAAGATTAGTTGAGTGACTTCTATGTGAGGTAGAACATCATATTTTGAGCTTCATTGGAAGTGAACCCTACATAGTGAAGGTGTACTCTATCAGTTCAATCTTTTGGTAGTGAGCCACACTCTTTGTATCTTGGCAGTTAGCCATCTTTTGTACTCAAGTAGTGATCTTTTTAAGGATTGTGAGTCCTGGGAGTGAGCCTTGTAGTATTTTGTATCTAGATATAATATATTGTGAGTTAACCTTCACTATGTTTTTTCCCTTTTTAGTTTTTCCAAGTAAAAATACCGGTGTTATTATGTATGGTTGCATTGATTTGTTTATGTATTCTCTTTTGTTGATTCAATCAAAATTTTGATAATGGTTAGATGGATAAATTTATTATGGTTTTATGGAATATTGATTCACCCCCCCTCTCAATATTCTGGATGTTCAACATTATTTTCTAATGGATATAACCTACAACTTTTCCATTCAACAAGACCTTTGCTATGGACACAATCTATTCCTTACAATAATAGTTGTCACTATTATTATTGATATTAATTTTCCTATGGTATATCTAAAAACTTTTAAGTCTACTCTTCTCTTGTCACACATAGTGATATTCTTTTCATCTATTTTGCAACATACATATAACTATCTTCAACTTTTAAAATATGCATTATTCTTACCATTGTCCATTGTGAGAAAGGTTACTACCTTTTAAACTCATATAAATCTCATACAAGCCTCTTTGTTCATCAAAAAAATAGAGTAAGTAGGAGTATTCTATTATTATTAAATCCCTAAATTTTCCTCACTTCTTGATGATTAAGAAAAACACTCCTCATGCACTATCTTCTCACTATCATTTCACATAATCAAATATACCATTTATTTAGCCTACATTGCAGTGTCCTTATCCAACAACCTTAGCTCCTCAATTTCTGCAAAGATATATGCCTCTAATTATTTATATTCAACTTATTTCCAATGACCCTCATCATAATGGAAAGCTTAGTATGATCTCTAAAATCCTTGAACCATCTCTCAACATTTTAAAAGGTCATATCTTGAAGGGTGTCAGATATCCCATTACAACATGCTTCCACTCTAAAACATTTAATGCAATAAACCTATGGAATGTTGGAGTTATTTTAAAGGTATTTGAATTTCCTTTAGCTCTTCTTTCTCTAATGTGTAAATAGAACAAGTAGATTGATATAGAGAATTTGATCTATTCCAAATATGTTGACTGCTTCATCTCCACTATTTTATTAGATGAGTGCAACATCAGGGTATAATTTGGAGCTAGCCCTAGTTGCATCTTTAGGCCCATTTATTCCTTATGCATGTTTGAAAATATTGTCTCTTTCTCATAGGAAAACCCTTGTGAACAATTTTTTGTAGTGTAGAGAAATTTGTCCCTCTACATTTTCACACTTGATTGGACCCTCCCTACTAAAATTGGGCTTCTTTATGCCTAATTTGGTCTTATTTTACATTAGAAAGACTTAATTAATACATGTCTCTGAGGATAATCCTGACATACATCAATTGACAACTCAAAATTTAATGGTTTTGGATTGTATGGCCTATTTTTAGTGATCTGGGACTCATACGCCACCTTGGGTGTATGGGTCCCACCTAGGTTTCAAGGCCTAGATCTAAATTTCACATAAAACTAAGTGTTTCTTGAAAAATGTGTCCCAAGCTTAGCCTAATCGGACTCGCACACCCCAACTAGTATATGAGACCCACTTAGCTTAGACCTAATTTAAATTCAAATTCTTGGTAGGATTTTATCATCCTAGATATGATGTCAGCTTATAGTGCTGTAATTTTAGGAAATTTGGGATAAACAAGTATAAATACAAGGTTATTTCACATATTTTCTTCTAGAAAGTTAACAAGTAACCTAAGCTTTCAAGGATTCAAGCACTATACAAGATTTATGATTACAAGAGTTTACAAGAGCATTCACGAGTGATTATCAAGAATTTTGGAGCATTATTCAAGTATTAAGTATCATGTCAAAGTCATTATCCATCATGTTTGTTTTTAAGCTAACATTTATGATGTAGGGTTTTTTTATGATTCAAGCAAGCATTCAAATCAAGATCCATAACATACAATAAATAGTCAAGATCCACATTCATGCTAGCCATTATATACAAGATTGCAGCCTTCATATCAAGGGTTTGGTGAGTTGCAACATAACATATTTGTTCATTCATCATTCCTTCATTTTATTTAAATTAATTTTAATGTTTGATTACCAAAATGGGGTTTGACCAAGGAAAACCCCTATCCACTAAAAAAACAACATTTTACCCTCACTTTGACGTGTGATTTGTAGATCTAGTTTGAAGATTCATTGAAGATAAATATTGGAGAAAAGTTGTCACCTTACTCACAAGATCACATAAAGTCACCTATAGGTTGCAATTGAATGATTCAAACCTAGAGATTTGGCAAGAAAGAAGTTATAGGAGATCACTAGAATATATCAAAGTTTTAGGGAAACCTTGATACTAGGACTAATTCATCACTTGTGGCATATGAGTCCTAGTATATTCATATTTTTCATACATTTTCTATAGATCTTGATTCAACCGTTTGAGATTCCAATTTCTTTCAGAAACCCTAATTTGGGACTAAATCACCCAACCCGGTGTATGAGTCTAGTGACTAGTAAAGTTATCATTTTCAAGATTATAGGCCCTCATTCAAGATTTTTTAGTTTCCAGGTGCAGCTCTATACTTTTTTAGTCTTTTATTATGTGTTTCAATCTCATAATTGAGGTCATACGGTTAGTTTTTGTATATCTTTTACATTCTTAGTCTTTCCAAGCCATAGCTTGGTGGTGAACCCCTCTTTAGTCTTTTATCACACCCTAGGACACCTTATTGTAGATCTCTTTTCTTCATTTCCATCCTTGGATTGAGATCTCTAAATTTTCCTTGAATGAAACATAAGCAAAATAGGAATAGGTCCTAAACCCTAGTTCCATCTCACAAAAGGTGGAACCCTATTTCCTAGGTTTCATTTTGGTGAACTTATCCTTTAGAAAACCTTATTTATGATTTGGAGTGCATCATAGTCCTAGATGTAGCTTACATTAACTTTGCATTAGGTTTGTCATTAGTTAATTTGCATCTAAGGTTTAAAAATATTTCATTAGTGAAAGTGCATATAGGTTGTATTTTTACATCTTGCATCATTGAAATTCACTTGAAATCTATAATTTCATGTAGTCTATACATCATAAAAACTATAAAACATAATAATCACTCCTAATTTTTTTGAAATTTGTGCAAAAACCCTAATTTGGGACTCATACACCCTTTCGGGTGATTTAGTCTCAGTGCAGGTGGTTTTGCCCAATTTTTGGGTATTTTGTGTTGACTATTTATCAGTATTTGAATGCTTGAAAAACCTTGATTAGGAATCATATGTACCTCTAGGGGATTTATTCCTTCTTATTATTTTAAACTACATTTTTCAGCATTAAAATCCTTGTTTCTGTGCTATTATTTGTTGTTGTTAGTTTTCTATTTCAGTTTGTAGGGTTTCTATTTCATTCATTTCATTGCATCTAGCTTGATTTGATTCATTTTAGTCAATTAAATAGTTTTGAAACATAGAAAGAGAAGGTTTACCACCACAGTGAACAAGATGATAAACTACTAAGTTTTTCTAGGGGATGTTTCACTCAATTATGAAGGCCAAAATGTATAAATAACAATTAGAAACAAACCCTAGTTGTTATAGAAACTATGAGGGGAGCTTTGATAGCTTAAAACAATGTGTACCTTGTTGAAAACATATTATTTTTAGGTCATAGAGGACTCATTCGCCTTTAGTGGTGAATGGGTCCTTGTTAGGGTTTCTAAAAATGAGATTTGGGATGGTCCTTGATGTCTACACTCTCAGATCCTCTATTTTTAGCTCCCAAAAACCTATAACAAATTATGTAACCTTCTTTCATGTTCTTGCAATATGAATGAAAACTTTGTAACTTGATAACTTTGACAATTTTGCTTCCAACTTCTCCCATTAACCCCATATTTATATTAAATCTAGAGATTAAGCTCGAAATTCAAATAATTCAAGCTGACATAAGATCTAGGATTGAAAATCATTATAATCCTGATAAAATTAAATTCAAAATGGTGTTTCGTATGTGAGGAGGACCCATTCGTCACTAAAGGTGAATGGGTCCTAGGAAAAAATTCTAGGACCATGCTTCGGGTGGATGAAAGAACATCAAAAACCCATATCAAAAATGAAAATAAAGGGGTATCCTCTGTGGAGAGGACCCATTCACCTTTAATGGTGAATGGGTCCTAGCACCATTTCCTAGGACCTTGAATTTTCCAAATTAAATGTCACACCATATCATTATTGGGTGTCGGGATATATCCTTTGGAAGAATTCATTAATAAGGAATAAATTTGAATTAAAGGGGATAATTAAGCTCAATTAACCACACTTAATTAATGAAACCCTAGATTAGTGTGAAAGTATAATACAACACTTTACAACACCCTAAATAAGGTACACATTCAGTATATTTTGTTAAAAGGGCCCTAGATTCAACGTGAATGTGTACAACACATTACAACATTAAAAAAAGGCATAATTAGGTTAATTCAATATCACCTATTCTTGAATTAAGTGCAAAAAAGGGCTACTTTTTTTACACTACATTTTTCCCCCACTTTAGTGAGAGTTTTCCCCCATGAAAAATTCACACTAAAGTTTACATTCAAGAAACTTTAGTATGTAGAAAGGAAAAATATATATAACCATACCCTATCAAAGGCCAAGAAAAATAAAGAAAAACAAAGTATAAAGCATAACCATTCAACATAATGTGGAGCAGGGTTGTTTGTACGTAACATGTGTTGCTCACTCTAGGGTAGTGGAACCTTATTCTGTCCACTAGGTGAGTTGTCCCAATCATGTGTGTGCTCACTCTAGGGTAGTGGAACCTTATTTTATCCACTAGGTGAGTTATCCCAATCATGCATGCTCACTTTGGGGTAGTGGAAGCTCAGTATGTCCACTAGTGAGTTATCTCAATGAGGTGGAAAATGAGAGGATCATATTATCCTCCCATACCATACCGAATTTATCCTCCTAACAACTTCGATAAGGCACCACAATGTAATGCTTTTGAAAATTTTTGAATGTCATGTCTGTAAGTTTTTGTTAAAGGGGATTTTTATTTGTTCATGTCAGGTCTTCTTTTTAGGGAACATCATGCCTAATGTCTCCAAGATAGGACAAATCAAAGTGTATTAGATCATCACTTATGGGATGCCTCTTGCTTCACACCATGACACTAAGGGAGATTGTATGCTTAGAAATATCACACTCTTGGAGGACATCAAAACCAATGACACCACAAAGAACAAAACATGTCACAATAAAAAAGAAAATCATGCCATGAAATATGCCGAAAGATGTCATTAATGTATACCCTCAATTTAAAGCAGTTGCTAACACTGTTACTATGAGAAAATGCTTCAAAGTAGCTAATGTTTTGTCCTAAGACATGACAAATTTCCTCGAAAAACCCTATTCAAGTCATATATTTTTGAAATAAAGCTATGTCATGAAATAGGAAGGAAGGGTTGCCCCCAAAACAATAATGCTAAAACAAGAAAGAAAAATTATGTCACATGCAAGCCAACTTAAGGCATGCCATCCACATCCCAAGCTTTCTCTTACATATGCATGGAAGGCAGTCAACTAGCCAAAATAAATAATGACAAGTGACATATAAGGAAAAAGCTACCTAACCCCTTGCCCCCACTGAGTGTGGGACAAGAGTGAGTTGAGGATGGATGAGGATATGCCACTCCTTGAGATAATACAATGATTTGCGATGAATTTAAGACCTGCAATAGTGAGTATCCTATCATCCTACAACTATTATATGGCAAGTAGCAACAACTATTGTTATTGATTATAAAGAGTCTCTACAAAGTGTCAATATTAAACATATCTAATGAAATTCTCCCACATGCAGTATCTATTAGTTTAGGATGCACCAAAGTTAAAGTTATCTTGGAAGAATCTTTTGTAAGAGTGTTGATGTTAAGTGAAGGCCTTTTTGATTCTTTCATTTCTTTTAAAGGGCAATAACCAAGACCATTATGTGTTTCTTGTGTGTTAGGATCTTTAGAGACACATATACCTTGTTCTATGGCAGCACATCATTTTTCCACTATACCCAAGTTGCTTCATAAGTTTGTAATCTCTTCCATAAATATTTTTGATTTCTTTTGGATTCGGTGGTTTCTCATAATCAACTTCATCAAAGTTTGTTGTGTAATTTTCTTGATCTTCTAAAGTGGTTGAAGTGGATGATTTTGAATTTTGTATTATCATTACTACGTTTTATTTTACCTTTTCAGTCTCTTTTTTAATGATCTTTTATTCCCCCATGAATGTAGGTATGAAATCAAAGGAACTCAAAGCATATTCTAATAATTTTATGAATTCTTCAATATGTTTTTCCTTTTTCTTTCTCGAAATGAAAAAAACTTTTAGGTTTAGGTTCAGCCTTGATTGTATACACTTTATTATATATGTGAGAAATTTCATTGTAACTGGGTTAATATGAAACATTGTCATTATCAAGTTTCCTTTTAGGTGGTTCTAAGATAAGCTTGGGTTTAATTTGAACTTGTGGTTTTTGTGAGGGTAGATAAATGATAAGTTTAGGCTTGGGAGAGTACTTCAAGGGATATCTAATGTGAATAACCTCAGAAGAATTATCCTTATTTTCATGTTTTCTTATCGAAGGGGAGTCTAATGCCACTTCATCATGTTCATATAAGGAAGCCAAATCACTTTTCTTTGAAAGACATGTTTCAATGTTCTCATTTTCTTGCACCATGATATTTTCCTTAGTAGAAGATTTTTTAGGAGAGCAACAAACTAGATGTTCATGATGTTCAATGTTTGGTTCTTCTAAAATGTATTCATCATAAGTAAGGGAGTTATCAATGGTATTCTCTTATTCAATAATATTTTCCCTACGAGGAGAGAAACAAATAGGATTATCATGACTCTCATAGATTGGATCTTCTTCACAAATAGGAGAGCTATTAGGAGAATCCAAAATTTGATTATTATAGTTGTCCATGATTTCATCCTTTTTATCTAAGGTCTCATTCTCTTGTGCCATAATATCTACCCTAGTAGGGGATCTTTTAAGATGTTCATCTTATTCCATGATTAGATTTTTTAACATAGCTTCATCAAAAATAGGGGAGGCATCAATGGAAGGATGACTATGATTTTAATTCTTACCAATGATTGGACCCTTTTGTTCAAATATACCTTTCCAAATGTTAGGGGAATTAGGAAAGAGAAATAATTCTATAACTCTCCATCATTGGATCTCTGAACACCAACATATCCTCTTCAAAAATGTGATTTTTATGATTGTGCATGATTACATCCTCTTTCACTAAATCCTTCTCATAAGTAGTGGAGGTGTTAAGAATTTTTTTAATGATTTCATCTTCTTGTTTCCTAATATCTTCCCAAGGGGGAGGGGGAGAGGACAAACAAGACTTTCATGATTCTCAATGATTGCACCTTCTTTCGCCATGATACCATTGTCACTAATAGGAGAGTTAGTGAGATAACAACAAATATGATCATCATGGTTATCTATGATTGTATCCTCTTCTATCACATCATTCCCACAAATAGGAGAAATAGGAGGGGGTGTAGATTTAAGGCAAGTGTCAAATTTTTCACTTTCTTTCACTAAGAGACTCTCATAACTAGGAAATTTATTGAATGCATGACTAACATTCTTATTGATGAAAATTTTCTTTGCAAACTTCGAAAAGATAGATACTAACATTCATGAAAAGTAATCTATAAAATCTTAATGACCTAGAATGAAATGCAATTATTAAACAATGGAATAAACTGAAAATGAAATTTTGTAACTGAAATTTTGTAACTGAAATTTTGTAAATGAAATTTTGAATTTTTACAATGCTTTCACTCAAGCAAATTAAGATAAATTTAATGAATTTAATGAAACAAAAGAGAAACAGTAGAAAATAGAATCCTAAAATAGAGATTTTAGATTCTAAAAAATTCAGATCAACACTTGATGAGGGACTCATTCACCTTTAGTGGTGAATGGGTCCTAGATGACTATTTTTGAAACATAGAAAAAATAGTGTTTACCACCAAGGTGAACAAGATGATAAACCACTAAGTGTTTCTAGGGGATCTTTCACTCAATTATGAAGGCCAAAATGCATAAATAACAATTATAAACTAACCCTAATTGTTATAGCAACTATGAGGGGATATTGAGAGCTTAAAAAAGTGTGTACCTTTTTTAGGTCATAGAGGACTCATTTGCCTTTAGTGGTGAATGGGTCCCTATTAGGGTTTTTGAAAATGAGATCTAGGTTCTATTCCTTGATGCCTACACTCTCAAAAACTATAACAATTTTTTTAGCCTTCTTTCCGTGTTCTTGCAATATGAATGACAACTTTGACAATTTTGCTTCCAACTTCTCCTCTACTTGATCTTCAACCTATAAATCTGCAAACTCACACTCAAGAGGAGAAACAATTGTTGATTGTTAGTGAATAGGGGTTTGCCTAAGTCAAACCCATTTTAGGTAATTAAACCAAATGATGAAATAATGAAATTAAAGCATGAAACATGAAATGATGAAGTGATGATACCTTGGAAGTTTTTTTGGAATGTAAATCTACAAACTATCCTATAGTGGTCATAAAAAATGTAGATCTTGATCTCAAATCAGATGTGGAACAATTTATTGCAAGTACATCTTCAATACTACATCAACTATCTTAGCTCAACAACATGCAAAAATGCACTATACCTTTGACATGATGAAATGATCTTGGATTTTTGCAATAAGACTTTACTAATATGCCTTTGAATGTTGCTAGGTGAAACCATGTGAATTAACCCCAAGTTTATACTAAATCTAGAGATTAACCACAAAATTCAAATGATTCAAGCTGGCACTAGATGTAGGATTGAAAATCATTATTATCCCACAAAAATTAAATTAAAAAATGGGTATCCTATATGAGGAGGTTCCATTAACCACTAAAAAAAATGGGTCCTAGCACAAATTTCTAGGACCATGCTTCGAGGGGATGAAAGAACATCATAAACCCATATAAAAAATTCCAAGAAAGGGGTGTCCTATGTGGACATGACCCATTCACCACTAAAGGTGAATGGGTCCTAGCACCATTTTCTAGGACCTTGAATTTTCCAAATTAAATGTCATTCCATGCCATTATTAGGTGTTGGGATAGATCCTTCAGAAGGTGTCATTGATAAGACTTAAATTTGAATTAAAGGAGATAATTAAGCTCAATTAACCATAATTAATTAATGAAACCCTATATTAGTGTGAAAGTGCAATACAACACTTTACAACACACTAAATAAGATACAAATTAAGTATATTTTGTTAAAAAGGCCCTAGATTCAATGTGAATGTTTACACCACATTACAACATTAAATCAAGGCATAATTAGGTTAATTCAATATCACTTATTCCAAAATTAAGTGTGAAAAAGGGCTAATTTATTTGACACTACAAGTTTCAAAATTACATTTACACCTTTCATTCTAGGATATTATATTGCATTGCATCATGGACATGTGTTTTGGTAAGCTTTGGATGTCATTGAAATCATTAGTGGTTTTGTCAAACTATGCTTGTGGAAATGACCCTAATGAAATTGAACTCACTATTGCTCAAAAAAATCCTAATTCATGTCCTCCTCATGATGTTGACATCATTGGAGAAGATGATGATAACATGAACAATTTCTTACAAAATTACCTTCACAACCTCGAGACTAATGCATCTTTTTATCCTTCATTGAAATAACCAACACCTCCCATCAGCCAACCACTTGAGATATTTGGTCATCTACATCCTGAAATTGAAACAGTAGCTGAGCCTAAGTTTCGTACAATATGTGAACTTATTTCCTCTAGTCAAGCAAATATTCAACCATTCTATGCTAACAAGGTAACAAATACTCCTATCAACCTAGAAGAGACATAATGAAAATCATTCACAATCTTAAGTAAACAAGGATGTGATACAACAAGTGAACATGAAATTCATCAACTCTTAGTGAAAATACCAACCAAATATACCAAAGGGTTAGGATATCAAGATTCCACTCCTAACATAAGTTTTCTCCTTCCTAAATAACAACCAATGCCTCATAACAATCATACAGATGATAGGATTGTCTTAGATCCTCCTCCTCAATATATAGCTCAACAAATTGGTGAATCTAGCAAGCAACGAAGGCCTTACAAACTCAATAAATTATAATTCCCTTGTCCATTGTCTGTAACTAAAAGAAATTTACACATACTTCTAAGCTAAGGACTTATTGCATTACCACATATAAGAGAAAATTGACATCCAAATTATCCTAAGAATACAAACACATCACATTGAAAATATCATAGATTTCTTGGACATAGTACTAATGACTTTCGTGCTTTAAAACAAATATTTAAAAAGTTTGATATCATAGAAATAGTCCCTTAAAGGGTTTCACTTTGCTCCTTGTCATCTCATAATTGTAGGATCATAACATTCTCACTATTACATGCTTTACATTCATTGCAAATAATTTCAAAATACAAGGAGCTCCTTCCCATCACCTACCTTGGCTCGTTCTTGTCTTGCACATAGTGGGAAAAATAATTAGATAGCCTTGACCCTAGTTCAACACTTGATATTATCCCTTTATCTAATGTTTTTCCTTTTGTATATGATGAACATTATTAGGATGCAAAAAAATTGCTAATAGGTTGACTCGCATGTGTCGCACTATTTTTTTCTTCTTTTTCATTATTTTCCTTTTCATGTTATGTGTGTGATTGCATGTGCATAATGTGATCCCCTATAATATTATGTTTGATGTATCTCTCTCTCTGTGACATTCCTCTATTTATATCAAATTCTTCTCTATGTCGTAAATATTTTTCTTTTATCTTTTGTTTTCCTTTTGGGGATGACACAAGGCATCGAGAGATTCATGTCTCTTCCATGTTGAACCAAAGAATTTCATTTATGTTTTTCTCTATCTTGTGCTTTCATTTTGGGAATGACGCAAGGCATCGAGACATTCAGGTCTCTTCCATGTTGACCTAAAAGGTTTTTCTTTGTTTTCTCTCTCTTTGTGTCATTCTTTATATTCCATTAGTATTTGGGGAATGACGACAGTTCTGAGCTCTCTAAAAACATTGTAGCAAGAACATATTGACCTCGAATCTATACATCCCTTATGTAATTTTGGGATTTCATTTTTGGGGCAACCCCTTGTCCTTTTTCATGATGTTGCTTTCATTTTGAAACATATGAATTGGAATAGGGCTTTCCAAATAATCTATAATGTCCTCTTTATTGTTACCATTTATCATTTTCTACTTTAAAGTAATTACTCATAGCATGGTGTTTATAAATTTCTTTAAAGTGGGGGCATACATTGGCATTATTCTTTTGCATTTCTCATGTTTCATTGTGTAGTCTTCCTACTTCATGTGATTTATCTTTCAGTTTGTGGTGACATTGGGTGTGATTTCCTTCAAGAGAGTGATATGTATTAGCATATTATATTCCTCGTAGTGGTTTGATGTGACACAGTGCATCCCCTAAGTTATGAATCTTCTATTCTTCGATTGGAAATCTCTTAGAGATATTAGGCACAATGTTCCCTAAGTTAAGATCTTACATGAACTAAGAAAAAATCCTTTGAACGTAACTTACACTATTCTTGCATTTGCAATTTTAGTTATATGGCCACCTTGCATAACACACTTTTCTTTCCTGTGGTGTCATCCTATTTGTTCATGGGTGTCAAGCATATGAAGCTTTTATTTCCTCATAAAAATCAAAGTTCATTTCTATGTGGTGCCTTATCAAAGCTATCAAGAGGTATAGCTTTGTTATGGTTGTACATATGGGAGCCAAACTGAGGCATGAATTTACCATAGCCACTTTCTTGTCTTTTTGAGTGCATACTGGATGCGTGCATATGTGTCTCACTAGGGGCTAACCTAGTGGATGTCCTAAGGTTTCACTAGCCCTTATGAGTGTGTATTTAGTTTGCATAGTGGACATTGTGTTCCACTTGTAAAATTTCTTAGACAAACAACTTAGATTTGATCCATAGCATGTGAGACAAATGGTGGAAGCTTGATCCACCCCTTTGTTTTTTATTTTTCTTTCTCTTTGTGTTTGGTAGTGTATGCTTGTGCCTTATTTTTTATCCTTACATCATTTTCATGTGTGTTATTTTATGCCTATGTTGGTTTTCCATTGGATCTTGATCATTGTCATCCTATCTCACTAGAATTGCTACACTTGGACCCCTCTTGATGTGAGTTTTGTCTACTTTAGTGTGAGTTTGAAGCAAGTTCCTCCTCTCACTAAAGTGGGGGCTAAATTTAGTGTAGAAATAATTATCTCTCTACATTTTCACACTTTTTTGGACCCTCCCTTCTAAAATTGGGCTTCTTTATACCTTATTTGGTCCTATTTTACATTCACAAGCCTTAATTAATGCATCTTTTTGAGGATAATCCTGTCATACTTCAATTAACCACATAGAATTAATAATTTTGGATTTTTTGTCCCATATTTAGTGATTTGGGACTCATACATCACCTTGGGCATATGGGTCCCACCTAGGTTTTGGGTCTAGATCCGAATTTCACATAAAACTAAGACATTCTTGAAAACTGTGCCCCAAGCTTAGCCTAATGGGACTCATATGTCCCAACTGGTGTATGAGTCCCACTTAGCTTAGACATAATTTAAATTCAAATTTTTGGTAGGATTTTATCCTTCCAGATCTGATGTCAATTTGTAGTGTTCTAATTTAAAGAATTTTGGCATAAACAAGTATAAATACAAGGTTATTTCACATATTTTCTCCTAACAAGTTTACAAGTAACCTAAGCTTTCAAGTATTCAAGAACCATAGAAATTTTTCTATTAAAAGAGTTTAAAAGAGCATTAAAGAGTGATTACCAATCATTTTGGAGCATTATTCAGGTATCAAGTATCATGTCAAAGTCATCATGCATCATGTTTTTTTTTGAGCTAACATTTGTGATGTAGGGTTTTTTATGATTCAAGAAAGAATTCAAATCAAGATCCATAACATAAAATCAAGATTCAAGATCCACATTCATTCTAGCTATTACGTACAAGATTTAATCCTTCATATCAAGGGTTTGGTGAGTTGCAACATATCATATTTCTTCATTCATCATTCCTTGATTCTATTTGATTTCATTTCAAGGTTTGATTACCAAAACTGGTTTCGACCAAGGAAAATACCTATCCACTAAAAAACCAAAAAATTTCCATCTGTTTGATGTGTGATTTGTAGATCTAGGTTGAAGATTCATTGAAGAGAAATATTGGACAAATTTTTTTAAATTGTCACCATACTTACAAGATCACCTGGAAATTAACCTATAGGTTGCAATTCAATGATTTAGACTTCGAGATTTGGAATGAAAGAAGTTACAGGAGATCACTAGAGTATAACAGAGTTTTAGAGAAACCTTGATACTAGGACTAATTTTCCACTTATGGCATATGAGTCCTAGTATACACATTTTCAGACATTTTCTACAAATCCTAATTTAACAATTCCACATTCCAATTTCTATCACAAACCCTAATCTAGGACTAAATTTACCAACTTGGCATATGAGTCCTAGTATACACATTTTGAGACATTTTCTACAAATCCTAATTTAATAGTTCCACATTCCAATTTCTATCACAAACCCTAATCTAGGACTAAATTTCCAAACTTGGCATATGAGTCCTGGTGAGAATTAAATTCAGAATTTTCAATATTTTAGGCCCTCATTCAAGCTTCATTAGTTTCCAGATGCACCTCTTCACTTTATTAGTCTTTTATTCTACATTTTCATTTCATAATTTAAGTCATATAGTTAGGTTTTGCATTTCTTTTACATTACTAGTCTTTTGAAGCCCTATCTTAGTGGTGAACCCATCTTTATCCTTTTATCACACCCTAGGACACCTTATTGAAAATATATTTCCTTCATTTCCATCATTGGATTGAGACCTCTAAGGTTTCCTTGAATGAAACATAAGTGAAATAAGAATAGGTCCTAAACCCTATTTCCATCTCCCAAAAGGTGGAACCCTATTTCCTAGGTTTCAATTTTGATGATTCTTCATCAAATGTTCCACGTAATACTCTTTTACATTCACCATTATATTGGTTATCGACTTTCCATAGTCTAGATAGTGATACTACAATCTCAGGTTCCGATTTCTATTACATTACAAAATATTCAATCCTTTGAGAATAATTTCAATACACCATTAGCATGTCTAATTGTGTCTAATATGTTATGGTCTATTGACTCTAAACCATTGACTTGATGTTTGCAGAAACATGGTATGGTTTACCTTGACTACAGTTGGTTGTGTTTTGACTTATCATAAAGAATGTTTTTGTTATCTACTTTGTAAGATCAATAAACCCTATTGAAACTAGAAATGTTGATCTTAGATACTAAAAATATTTTTGTTTGGGAATTTTTCCATTTGTGATGTGCTAACCATCTCAATATTTCTATTTAAAATAAAACCTTCATAAACCTTATGAACTAAAAACTCTACTCAAAACTTACATTACCACCAACATATTTACCATCAACTTCTATAAATGCTTTACCCTGGTTCCAATATATAGAATACCAATACTACAGCATCAATATGCCCTATCATCACTCCATACACTCTAATATACAAATATTGACTTGACCATATATTAGAATTCAAAAGAGAAAAAATTATGTGTGCATGCCTAAGACTAGACGATAATAATACCCAGGGTAATGAACAAATGTTTCAAAACTCCTTCCACTCACCATGGGAAAAATTCCACATATAAAAACCTTCTAACAATATCCTTAAAGTTTTAGAAACTTTAAACAATCATGACACCCATGTTTCATACTTGAAAAACATGAACTTAAGTATCAAAACCAATAGAAACTCCAAATTCTCCTCTAGAAATGGTGTTTACAATAACTTTGGCCACCATGTAGTTTGTTAGTTGTTGTTAAAAGAATGCTAAGATAGTTGAAACCCTAAAGAATCAAGCCATTTCACTAAAACTCAAACTCTTCCACTAAAATATTTCCCTCCAATGAATGCAATATGGTGTTTGATTTACTCAAGGAATTTTTGACACTACTAAGGCTCTTTACACTTGCTAGAAAACCAAACTCTTCGAATGGATGCATCCTTCAAGATAGAAAATATTCAAGATGCTCATTAACTCAATCATTGTAGGAAACCTCAACCTAAGATCTAAGACCATTTAGATTGATTCTTGGGTGAAGCCACAATAGTGGTTTACAATTTAGGTGAGGAAGGAAAACTCACAAAAATTTATCCAAAGGCAAAAAATATGATTTCGGGGGTTCATACGAACCTACTGGTTCGACCGAACCCTTAAGGGGTTCACTCTTTGAATCTTGGCCACCAAAAACAAAAAAAAATGAATTGGAAAGGGGTTCGAGTGAACCTCTTTGAAGGGGTTCGTTTGAACCCCTAAGGGTTCATACGAAACCCCCTTATCTCTCATCCCTCCTGAGACACAAAAACAACCAAAATTTTGGCACTTTAGAGCTCGGGTTGAGGATGAAAATGGATGAATCTTCACAAACCCAACTGGAATAAGGTAGTCCTCAGAATGGGCTATCCAACAAATATAATTTTAATATGTTTTGGTTTTATTATGTATTTTTTTTTTAGTTTTATTAAATATAGGTTTTTCATAAAAAATGAAGGTCTTTGTTCTACACATATGGAAAAATAGCAGATTATCAAAGAAAAAAATTGAAAAATATGAGTGCACTAGATATTGAAGTCCTCAATCCAAAATAAAATAAAATTGAATTTGGATATATACAAAAAATATTACGCATTATACAATCGTGCTATGTCTGAATTGTAATTGGTTTGACCTCGAAACTTGATTAAAGAAAAAATATTTAATAAAAAACTATCTAACCAAGTGGAAGCACTAGATATCGGAGTTACAAATCTAAATTTGAAAGAATTAGAATTTTATCCTTCATGGTAAAAGTTATACTTTATACGATGTACGTCACTTTTAAAAAATGTTGTTTTCTGAAAAAACCAGTTTTTCGTGGGAGATGGAAAAAGAAATGTAATCTAATTCCAAAAAAATTGAATAAAATATTTTTAGAATCTACATAAAAAATGTAACAAGACTCTAGTTTCCATCATCTTCAAGTTCCTCATGGTTTAGCCGCTATAGGTGCCCAAATGTGAAGATTTAGTTAAAAATAATAATTTCAGTGTCCAGTTTGGCCAAAAATTGTAAACCACTATTGTGGGATCACCCTCTTGGGTATATAAAAAAATTTCTATTTAAAGGTTGTTTTGAGTAAAAAATTAAAATAGACCACATTTTTGGTGACCTCTATGAATGTTTAGCTTGCTAAAACTCATAAGACTAGTAGCCTTAAATATCCATTGGGCATAGTAGTTGAGAGAGACCCAAAACAAACCAAAACCTAACTTGATAACCATCTAAAAAATAGAAAAATAGGTGCACCAAAATGGCTTAACAAAAATATGCACCTAATTTCACTTGTTCTTTCACTCAATTATGAGGGTAATAATGCATAAATCATAATAAAAAATCAAACCTAACCAATATAGAAATCAAAAGGTAGCTTTTAAGTGGATCAAATGCTATGTGCCTATTACAAAACGTTATTTTTTGAGCCTCACTAAGGACTCAATCACCCATTGGTGAATGGGTCCTTGGTAGGGTTCTGGAAAAATGATTTTTCGGTTCTATTATTCAATGTCTACACTCTCAGATCCTAGCCTAAGACTATCTAAAGCTTGAAAATAAATTCTATAGATTAGTTTCCATGATCTTGCAAGAAAGGTGACAACTTTGACAACTTTTTCTTTCCAAATGATCTTCAACCTAAAACCTACAATCACACATCCAAGAAGAGAAAAATGTTTCTTGTTAGACAAAATGGTTTTTCCTTGGTCAAAACCCATTTTCGTAGTTAAACCTTGAAATAAAACAATGCATAAAGGAATGATGAATGAAAAAAAATATGTAACAACTCACCAAACCTTAGTTGAAATCTTGGAGTACAAATCTGCAACTTAGCATGAAGTGACCTCAATGGATATAGATCTTGACCATGAATATTTATATGAAACAATGATTGAATTAGATCTTTAAATGCTACATCACAACATTAGCTCAACAACATGCATGATGCACTAAACCTTTGACATAATGATGGAATATTTATTTCTGCAATAATCTTTAATAATCTTCCCTTGAATGCCTTAGAAAATTCTCTTCAATGCTCTATAGTGCTCTTATGAACTCTTAGGATGTTTTAATCAAAATTTATAGGTGAAACTAAGTGAAATACCTGTATATTTATAAATAACTTAAGATTAAATCCAAAAATTTAAATATCACAAGCCGACATCAAATCTAGGATTTTGGAATCATTAAAATACTACCACAAACATATCCCAAGGGGGGTCCTAGGTCTAAGTGAGGATTTGTTTTCCATGTGGTGAACAGGTCCTACCACACCTAAGTAGTGCACACTTCAGGGGATCTTTTAAATGTTATGTGAAAATAGGATCCTAGGACCTAGTGAGGACCCATTCGCTAGGTGGTGAATGGGTTCTAGGTCACTAACCTAGGACATACACCTTCGAAAACTAAGTATTTTGTAACAGAATTTATGAATGTTGAATTTTGTCCCTTGGAATTTACAATTAATTAGGCTTGAATTTGAATTAAATGGGCTAATTAAGGATAATTAACCTTAATTAATTAATAAAGCCCTAGATTAGTGAAAAAGTGTAAAGATACACTTTACAACACCCTAAATAAGGCACCATTAGGTCCATTTGATTAAGAAGGGTTCTAAACTTACTGTGAATGTGTAAAACACATTACAACACTAAATCAATGCAACATTAGGTTCATTTTAATATTAATTATTCCAAAATTAAGTGTGAAAAAGGTATACTTTTTTGACACTACACCAGCTGCTAACACCTTGATGACAAACAATGAAAAAACAAAACTAGAAACAACTAACTATGCTTCTACACTAAGTTGATCTCAAACCTATACTTCTATTTTGGAAACACACCAACATCGCAAGTATGTTGATATTTTAAGGGGATTATATTACCCCTATACATTCCACATACATCTTGTGAGATTTGAGTTATTGTCAGACTACTTTGGTGGTGGTGTTTTCAATAATTCTCGTGAAGGCATGGCTATTGATTTGTCCCCTATAGCATTAAAATTTTATACAAGTAACCTAAAGCGTTGATTGGAAAAATATTCCATTGGTTCAGCATAATCAAAATTGTTGATTAATGTAGACATTGAAAATTTACAAATTCGGTTTGACACACTTGATCTTGATTATTAATGACATTTCCTCATAAATCATACTCTAAGTTTTTCATCATATTTTGTCTCTTAATTTAATAAATCATTGTTTATTTTATTAAGTCTTTCTCCTCCAATGATTAAATTAATCAATTTAATATTAACCTTATATTTTTGTTTAATTAAACAAATCATTTTATTTGATTAAATTATCTAAAGTCCTCTTATTAAATTAAATAAACTAAACCTTATTTGATTTAATCTAACATTATCCCAATTAGTTAAATAAATCAAAATCATTTATTTAATTAAGCATTTCCTCTCAATTCTGATTTAAATCAATTCACCAATTTAAGTCAAAATTGTCAAATCATCTAATCCCTCATTAAATTAATCAAATTGTTGATTAAGTTAATCCCTATCACTAAAATCTTCTAGAGAATGCAAGTTGCACATGAAAATAGATTTAATTCATTTATTAAATCTCTATTTTCCCTCACATGGCATCAAAAGGGAATATTCCCTCAAGTTTGAATTCAAAAAGTCCAAGTGGACTTGTACATCCAACAAGGCATTCACTCCTCTTACATGTCCTTGTGCACTGATCCAAGTGGAATTTATTTCATTCCTTTTTCCCTCTCACATGGCATTTATTCAAATTCAGATTCCACCTAATTGCATTTATTGGCACTTTGGCCAAAATGTGCACAACCATCAACCATTCATATCTTGACAAGTGGCACTTAGCCTTTGGATGTTGAATGATCCCACATTGCTTGTTTTGAATCTCTCTTCCATTTTGGAAATCTATAAATGAGAGGTTTCTCTCTGCATTTCAGTATCCACAACTTGAGTAAACTTACTATACTCAAATTCATCTTCATTCCACATATTTTATGCAAAGTTACTCTCTTGAGTTGAGAGCTAATTTTGTCCATTATCACATACATTTGAATTATCACTATCATCTTGGAAATCTTTCTTATCAGGGATTAGGAAAGGGCTGCTTACTACACAACAAAGTGGGACCAATACACTATGAGATAAAGGTTTGATCATGTTTTTTGTATATGCTTTTGTTTAACTTGTTTTCTGCTCATTAGTTGCATATTTGGACATGATTAAGTATTTCATAGGGATGTTACATTTGCTGATTTAAACTAACTTATGCTAACAACATGAACTAGTTTAAGTCTCTCTCACAAAATTTTAGCATCCACATTGTGGTGCTAGAAGGAGGGCTCCTCTAAATTTGTTTTTACAATCTCACTTGTTTCTATGTTGTGGGAAATTTCAATATGCATAGATGTATTTAACTGATCTATATACAGTAGTCTCTGCTGTTATTTATGGTTAAATACCTTTTGCAAACCATTCCCTTTCATGAGAAGACAGTTATTTGCATTTCCAATTCTTCATATTCTAATGTCTGAGATAATTTTCATAGAATACATGATTTTTTTTCTTTATTCTTAACTATTCATGTATTCTGAAAGTAAATCATCTAAAAAATGATCAAATCATAATCTAAACAGGCTTTGCTGCAAACTACTTCCCCCGTGCTTTTCCTTACAGTTCTCTCGTGTAGTCAAGCCGACTATCTCCCACTTTACTGTGCCATTCATTCTATTCACCCGCGGTATAGGGGTCTCAGGTGTTTGCCTCGGCTTTTACTCCTGCCTTTTACCACCTTACCATGCCAGCATTTCTTTCTAGTTTCACTATCCCCACCACCTTTTACCACTTCACCACATCATCAACCTTCACTATTCGTAGCACCATGGTATCCACTACAATACTCCGAACCACCCCCTCACTAATCGCGGTCTTGTAGTTTCCAATCTCCTAGTCTACCGCATCACCACGGCCCGACCTTCCCCTGCCTACAGTTGAGTAGTGAACAGTCTGCTAGCCACTAGCACTATCCCACGGTCTATTTCCCTAACTCTCATGGTAGAGCAGTGTCCACCACATTACCGTCGTCTGGCTTTTCCTTGCCCATGGTTGAGCGGTTAACTACTTGTTCACATTCACTGCATCACCATGGTCTCCCTCCTAACCACTAGCGGTAGCACAATAACCGCCCACCATCTCCACCGTTGCACGGTGGTCTCCCTCCTAACCGCCAGCAGTAGTGTGGTAACCATCCCTCCACTGTCCATTGCCACCCTGTGGTCTTTTGGTTTATCATCCGCGGTATCGTGGTAAACTTGCTAACCGCCCCCCCTAGCCGTTACTTCACCGCCACCGTGCCACCATGGTCTTCAACCTCATCAACTGTGGTATCATGATAAACCTACCGGCCGAGTGTGCTTGCCATTAACCACATCACCACGTGGTTTGTCTAGACTATCTGTGGTACAATGGTAAAAGGAATGATAACCGCCTTTAGCCTCCAACCGTGATACCACGGGCCATGGTATAACAGTAGAAGGGGTTATTTCATGAATGAAACAATGGTATAAGGAAATTTTTTGCATTATAAGGGGGGTAAATGATTTTATTTTTTTAAGGGGTGGCAAATTTTTTTTTAATAACTTATGTTTAATGCATTGATGTATAAGAGATTTTCTGGATTATTTTATTCATATTAACTTTGTATTTTCTTTTATAGGTTGATATTGGAATCAAGCCAAGGTAAAGAAATATTGGAGTCCAAAATTCACAAAAGCATTTTTTAATGCTTATTGAGCTAGATTTTCCATTTTCTATGCTTATTTTTAGTTTCAAACGATCTCACATCTATTTTTTGGGGGTTTAAAATTAACCATTTGACTTGCTCTTTTTGGTTAAAAAGAACCTTAGACATTTACTAAATTTTAATTTGGGTTCTAAAAATTGAACAAGGCAAACTCTCACACCCCAAAATTGGTGCTTTGAAAAGAACTCATTTCTTGCTTTGAGGATTAAAATGAACATGTGTGTTTTTCATGTCTTGTAATCCTTTTAACAAATTAATATCATTTAAAATGCGTATGCGCTTCTCTCGTGCCTCATGGCGATATTGAGAATCAAAAGTCTTTTTTGTGATATTAAGTTGTCAAAAGTATTACCTCCACACTTCATTTGCGGGTTTAAAATTGAACAAAACATCTTGCGAGTGTGAGTAAACTTATTGCGTGTGCTCTCCCTTTGTTTCTAAATGAAGGCTGATCGAACTATGAATATGTTTACTCACTTTTTTTTATCTTAGTGGGCCCACCTTGTGGGAAAAAGTACTCACCCAAGTGAATGACCCAACCGATAACATACTAAGGACAAGTGTATTTCCAGTCGGGATATAAAAGTGGGTACTTGAACAAAAGCTAGTATCACACAGTTGGCTCCAATAAGAAGGGAAGAAATGGTCTCTCACCACATGGGTCAGCCTCCACAAATGGAAAGACCGAATTAAAACCCTTGTTTAGAAGGCCAAATCCTTATCTATCTTGTTGGTGCAAAAGTTCATGTCCTTTGAAGCCACCCCACATTATACATGTGGTTTTTTTGTAGAGATGAAAAGTATGCCATGGGAGATTCATGGGTACTGATGCTTGGCTGACCTGAGATGTGTGTGCCATGGAGGGGAGCTAGTGTGGTCAAGCATCTAGTCATCTACACAGAATATGCACAGCTAGATTCATTCAAGTGGGAACCCAAAAAAATATTGTCTCTTCATCCTAGGGTTGTACATGTGCTTGGAAATGGAAAATACATTGCTTGGTCCTCTAAACAATTGAAAAAAAAACATTCACAAAGAACTTTAAATTTTAAACCCCTTGGAGAAAAAAAATATCCTTTGAAAAATCTAAGTACTCTTGCTTTCCCTAGGGATTATATCCTTAGAGGTTTCTAAGTGCTTGGGTTTAATCATCATTTGTTTTCACTAAGGTAAACCTAGGAGAATTTTGCCCTAATTTCCTTGATTTCCACATAGTGGACCTTGTGGGATGAAAATAAAGTGGGAAATTAGACATACAGTTTGAAACATAATCAAGAAGGTTCTTTTGGTAAAAAAGAATTCACTAAGGAAAGATAAAATACAAATTGAACCTCACATGTGTTGTCTCAATGATTTCCCAAAAGGTCAAAATCCCAAAACCAAGATTCAAAATTATTAGTCTCAAAGCCCGTGAACAAAGCCTTGAAATGCTCCTTGAAGTTAGAGAAAGACTAGTGTACAATTTTTATAAAAAGGCTTCAAGACACAACCCAACTTTGTATGCATTCTATTATCAATGGAATCTTGAGATTTTTGAAAGGTTTTCTTTCCTCACATAGGAAGTGTAACATGTTCTTCAACACCGAGGTTTTGTAAAAAGAGTCATGTCTAGGTCAAAGTCTAGGGTCAAAGTCTTTACTCCCATCCATCTCTCCATCAAATCAAATCTCATCCTATAAACAAACTTTTGAGAACTTTAGAAAAATCATTCATGCTAAACTTAAAGGCTAAATCAGCATCACTCTATCTTGGCTTAACACACCTAGCCAAATAGTCAAATCTCTTGAACAAATTTTCCCCTAGGATAACACAACTTCTTGGGGTTTACTAGGTCATGATCACCTTGGTTGGCTTAACACACTTAGCCAATACATTCCCTTGTGCGAGTTTTTTCCTAGGATAACACAACTTCCTAGGGTTTACAAGCTCACCACAATCTTGTTTGACTTAATACATCTAGTCAAACCATCAATCCAAACCCTAAAGTCTAGCATAGCCCCTAAAAAGTTCTTCAAAGGTTTCACACATTCACTTCATCCATTTGTCTCATCATCCCCACTCCCTTTATCCTTTGCTTTCCCTAGTTCTTCTCTTTTGTGCCTAAAGATTAAGATAAAAATGATCCCTATTTTTATGGTCCAAACAAGATCAAAACACAAGAAGAACATAGAAAACATCCACGAAATATCAACTTCCAATGACTTGGTTCAAGTAACCACCGAAACAAACCTTGCGGGATCAAGCAATCCCTCAAGTAGCTCTCCTCTACCATCACAAAATCCTCAAGAGGAAAGTTATGAAGAGGACATCACAAATGAGAACATGGGGATGACACAATCAGAAATGCTAGAAATGGTCCAAAATCTAGAGAATCATAAAATTGTCAATGCCATGTTTAAATACTTACGTACGTTAACGAAAGGAGGAATCCCGATTCCTTTTGACTTTGACGTAGGCGCTAGTATGGATGTGCCCCTTACAAACACATCCTTAATGTAAACTCTAAACATCACTTAAGAAATGCCTCAAACTATATCAAAAATCAAACCAACCTCACCAATTGTAAACAAGGGTAGTGCAATGTTTTGAGAGTTATAGCATCATCGCCTTGTGAACAACAAAGAGGTTAGTGTCAACACCACACTGAAAAACTCCATCCCGGTGAATCCATCACACCCCTACATCCCACTAACCTTCGATAATCACATAGATTCATCCTCATTCCATGCAACACCAGCCTATCCGTTAAACATACAAACTTCTTTACCGTAAGGAGAAGGTGGTTTGTTTGGAGCAGTAGGATTCACTGACCTATTTTCCTTTTAGGGGAACTTACCACCCTTTTCTCCATTACCGCTCACATCCACATCACATATTGGATTGGGTCTTCCCCCCCTACCCACATCTAGTTTCTCAAATCTAGGCAATTCGAGCATCACATCAAATCCTCTCTTTTTGCCTGCAACATCACAACAACAAGTGGTAACCATTCAAGCCACCACGACTAGTACATTAGTTGGTCCTCAAATATCTCAAAACATACCTTCTCAAGGACCGAGCATCTCAACCACACCTCCAACAACTCAAATCCTGACTACCAACACAACCATTTCACCTATCACTATGGTTGGCATCATTCCCAATCCACCACCTATCCCACCAAAAGCTAATGTGATGAATTCATTCACCACCCTAATCTAAACCATCCAAAAAGCCAATCATCAGAGGGTATTGAAACAAAACCAACAAGTTGCACAACAGGCTTCTTAGAAAGCACAAGCGCAACTAGTTGCCCAACAAGTTGCACAAGTTGGATAAGCCTAGCAAGCCGCACAAGCTGCACAAGCCGCTCAAGCAACCCAACAAGTGCAAACCCAAGCTCAAGCCCAGCAACAAGCGCAAGCACAATACCAAGCACAACTATAAATGATCCATCAACAAGTATACCAACAAGCCTTGGAAGACTTTTAGGCACAACAACAAGCTAAAAAACAAGTTTTGTTGGCCCAAAAACACCTTGACCAACAACAGGCTTTGTTGGAGCAACAACAACTCGATCAACAACAAGATTTTTTGGAACAACAATAGCTAGACCAACAATAGGCTTTATGGGAACAACAACAGATGAACTAACAACAAGCTTTGTTGGAACAACAATAGCAAGATCAACAACAAGCATTGTTGATGCAAATGCAAGCATACCAACAAGCCTTGAACGCACAATATAGCTTGCAGAAAACTCCCACTAGTACTCCTCCCACCAATCAAACACCCCAAACACCTCAAAACATATTCATTCCACCGCCCGATCCGAACAACGATGTCACAATGCAGATCAAACTATTCTTGAAGCAGGTGTTGGACCTCTAAGTGAGTAAAAAAACTAGAGCATCAGGCAACTTGTGCCCTTATCCATTTGACAAAAGTCTCACAATGGTACCGTTCCCAAAGGGATTCAAGATCCCCAAATTTGACAAGTATAATGGAATAGGTAACCCTGAAAACCATGTCAGATAATTTCAGGTGCATTGCGTGGAGGTTTCATACAATAACACATATCTAATGTGAATCTTCCCCTGGAGCCTGACTGGTCTAGCCATGGAATGGTTTTCTTGCCTACCCATGGGCATTAAAACATTTGAGGAAATTTTGGAAACATTCCTTAAAAATTATGCTTTCAACATGGGTGCAGACATTAGTTTGGAAGAACTATCAACACTCAAACAAAGAAAAGGAGAGATATTCGCATCCTTCTTGCACATATGGTGATCCAAGGCCAATTAGAGGAAGTGGACCATGCAACAAGAACAACAAGTTTTCATGATCATATCTAATCTAGATGAAAACTTGGCATTCTACTTAAAAATGCAATGCATCACATCATACAATCAACTGATCCCAAAGGTACTCAATATTGGAAGAGCCCTTACTGCGTGAGGAGGCGTGTCAACATTTACTCCACCATAGGATAACCGCTCGTCCAACAATTATAATGATAAACCTTGAATGTGGTCAAGGGACAAAAATTACACAAATGACGACGTCGTTGATGCTAAAGTGGTCATAATTGCTCCCAAACCAAACATCCAAACTCATCACCAGCCACAAAATCACAATTGTAATAATGTGAAAACTAATGCAGTAGTAGCACAACAATAATCACATCCTACCAACCAAATCAATAACTTGGGCAATCAAGGAGGACCACCTCCCCGAAGCAAATACCCTCCCAAGCGGAAGTTCATGAACCTTAGGGAATCCATCGAGTCCATAATGAAGAAGTTGGTCAAGGAAAATCTAATCAAAGTCTCCAACTCTGAGCAATACGTGGAACCCATGACCAAACCACCATGGTATAATGAAAATATCATTTGTGACTTTCACAAGATCAAGGGACATACCACTACAAATTGCATGAGACTGAAGAATATCATCCAAGACCTCATCGAAGACAAGATCATCAATGTTGAGAAACCAACCGGTAATCAATATCTAAAAATATACACAAATCTGATGCCAAACCACAATCAAGGAAATGGTCAGGGGAACAACAAAGGAAAACAAAAATATGCTAGTGCTAATCTAGTGTATGAAGATATAGTCGCATGTGTCGATGAAATGGTCACAGTCATTAATGTCAAGGGTGCCAACACTGATTGTGGAGACACCACACGTGGTGGCAAGGTCACCATTAGAGGGGGACCATGTAATACCCCCACTTCAAACACAAAAGCCATCCCCTAACTATAATGTCATCGACCAGCTGAAGAGAACCCTCACACAGATCTCCATCATGGAACTATTGAAAATATCCGCTTCCCATAGACAAATTCTTGACGAAGCTTTAGCGGCATCCACTGTATCTGCCACCCTTGACACATAACAGTTTTAGGCTATGGTTGGTAATATCATTACTCTAAACCTCCTTACATTCTCTGACAAGGACTTCCCCCCACAACCATCTCATAACCACAAACTTCACCTTCAAGTGCTAGTCCACAAAATAAAGTTAAAAGAGTCCTGGTGGATGGAGGTGTAGGCCTTAATATTTTATCTCTCAAACTTATAAAGAACTTGGGATTTTCCAAAGATTATATTAACAAGAACAAGAGCATCACAATAAGGGCATATGATGATCAAGAAAGGGTGTATCAAGGCACTATTAAAATCCCAATCCAAGTGGGACCCACAACCATGGAGACTAGTTGTCAGGTCCTCAACCTTGACTTACCACATAACATCCTCCTAGGACATCCATGGATTCATGGAATGAAAGTAGTGGCCTCAACATATCACCAATGCATCAAGTTCTTGCACCCAAATGAGGAGGTCACTATACATGGAGACCCCAAACCATTTGCCTATTGCAAAAAAATGGAAGCCAAGTTTTATAAGATCCCCCAAGTGCTGAAAAATGATGAAGGCCCATCCACTACATACATCGACCTTGCTAACCTTGCCTCCACTTCTGTGATAGAGACACCCACCATCCCTAAAATATCTAACATCAAAAACATGATCCAGGATAATGGATGTAGAGACTACAGAATGAAGAAAAGTGCATTTGCTGTAGGATATTTACCATAATCTCCTAGGTCACGTGGGTGACCTCGATCAACCAAAACACCCATCCACACCCTTAGGACCAACCCCTCTGGATTCTACCATTGGGGAGACCTAAGTTGGGAAAATTTTGATGAGGAATATATTTCAAGCACAATATATCATGATGTAGAACCCACACCCACATTACCTATGGATGAAGTCAACAAAGGGCTATAGATAATGCTCAACATGGGCTACCATAGAAACCAAAGTCTTGGAAGGAACGGTGATGGGCAGTTGGAGCCCATCATTCCAGAAAGAAGAATCCAGAACCTTGGCCTTGGATGTACTCCCCTAAGTATAACCATACATGGTAGTGGTACTCCCAGTAGGGCAGTTAGGTCCTCCCCTTAGGTATCAGTAACCACCCTTAGACCACCCGTATGCATAGGTATCCCGCTTGACAACCTCACTTTTGACGTAATTGATGTCTGCGCCAGTAGTGATGATGATGATACCATAATAGGCCTTGCCATGCTTTTTGAAGACTCCTCCTTACTAATGATTAGTGCCTCACCTACTGAGTCAAACCAAAAAACCCACCAAATCACCTTAGTATACCCTCAACTCATCGATCATGACCAATGAGGACTACCAATTCTAGACTCATTCAAAAATGAAGAGGCTCTCTCAAAATTTATGGGACTAAGGGATACGGTTCCATGTGGGGATCACAAGGCAGGTTTCAACATCACTTTAGACACCCAAGCATATTACGGGGAGACGATTGAGTCCTTCAGTCGCAAAATAAAAATATCGAGAATAAGCTCGGAGTTATTGAGTGAAAACCACACTATGGAACTCTCTAACCAAAAAATAGTAAAAATAAAGGATGCATCCAATGGTGAAAACCTCTTTGAGGTGTCTAAGGATGAAGGATTCAATCTCCCCCCTACTGTACTACATCAAGAAAAATCAGTAGTCTTGGCAGAGTAGTGTAATCCTATTAACTTGGGAACATAGACCGTACCACAAATCACTTTCTATTTTGAGTCTCTCCTGATGGAGGAACAAGAACTGTTGGGAGAATTTCTGAAAGAAAGGAAGGTAAAATTTGCATGGACCTATGTTAACATGCCAGTTTTGGATCCGGAAATGGTGGTTCGTCATTTAGCTATTTACCCTAGAGCTAAGCCAATTAGACAAAAGTTAAGAAAAATGCATCCCCAGATAGCTTTGCTAGTCAAGGTGGAGTTACAGAAGCTCCTGGATGTTGGCTTCATATGCTTGATTGACTACCTGGATTGGGTATCCAACCTTGTACCAGTCTCAAAACTAAATGGGGGCATCGGCATCTGCACAGACTTTAGAGACCTTAATAAAGCATGTCCTAAGGATGATTTTCCACTACCCAACATTGATATGATAGTAGACATGATAGTCAGACATGAGATTCTATCCCTGATGGATGGATTCTCAAGGTATAACTAGATAATGATTGCAAAATAAGACCAGCATAAAATGACATTTAAATGTCCTTGGGGCACCTACTGCTGGAATATGATGTCATTTGGGTTAAAAAATATAGGGGCTACATATCAGAGGACCATGACACTAATCTTCCATGACATGATACACAAAACCATCGAATATTATTTGGATGACATACTAGAAAAATCAAAGAAGAGGAAGAACCATATAGAAACCCTAAGTGACATATTTGATAGACTGGAGATGTATAAGGCCAGGCTCAAACCAAAAAAATGTGTCTTTGGGGTACAATCAGGGAAAATTTTGGGCTACATAGTGTCAATGAGGGGGATAGAGGTGGATCCCACAAAGGTTAAGGAAATCCTTGATATGGAAGCACCAAGAACACTAAAACAACTCATAGGATTACAAGGCAGACTCCAATCCATCCAGAGATTCATAGCACAGTTGGTAGACAAACAGATTGCCTATTCACATCTACTCCACAAGGGAGTATCATAAAAATGGGATAAAAAATGTGATCAGGCATTTAGCAAAATCAAAGAATATCTACTCACACCACTCGTGTTGAGGCCACCCATTGTAGGAAAACCATTGATCTTATACATCTTAGCAACAACAGTAGCTATGGGTGCTCTTCTAGCTCAACATTATGAAAATGGAACAAAAAGGGATATATATTACATCAGAAGGACAATGGTTAGCCATGAGTTAAACTACACATTCATTGAGAAAACTTTCCTAGCAGTAGTGTCTGCTTCACAAAAAAATTGACACTACATGTTGGCACATAAAATCAAGCTCATCGCCAAAATAGATCCCCTAAAATACCTACTGTCAAAAGCTATGCTCATGGGAAGAATGGCTAAATGGGTCATGATACTGTTAGAGTATGACATTGAGTATGTGGAGTGAAAGGCAATCAAATGATAGGTTATTGTAGACCAGCTCGCAGAAGCTCCTATTTACGTAGAGAACCCACTCATATCATAATTTCCAGATGAGTCCATCTTCAATCTTAGTATAGCTGACCACTAGAAATTATACTTTGATGGTTCCCACACACAACATGGATCAAGAGCTGGTCTATTCTTCATCACCCCATAGGGGGATTGCATACCAAGGTCTTACAAGTTGGCATTCCCCTATACAAACAACATTGTAGAGTATGAGGCTTTAACCATAGGTCTCAAAATTGCGGCATAGTGGCGAATCATGGCATTAAAGGTCTATGGAGATTCACAACTTATCATTAACCAAGTCAACGCTGAATACCAAACTAAGGATGACAAGCTTACACCATACAAGAAGGTGGTAGAAAACCTCAAAGAATCATTTATTGATATCACCTTTGAGTAGATACCAAGGGAAAATAACATAGCAGATGATGCAATAGCAATGATTGGATCCTTGCTAGATATCCCTTGCAATGTCTCGAAACATGAATTCCTAGTAGATCAACTTCTTGTACCTACTTTTGAGGTACCAGAGTCATAATATGCATGTGAACTCATTGGTCTCGGTGATCTTTGGTATCATGAAATTTACACCTATCTGAGACTAGCAGTCCTCCTAGCTGATATCACCCTGAACCTCAAACGAACATTTGTCAAAAGGTCCTTACATTTTTTCATCCTAGGTGAAACCCTCTTCTATAGAAGCATTGACAAAACCCTGTTATGTTGCTTAAAACCTGAGGAAGCCATGACTACTCTGACTGAGGTACACAATGGAACTTGCGGTTCAAACTCGAGTGGTATGACCTTGGCCAAGAAGTTACTAAGAATTGGGTACTATTGGCCAACAATGGAAAAAGAGGCACATGACTTTGTCAGAAGGTGTCTATAGTGCCAGTAGCATGGAGACCTCATTCATGCACCAACTCAAGAATTACATCCTATTGTTACACCTTGGCCCTTTTCCCAATGGGGGCTCGATCTCATAGGTAAAATCTCACCCACCTCATTCAACGGCCACAAGTTCATCATCACCACCACAAAGTATTTCACAAAGTGGGTCGAAGAAATTCCCATGACCTACATCACCAGAAAGCAGATATCCAAGTTCATCCTAAATTACCTCATTTGCCAATATGGCATCCCCCAATCCATTATCTATGATAATGGGACACCTTTCAAGAATCAGGATGTCTATGACTTGTGTGAAAAATTCAAAATCCAACACCGCTTTTCCATCCCATATTACCAATAAGACAATGACCAAGAAGAAGCTA
The DNA here is from genome assembly GCA_007115665.2 of Sequoiadendron giganteum. Taxonomy (NCBI): domain Eukaryota; kingdom Viridiplantae; phylum Streptophyta; class Pinopsida; order Cupressales; family Cupressaceae; genus Sequoiadendron; species Sequoiadendron giganteum. Next base: position 805,213,813 of record CM021100.1, read on the forward strand.
CCAACAAAACCATCCTGAAAATCCTTAAGAAAACAGTCAATGACTCTGGCCATGACTAGCATCTATAGCCAAATCCCACCTTATGGGCCTACCGCACTAGCATCCACACACCAACAGGCACCACCCCATTCTCCCTAGTCTATGGATCAGAAGCCATCCTCCCTATCAAGATCGAGCTCCCATCACTAAGGATATCATTGCAAAACCTCATCATAGATGAGGAATACAGGGTTACAAGACTAAATGAGCTGGATTCACTAGATAAATGGCATATGGATGCCCTAAATCATCTACAAGTCTACCAAAATCACCTGAAACACAATTACAACAAAACGATCAGGCAATGCACCTTCTGAGTCAACGAACTTGTGATGAAAGAGAACCAAAAGAATATGCCGAAACCAGATAGCAAAGGAAAATTAGAGCCCAACTAGCTGGGACCTTTCATCATCATAGCTAGCTATAAATAAGGAGCATATCAATTAGCAACACCAGAGGGCAAGCCTCTATAGGAGCCTCTAAACAAATCCCATCTCAAAAAGTTTTATGCCTAAGAACTAGCAAGGTATAAAACCAAAAATACAAAAACAATCAAAAAAATTCCTGAAAAAATGGTTACCTTGATGAAAATCTGGAAAACAGGCATCTTGGCAACAACAAAAAAATAAAAATATGCAAAAATCCAAAACAAAATAAAAAATCATAAAAAGGATTGAAAAGAGGTAAAGGAAAAAATCATCCTCTAGTGAAAACCACTTCGGTGGTGCTTTGGACAAGTACCTTGGTGAAAACCTGGAAAACAGGCACCAAGTGTAAATAAAGTACTCCCCATCGACCAGGATCTGCATGACTCACTCATCCATTCCATCACATTTAATTAATCCTCCATCCACCCATCCACTCACATCCATACCATAGTCTGAGCTGACGCCCATATCATATTCCACCATAGTACTACTTGGCATATTCCTAAGGTCACTTTGTCCTTCCTTTATCGAAGTAGTCTCTCACTTAACATTGGGGGCATGTCCTTCAAACTGGTAGTGGATCAAATTTGTGTATATTTTTGTACTCTTCCTAAGACATCAGAAGATCCAAAAACATTCTAAAAATTCATCAAAAATCCAAAAACATGTCAGAAATCTCAGAAAATCTCCAAAAAATTCATCAAGTCTTGTTAGTCTCTCACCTTGTCCGAACTACATCATCTCTAAGCTTGAACGTAGGCAAGGTTGATATTTGATCATCCCCCGAGACATCTTAGGTCAGTCCTTAGGTGTTTGTCGCAATAAAATGGCAATCTGTTTGCCCATCTATCTCATCATTGAGTGAAGTCTATCGTCAGTCGAACTACGTGGTCTTAGTGTATATAACGTAGGCAAGGATAATCTACGGATCAGCTCCCGAGACCCTTAGGATAGGTCTTTAGGTTAGTTTCTTCATTGTAAAATCTCAAAAATACCAAAAAAAATTGTAAAAAATCTTGAAAATACCAAAAAAAACCTCAAAATATCTGAAAATCCAAAATGGTGCATCCATCTCGCTTTCACCCGCAATGGTCATCAATCTTAATAAAATCATTCATCACCTTCTCCCTTTGGTGAGTCAGTCAAAAGCAATTCTAGCACATTCAGAAGTGAACACCCTAATCATCAGAGTCTCAAAAGTCTAAGTCAATAAGCAAGCAAGTTGATCAACTCGGAGTATCAATAGCTTATCACCCAATCAATCCCACCAAAACTTTGATCACTACATGTCCTAGGATGAATCCTTCCCACGATGGACATAAGCATCAGGTACCTCATAGTATTTTATCCTTGGCTAGTGGTACAAAGAACATTAGCTTGTTTGTTTGCTTTATTTGGTCTTTTATTGGATTATCTTATTTTGCGCTCATTCCAAGGACCTCTTGATGATGCCTAAAAAAAATAAGTTTAGAGAGAAAGAAATGGGGCAAAGATTGTTGTCTCTTTTATCTACTATGCTTGTGGATAAACTTGTAAAATAACTTAGTCACATATGCTTTGCTTGGTTTCTGGAGAGGATGTTTTAGATATCTTGTTGACCACATAAGAAAGCTTGCTTTCCTATGTTTTGGCCCGAGGTGTTTATAATGTTTGAACCACATCTTGAATGAAGTATGCATGCTAAGTGTGAACAAGAATACTCCTATCTGATTGTCAATTCAAATTCCATCACACTAGGTACAACGCCATCCTAGTCCTTTATACCTTGATGCATCGTACCTATGTGTGTTATCAAACATAGAGTAATGGGTCCTTTGAAAATCCCAACTCTTGGTAAGAAATACATCATCAATCATCATCATAATGTAGGATTGTGTGGATCCTCCTTCCATTCTTCTCATTCTTCTATCTTTACTAACATCGGTGTGTCGCATAAACATATACACGAGACTACCCAAGGCCAATGATTGTCTATGCATCATTAGATTTGTCTACATCAAAGAATTATCTTTCGTACTTTGATCAATAGGACCAATTTTCTCACATTTTATCACGATATCGCTCGAGAAATTAGCCTTTTCGCCCTATCTTTCGAGGGGGCAATATACCAGTGTAATCCTTCTCACTGGGGCAATAGTGGGGCATCTAAAAAATTGAGAAATTTTTGACTTTGATCATAGCAGTTTATTCTTTGAATCAATGCAACAAGTACATTGTTTGAACCCCTAGGGGTTTGTACGAACTCCCGTTATCCCTCATCCCCCCTAAGACACAAAAACAACCTAAATTTTGGCACTTCGGAGCTTGGGTTGAGGATTAAAATGGATGAATCTTCACAAACCCAACTGGAATAAGGTAGTCCTTAGAACGAGCTATCCAACGAATATAATTTTAATATTTTGGTTTCATTATGTATTTTTTTTTAGTTTTATTAAACATAGGTTTTCCATCGAAAATGAAGGTCTTTGTTCTACACGTGTGGAAAAATAGCAGATTATCAAAGTTTTTTTTTGAAAAATATGAGTGGAGTAGATATTGAAGTCCTTGATCCAAAATAAAATAAAATTGAATTTCGATATATAAAAAAAATGTTACGCGTTATACGATCGTGCTATGTCTGAATTGTAATTGGTTTGAGTTTGAAACTTGATTAAAGAAAAAATATTTAATAAAAAACTATCTAACCAAGTGGAAGCACTAGATATCAGAGTTACAAATCTAAATTTGAAAGAATTAGAATTTTATTCTTCATGGAAAAAACTTATACATTATACGATATCCATCACTTTTTAAAAATGTTGTTTTCTGAAAAAACCATTTTTTTGTGGGAGATGGAAAATGAAGTGCAATCTAATTCCAAAAAAATTGAATAAAATATTTTTAGAATATACATACAAAATGTTACAAGACTCTAGTTTGCATCATCTTCAAATTCCTCACGGTTTAGCCACTATAGGTGCTCGAATGTGAAGATTTAGTTAAAAATAATAATTTCAATGTCCAGTTTGGCCAAGAATTGTAAACCACTATTGTGGGATCACCCTCTTGGGTATATAAAAAAAATTATATTTAAAGGTTGTTTTGAGTAAAAAATAAAAATAGACCACATTTTTGGTGACCTTTATGAATGTTTAGCTCGCTAAAACTCATAAGACTAGTAGCCTTAAATATCCATTGGGCATAGTAGTTGAGAGAGACCCAAAACAAACCAAAACCTAACTTCATAAACATCTAAAAAATAGAAAAATAGGTGCACCAAAATGGATTAACAAAAAGATGCACCTAATTTCATTTTTTTTTCACTCAATTATGAGTGTAATAATGCATAAATGATAATAAAAAATCAAACCTAACCAATATAGAAATAAAAAGGTAGATTTTAAGAGAATCAAATGCTATGTACCTATTACAAAACATTCTTTCTTGAGCCTCACTAAGGACTCAATCACCCACTGGAAAATGGGTCCTTCCTAGGGTTCTAGAAAAATTATTTTTTGGTTCTATTCTTCAATGTCTACACTCCTAGATCCTAGTCTGATACTATCTAAAGCTTGAAAATAAATTCTATACATTAGTTTTCATGATCTTGCAAGAAATGTGACAACTTTGACAGCTTTTTCTTTCCAAATGATCTTCAACCTAAAACCTATAGTCACACATCCAAGAAGTGAAAAATGTTTCTTGTTAGAGAAAATGGTTTTCCCTTGGTCAAAACCCATTTTGGTAGTTAAACCTTGAAATAAAACAATGCATAAAGGAATGATGAATGAAAAAAAATATGTAACAACTCACCAAACTTTAGTTGAAATCTTGGAGTACAAATCTGCAACTTAGCATGAAGTGACCTCAATGGATATAGATCTTGACCATGAATCTTTATATGAAACAATGATTGAATTAGATCTTGAAATGCTCTATCACAACATTAGCTCAACAACATGCATGATGCACTAAACCTTTGACATAATGATGGAATATTTATTTTTGCAATAATCTTCAATAATCTTCCCTTGAATGCCTTAGAAAATTCTCTTCAATGCTCTATAGTGCTCTTATGAACTCTTAGGATGTTTTAATCAAAATTTCTAGGTGAAACTAAGTGAAATACCTTTATATTTATAAATAACTTAAGATTAAATCCAAAAATTTAAATATCACAAGCCGACATCAAATCTAGGATTTTGAAATCATTAAAATACTACCACAAACATAACCCAAGGGGGGGTCTTAGGTCTAAGTGAGGACTTGTTTTCCATGTGGTGAACGGGTCCTACCACACCTAAGTAGCGCACACTTCAGGGGATCTGTTAAATGTTATGTGAAAATAGGGTCCGAGGACCTAGTGAGGACCTATTCGCTAGGTGGTGAATGGGTCCTAGGTCACTAACCTAGGACATACACCTTCAAAAACTAAGTATTGTTAAATGGAATTTATGAATGTCGAGTTTTATCCCTTGGAATTTACAATTAATTAGGCTTGAATTTGAATTAAATGGGCTAATTAAGGATATTTAACCTTCATTAATTAATAAAGCCCTAGATTAGTGAAAAAGTGTAAAGATACACTTTACAACACCCTAAATAAGGCACCATTAAGTCCATTTCATTAAGAAGGGTCCTAAAATTAATGTGAATGTGTAAAACACATTACAACACTAAATCAATGCAACATTAGGTTCATTTTAATATTAATTATTCCAAAATTAAGTGTGAAAAAGGGATATTTTTTTGACACTACAACAATTGCTAACACCTCGATGACAAACAACTAAAAAACAAAACTAGAAACAACTAACTATGCTTCTACACTAAGTTGATCTCAAACCTATACTTCTATTTTGGACACACACAACCATAGCAAGTATGTTGATATTTTAAGGGGATTATATTACCCCTATACATTTCATACACATCTTGTGAGATTTGAGTTATTGTCATTCCACTTTGGTGGTGGTGTTTTTCATCAGTCCCCCGAAGGCATGGCTATTGATTTGTCCCCTATAGCATTAAAATTTTATACAAATTACCTGAAGCGTTGATTGGAAAAATATTCCATGGGTTCAGTATAATCAAAATTGTTGATTAATGTAGACATCGAAAATGTACAAATTCGGTTCGACATAGTTGATTTTGATTATTAACGACCTTTCATCATAAATCATACTCTAAGCTTTTCATCATATTTTGTCTCTTAATTTAATAAATCATTGTTTATTTGATTAAGTCTTTCTCCTCCAGTGATTAAATTAATCGATTTAATATTAACCTTATATTTTTGTTTAATTAAACAAATCATTTTATTTGATTAAAGTCTCTAAAGTCTTCTTATTAAATTAAATAAATTAAACCTTATTTGATTTAATCTAACATTATCCCACTTAGTTAAATGAATCAAAATCATTTATTTAATTAAGCGTTTCCTCTCAATTCTGGTTTAAATCAATTCATCAATTTAAGTCAAAATTGTCAAATCATCTAATCCCTCATTAAATTAATCAAATTTTTTATTAAGTTAATCCCTATCACTAAAATCTTCTGGAGACTGCAGGTTGCACATGAAAATAGATTTAATTCATTTATTAAATCTCTATTTTCCCTCATATGGCATCAAAAGGGAATATTCCCTCAAGTTTGAATTCAAAAAGTCCAAGTGGACTTGTACAACCAACAAGGCATTCACTCCTCTTACATGTCCTTGTGCACTGATCCAAGTGGCATTTATTTCATTGCATTTCCCCTCTCGCATGGCATTTATTCAAATTCAAATTCCACCTAATTGCATTTATTGGCACTTTGGCCAAAATGTGCACAACCATCAACCATTCATATCTTGACAAGTGGCACTTGGCCATTGGATGTTGAATGATCCCACATTGCTTGTTTTCACTCTCTCTTCCATTTTGGAAATCTATAAATGAGAGGTTTCTCTCCTCATTTTAGTATCCACAAATTGAGTAAACTTACTATACTCAAATTCATCTTCATTCCACATATTTTATGCGAAGTTACTCTCTTGAATTGAGAGCTAATTTTGTCCATTATCACATACATTTGCATTATCACTATCATCTTGGCAATCTTGCTTATTAGGGATTGGGAAAGGGCTGCTTACTACACAACAAAGTGGCACCAATCCACTATGAGATAAAGGTTTGATCATGTTTTTTGTATATGCTTCTATTTAACTTGTTTTCTACTCACTAGTTGCATATTTGGACATGATTAAGTATTTCATAGGGATGTTAAATTTTCTGATTCAAACTAACTTATGCTAACAACATGAACTAGTTTAAGTCTCTCTCGCAGATTTTTAGCATCCACAATTAATAAACTTGAGAATAATTTAGCATGGCCACCTAGCATAACACAACTTTCTTTCCAATGGAACAATGTGTGTCATGAGTGATGTAACATCCTTATGAGAGCACCATTTTATCTAACACATTCGATGGATGATATTTGGTATTTGAGAAATAATTAAGACTGAGGTTTATTTACCTAACTGACTGAAATCCTTTTTAGTACTAACACATGTATTTTTAATTTACATTTGTAGACACCTAAAATTATCCTAACTGGAAAACAATGCTAACTTTAACCCTTCTTCCCTAAATGATTAAATAATACATTATTATTTAAATATTATCATTTTTCATATTCTTCTATTAATTAAGTGATGTAAAATTATTTAATTAATTCATCCTTAAATCATAATTTACATCAGGAAAAACCCTAAATTCCTCCATTAATTGAATAATAATAACATTATTTAATTATTTCACTTTTTCATCATTTTTGACCAATTAAATAAATTAAATTTATTTAATAAATTCTTAATCTAACTTTATTCCTCATGGTTAATTAAATAACATCAATTATTTAATTATGTCGCTAATTTACTTTATTCCCCTATGTCAATTAAATTACTAATACATAATAATTTAAATATGTCACTTCCCCCTAAATTTGAATGATTAAATAAATTATTCAAAACATCATCAAAAATCAAATCAAACAAATACCACTTTGTTTGCAAATGTCAAACTTTATTTCCACGTTCAACTCAAAAAGATTAATTAATTAAATCAATGAATTAATTATCCTCACCCACTTTCATGATTGATTAAATTACAGACCATTGATCTTGCTCAATCTATTTCTTAACAGATCAATCTATTCTTCAATCCCACTGAAGGTTCAAATTGATTTCATTAATTTCATAGATTGCTCCACATGATTTCTTCAATTCCATGGATTATTCAATCTATTCCCTCAATCCCACTAAAAAATCACAATTATTTCTTCAATCACACTAATTACATAATTAATTTTCACTGATTATTCTTGTATATTTCCTCTCAAAATATTGACCGTTGATCAATATATTCTACTACGCGATCCAAATCATTCATTTCAAATAAAAAATTCTATAGAAAAAACCTTTTTCCTCTCAAAAAAGGATGAAAGAATCAACATCATTTGCACAATGAAGTAATGCAAAGATCTTAATCAAGATTTTGACATCTTCTTACATACCTGTTCGATCAACACATGCACATTCTTCAAGATTTTGTATGCAACAATGGAGGCTTCACATTGATACGAACAACCCAACATATTCACAAACACACTTTGACACAAGATGGGTAATGATATAGCTTAGTGAATTCATTTGTTCTTGTTTTGTTTCATTTACTCTTTCATGAATTCATTATTCTTATTTCATTCATTTCGTGAGTAATGGGCATGAATCATTAACATTTTTTGATTAGATTAGTTTCTATTCACTTAATTTGACTGCATTCACATGATCCTGATTTTCCCCTTACACATTTTGGCATGCCTAGTGGGACAACGGTCCTTAGCACTAACGATTTTATGAGCTAATTTTGAAGTTGCAGGTTCTGGAAGTGCACTGGAAAAATCTTCACGTGGAAGCTATAGGAATTTCGTGCACATCACATTTTTTTTTGTGCACTTGAATTTTTTTTTCACGCATTTGACTTCTTTTTTTCACACACTTTACTTTTCTTGCACACTTGACCTTTCCATGTGCTTTTGCAAAAATAACATACATGAAATTGACTTTTTCTCACACACTTGAATTTTTCTCACACACGACTTTTTCATGCACTTTTGAAAAAATAACAAATGTGCACTTGACTTTTTCATATGCTTTTGCAAAAATAGTAGGCATGTACTTGAATTTTTCATGTGCTTTTTCAAAAAACATAGAGGCCACACTTGAATTTTTCACTTGCAGTTGCTCCTAACAGGGCCACTTTTTCTTGAAAGTTTTTCTTTTGATCTATTAGTTTTTATCCAAAATCTGCAAGTCAATTTTTAATTTCTAACATTAATGATCATTTGATTGAGATGTTTGACATGTGATAATGTTGTTTATGCAAGATTTACATAAGTATAGCATGTATTTATCCAAGAACAATTAACATATTTATTGCAGAGAAGGCGAACAGTCGAAGATTTTAATGTTTTCAAAGATTTCTAGATTAACAAATGCTTTTAATTTGTTGCATAAAAGGAACCCTACAAATGAAATTTTTGATTTTGGTGCATCTAAAATAATTTTTTCAAAGATTTCATAGTTAGAGAATTGGTGCTTAAAAATAACCCCACAAATGAAAATTATGATTTTGGTGCAACTAAATGAATTCTTCAAAGCTTTCATAGCTAGAGAATTTCAAATTAGTGCTTAAAAAGAACCATACAAATGAACATTTTGATTTTTGTGCAACTAAAATTAATTCTTCAAAGCTTTCATAAGTTAGAGAATTTCAAATTAGTGCTTAAAAGGAACCCCACAAATGAAAACTTTCAATTTGGTGCCCTAAAAAGGATGTTTGATTTTTGTTGACCAAATGATTTCAATTTGTTGAAGAACAAACAATTTATTTTGTTGACCATTAAGACAAGGTTTAGAAAAAATACTTTGATTGGTGCTTAAAAAAATTAACAAATCAAATTCTTGTT
>CM021100.1:806659498-806692667 GCA_007115665.2 Sequoiadendron giganteum
CTCCCTCACACTCTCTCTCTCTCTCTCTCTCTCTCTCTCTCTCTCTCTCTCACACACACACACACACACACACAAACTCACCTCTATCTCATCCCTACTTTCCCTCCCTCCCCTCTCTCATTCTCTTTGTCTCTCCTCTATCTACGTCTCCTTCCCTCTCTACCTATATTTATCTCCCCTATCCCTTTGTTTACCTACCTCTCCCCTAATCACCTTGTATCTCACCTATGTTTCCCTACCTACCTAGGGTTGAGGGATTAAAGTTTAAGGTTTGATAATTGAGGGTTGTGGGATTAATGTAGATGGTAGAGGGTTTAAGGGTTGAGGGTTGAGGGTTTAAGGTTGATGGTATAGGTTTGAGGGTATAGAGTTGAGGGATTAGGGTTTAGGGTCAAATGAATAGGGTAGAGGGTAGAGGTTTGAGGGGTTGAGGGATTAGGGTAGATGGTAGAGGGTAGAGGGTAGAGGGTAGAGGGTAGAGGGTAGATGGTAGAGGGTTTAAGGGTTGAGAGATTAAGGGTTGAGGGTTGAGGGATTAGGGTAGATATTTTACTTGGGTTTAATGGTTTAAGGGTTGAGGGTATAGGGTTGATGGTAGAGGGTATTGGGTGTAGGGTAGAGGGTTGAGTGTTTAAGGGTTTAAGGGTTGAGGGTATAGGATTGAGGGATTAGGGTAGAGAGGGTGGGAAGGATGGAGGGATAGATGGAGGGAGAAGTGAGATAGAGAGAAAGATAGAAGAGGAAGGAGGGATAGAAATATATGAGGTTTGAGGATCCAATTTATAGGATATAGGGTTGATAATTGAGGGTATAGGGTTGATGGTTTAGGATATTAATTTGAGGGTATAGGCTTGAAGGTAGAGGGTAGAGGGTTGAGGGTAGAGGGTAGAAGTTATAAGGATTTAGAGTTTAAGGGTTTACGGTTGATGATTTAGGGATGAGGGTAGAGGGTTTAGCGTATAGTTTTAAGGGTATATGGTTGTAGGATTAGGGTTGAGGGTATAAGGTTTGAGTTTTTAGGGTTTAAGGGTTGAGGGTTAAGGTATTAAGAGTTGAGGGTTGAGAATTGAGGGTAAAGGGTTTAATGTATAGGGTAGAGGGTAGAGGGTTTAATGGTTTAGGGTTTAAGGGTTGAGGGTCGAGAGTTTAAGGTTGAGGGCAGAGGTTTGATACTATAGGATTGATGTATTATGGTTGAGGTTCCAACATATAGGGTACATGGTATAGGGGTTGAGGATTTAGGGTTAAGGGTTAAGGGTTGAAGGTAGAGGGTTGAGGGTTGAGGGTTTAAGGGTTGAGGCATAAAGGGTTAAGGGTTGAGGATAGAGGGTATTGGTTTGAGGGTAGAGGGTAGAGGGTAGAGGGTTTAGGATTTAAGGGTTGAGGGTTGAGGGTATAGGGTTGATTTTTTAAGGGTTGAGGGTATAGAGTTGAGGGATTAGGGAAGAGAAGGTGGGATGGAGGGAGGGAGAGATGGAGGGAGAACTGAGATAGAGATAAGGAGAGAAGAGGAGAGAGGGACATGTTGATGGTCAAAATAGCACAACAACATTAAACATAATATTTATACTCTATTTCTCCTGAAAAGGATAACTGATCTAAACCCACCTATCTTCCAAGGTCTCTGTAGTTGGTTCTCAATTGTGTTGTTTCCTTCGGTAGTCCATCAAACCATAATATTTAAGGGGCCTGCTAGTAAAAGGAGAAAAACTACATCATGTGAACTAATCTAACATTTCAAGGGTGTAAAATAAATAGAAGAAGATGGATAAAAGAATAGAATAGAAAATCATAAACGTAAACTCCTTTCAATTCAGACATATAAATTTCACAATGAGCCTTTCGAGTAATTGAGAAACTATAAAATGATACAATCCATAGACTATTCTCGACCATTATATTCATTCATAGTGCTAATTAAAAATATACAACCATCAAACCTCAACAATCAGATAAGAACACATCACTAGCTTATCATTAATTCATAGATAAACAAACATAAAAGAATCCCATTTATAGATAATTTAATGAAATAGTTCTAAATTCATAATATTCTACTAATTTTCATCAAGTAAGAAACACTCACTAGCATAAAAATTGATATGGTTCATCAACATTGTCATTGAACAATATTCCAGAAATAACATAACTTGTATTGAAAATTTGTAAATAAAATGTATCCAAGTGTAATTGCATAAACTGTAAAAACTCTTAAAAATTGTAAACTATCTCTTAAGTCTCTTCTTAGGTGGATAATTTGCTTCAATGAGCCGAACTTTACAAAGTGGAGATAAATTCTATATATAAAACTATTTAGCACTAATTTATCTCATCAAAATAAATCTAGATCAACATATTATAGGGTGACTTGAAAATGCAGAATAGACATCCATTTTGACCTTTCAGTTGTTGATGGAAGACTTCTAGTTAAAACCTGGTTTCCAAAAGGAGGAGAATAGACATGCTGAGATCTTTAGTTTATTCTATGTTACCTTCCTAACAAATGGAAAATTCATATATCTTCAGCAAACCGTGCCTTCTTGATCCTTATCTACCCAAGGAACAGATGTATGGGTGCCTTAACCTTGCATTTTATGCTCTAGTATATACTCATCATAACTAGTGATTACTTGTTGAAGCATTTATGTATCTAGTCCCTCCACCCAACTATCTTCAAATTTTATTCTTGTTAGCTTGGTAGAGGAAAAATCTTTTGTATCCTTAAATTTGATGAGTTCCCTTCTAGCAGCCTTGACCTCTTCCTTAATATCCATTAGTATATCCATCAAAATATCATCACCATCATCTCCTTTTTGCATCATCCCTTCAAATCTGCTACTCCATTTTTTCTTGATTTTATCAAGGATGAAGCCATCTTCCACAGGGATATCTTCATCATCAAGTATGGAAATAATTTCTCCTAATTATTTAGCCTATTCATAAAGATCTTTCCCTTCTTGTTGCACTTCATTCCTCTGAGTAAAAATGAAAGAGGACCTAAACCTCATGATGCTAATGGTATTTTCCACAAATTTTGCATTGTCTTCTTCCAAGATTGATTGTTCTAACAAGGTCTGCTTGGGTAACTTGTTAATGTCTTTCAACCTCCTTGCATTCTTTGAATACTCTTCCTCTTGTTTCCCAAGAGTTTCAACATGTGTGATCATGTCATTAATCAATTCCAATGCTCCTTCATGAGATTTACAACGATCCACAAGAAACTCCTCCACTTCTTGATTCAATCTATTAATCCACCTATCGATCATCCCTAACTTATTCCTCATTTCAATCAAGTTATCATGATCTTTCTTTCTTAGTAGTATAGGTGTCTTTGGAGCAGCTAACTATGAAGAGATAGGAGAAGAGAGATCCCTCAAAAACTTATGTAATTGATCCACTTGTGATTTAAGCTCATCTTTCTTTTGCTTGTCCTGGATCATTCTAGACTTGGTAGAAGAAGCTACAATATCAATTAAGTTCATCTATTGATTTATTATGGGCCTTCCTAGATTGAAAGTGCCCAATTGGTAATCACTTAATTAAATATCCTATTTATCCTTGTCAATCACAGGAATGGCACATTCAGCAAAAAAATTTCCAATATTTGTTAGCCTTGTGGAATGAAGAACCCTGGCTCTCTTATTTGGCCTCTCCTTTTCTATTTCCATTCTCACATCATCCCAATTAAGGGGTTGTGGTTTCACTATCTTCTTCTTCTCAATATTGACCTTTAGCCATGTTGGAGCAGCAGGGGTATTTATCATGTGAGTGGAAGAAAATGCGTTAGGAGAGAGAGGTTGCCAAATTTATGCCTTGGGTTGAGAGTCAACCTCTTGTTGTTTCTCCTTCTCTGCTTTTTTCGTGGCCTGTTTATTAGCTTCATCATTTTCCTTCCTTTCTTGTTCAACTTTGGCCAATCATTCTTCTTCTAATCTTCTCTCCTCCAACCACTGATTTCTTTTTTTCTCTAGCTCTTCCAGCCTTGCCCATATTTTAGCAGCCTCTTGGTTAATTTTAGCTTGTTCCTCTACCTCCTTTTTCCTCAACTCCAATTCTTCTTCTTTATTTCTTTGAGCTTCATCTACTACTTTATACTTGGCTTCAAGAGCTTCCTTTTCTCTTCATTTATTATCTTTCTCTTCTTCCATCTCATGAATCTTTTGAAGAAAGGATAACTTGTCTATTTCTTCCTTAGCCCTTTGCTCTTCCTCCCTTTGTTGCAGTAAAAGGTCTTCTTTCTCTTCCTGTTGTCTAGCCAATTCTTCAACTATTGCAATGGCCTCTAACTCGTATTGTTTAGCAAGTATGTTAGCCTTGGCCTTGATTTCCAATTCTTTATGTTTAGCATGTACATCCGCCTTGGCTTTAGATTCTACTTCCAATAGTTTTGCAACTGTTTTAGCCTTTGATTTTTCATTTTCTTCTTTCTTAGCATCTTCAAACAATTTCCACTAATCCTCTAGATTGAGAACATCTTCTTCTTACACACTTTGAGAAGACACATATTTAACAACCTCATCATTAGAATGTGTGTCTTCTAAATTAATTTCTATGTCATGAATCTCAACCTTAAGCTCGTTTCCCTTCAGTGTTTTTGCTTGTTCATGAAGCATTCTTGTAGGTATTTATTTTCCTGGCTCTTGAGTAAAGGAAGGATGAGAAGAGGAACCTTCTCTGATAGTTGTAGCATCCATGCATTATGATTCTTAGACTTCTTGGGCTGTGATTTATAGAATTGCATCTCCTCCTGAGATAGGAGGAAGTTATCCAAGTTTCTCTCTAGAGGCTACCCTTTTCTTAATCCTTTGATATCCTTTAGTGGCCCTTGCTTTCCTCTTCTTTGAACCTTCAACTTCTGGTTCCTTTATTCTCATGATCACCCATTGGATAATTATATCCAATACAGTCCTAGAATTTTTCTTGATGTCAATGGATTCTTCTTCCTCCCAATTGATGGGGGCTAAGTCCCCGCTGCCAATATTTTCAGCCTCATATCCTAGATCCAAGGTCACACCATCATCTGACAATATGTCAAGAATATCTTCCTTTATTCCAAATTAAATCATCCAAGGAATAGGAATTCTTTCATAATTCCTCCTCCTCACATCATACTCATCCTGCAAATCCCACCAAAAATATTCTAGCAAATTGTAGTGCTTCTCAAAAATAGTGGGAAGCAACTTATTCATCTTATTCTTTGGGTAAAAATGCTTCCTAGAGGTGTATAATCCCAACCTTAAGTGACTCAATTCATCACATACTGCTTTTGCATCCACAATATGAGCACAACAATATTTTCCCAACTTCATGCGAAACTTATGACATCCTATTTTGTGCTTGGTAGAAAATTTACTATTGATTGCTACGGCTTGGTACACAGGACATAGATAGATGAGGGTTGAGGATCCAATCTATAGGGTAGATGGTTGAGAATTTAGGTTATACGGTTGAGGACCTATAGGATTGAATTTTTAGGGTATTGGGTTGAAGCTATAGGGTTGAGGGATTAGGGTTGAGGGTAGATGGTACTGGGTTGAGGGTATAGGGTATAAGGTTTAAGGGCTTAGGGTTTAAGGGTTTATGGTTGAGGGTTTAGGGATGAGGGTAGAGGGTTTAGGGTATAGATTGAGGGTCCCATGTATATGGTTGAGGGTATATGGTTGAGGGATTATGGTATAGGGTAGAGGGTATTGGGTCGACGGTAGAGGGTTTAAGGGTTGAGGGTTGAGGGTTGAGGGTATAGGGTTAAGGGATTAGGGTTTAGGGTAAATGGTATTGGGTTTAGGGTAGAGGGAAGAGAGTTTAATGGTAGAGGGTTAAGGGTAGATCGTAGAGGGTTAAGGGTAGAGGGTAGAGATTTAAGGGTAGAGGATTAAGGGTTTAAGGGTTTAGGGTTTAGTGGTTAAGGTTAGAGGGTAGAGGGTTAAGGGTATATGGGAGGGAGATAGATGGATTGAGTGAGTGAGAGGGAGACCTGAGAGAGGGAGGAAGTGGGAGAGAGACAGAGGGAGGGAGGGTTAAAGGTTGAGGGTAGAGGGTTTAAGGGTTTATGGTTTAGGGTTAAGGGTAGAGGGGAGAGAGATAGAGGGACTGAGTAAGTGAGAGAGAGAGACCTAAGAGAGGGAGAGGCAATAGAAGGGAGAATATAGAGAGAGAGTGGGAGAGAGATATAGGGTAGAGTGTTAAGGGTAGAGGGTAGAGGGTTTAAGGGTTTAAGGGTTAAGAGTAGATTGGAGAGACATAGAGGTATTGATTGAGAGATACGTGACTCTTTAGAGAAGGAGAGGGGGTAGGAGGGAGAGACTTGAGAAAGAGAGAGAGAGAGGGAGTGGGAGTGGGAGAGAGATAGAGGGTATAGGGTTTTAACTGTTTAGGTTTTAAGGTTTAAGGGTTTAGGGTTTGGGGTTAAGGGTAGATGGGAGAGAGATAGAGAGAGGTGATAGAGAGAGAAGCAGAGAGGTAAATAAGGTGGAGATATTGAGAGAGAGGAGTCAAGGAGGGAGAGAGAAATAGGTATAGATGGAAAACTAGGTAGAGAGAAGTAGATATGAAAGCAGATATAGAGTGAGAGGTAGGGATGGAGAGAGAGGTGAAAAAAAAAAGGTCTAGATAGATAGAGGGGGAGGAGATAAAGAGAATTATAGGGTAGAGAGTTTAAGGGTTTAGGGTTTAAGGGTTAAGGATTTAGGGTTAAGGGTTAAGGGTAAAGGAGAGATAGAGGAGTGAGAGAGAGAGAGAGGAGGAGTGGGAGAGATAGAGGTAGGTGAGGGTAGAGGGTATATGGGAGAGAGATAGAAGGAGTGAGTGAGAGAGAGAGACCTGGGAGAGGGAGAGGGGGTAGGAGGGAGATACTTGACAGAGAGAGAGGAAGGGAGAGAGTTGGAGATAGATAGAGGATAGAGGGTAGTGGGATTAAGGATTTAGGGTTTAAGGGTTAAGGGTAGAGGGGAGAGAGATAAAGGGAGTAAGTGAGAGAGAGAGGGAGGGAGTGGGAGAGAGATAGATTGTAGATGGTTAAGGGTAAAGGGGAGAGAGATAAAAGGAGTGAGTGAGTGAGAGAGAGACCTAAGAGAGTGAGAGGGGGTAGGAGGGAGAGACTTGATAGAGAGAGGGAGGCAGGGAGGGAGTGGGAGACATATAGAGGGTAGATGTTTAAGGGTAGATGATAGATGGTTTAATGGTTTAGGGTTTAAGGGATAAGGGTTTAGGGTTTAGGGTTAAGGGGAGAGGGGAGAGAGACAGAGGGAGTGAGTGAGAGATAGATAGAACTAAGAGAGAGAGAGAGTGGTATGAGGGAGAGTCTTGAGAGAGAGGGGGGTGATGAAGAGTCTCTATATCTCTCCTCCCTACCTCTCTCAAGTCTCTCCCTCCTACCCCTCTCCCTCTCTTAGGTCTCTCTCTCTCACTAACTCATATCTCTCTCCCCTCTACCCTTAACCCTTAAACCCTCTACCCTATACCATTAACCCTTTACCCTCTATCTCTCTCTCCCACTCCCTCTCTCTCTCTCAAATCTCGCCCTCCTACCCCCTCTCCCTCTCATAGGTCTCTCTCTCTCTCAGTCACTCCCTCTATCTCTCTCCCCTCTACCCTTAACCGTAAATTCTTAACCCTTAAATTATCTACCCTCTACCTTGAACCCTCCCTCTCTCTTTGAACCCTCTCGCTCTCACCCCATCTCCCTCTCTTAGGTATCTCTCTCTCTCTCTCATTAACTCCTTGTATATCTCTCCCCTCTACCCTTAATCGTAAACCCTAAAATTTTAACCTTTAAACCCTCTACTCTCTACCCTTAACCCTCCCTCTCTCCCTCTAACTCTCTCACTCCCTCCCTCTCCCTCTCTCAAGTCTCTCCCTCCTATGCCCTCCCCCTCTCTCAGGTCTCTCTCTATCACTCACTCCCTTTATCTATCTCCCCTCTACCCTTAACCCTCTACCCTGTACATTGGATCCTTAGACCTCGTCAATCTTTGTCCCTCCCTCCTCTTCTCTAATTCTCTCTATCTCACTTGTCCTTTCATCTCTCTTGTTTGGACCAAAAATCCCATCCATTATTTTTTGCATTTAAACTCACAAAAAAATGCAAACTCCTGTGACCTTACTCACTCCATAACCCATGGTTCCATGAACATAGCCCCTTGGCACATAAGCATCCCTTGATCATAGTCAAGAAAGATCCATAGAATAAATTAATCCTAACCAGAAAGACTATGTGTGTGTCTTCCCAATCAACAAAGACATTGCCATATATCTCAAAGAGTTATGCATATCAGGAAGAGGTGGATGAAGTCGCACCAATAAAATCAAGCCAAAGATAACAAATGTGCATCATCAGAAAGACAATTCTTATCAACCTGCCAAAGATGACTCATCGGCGAGAACAAGGTGGTTGGAACAAAGTTTTCAAATTAGGCCGAGCTCACAATTCATATTGATAGAAATCCCATCGGTAAGAAACATATTGACTCCTATCGATAAAGAAGGTGAACAACTATGTCAGAGAAACTTATATAATTAGACTAAGTCCCTCAAGATCTTCCTGATCACATGGATCACACCAATCAAAAACCCCATGAATGGAAGTTAAAACATATTCATGGATACATAAGCAAGGTCATTGCGATCAAAAGATCCCAGAGATAACAATACTACATAATAAGTAGGATGAAGACTATCGCTCCCCTAATGTAGGTCCATCGGCATGAATAAAGCAATCAGAGAAATTTTTTGAAGTCCTACCGAGCTCAAAATTCACACTAACGGAAACCCCATTAGCGAAAAAAAATATAATCCTACTAATAAAACTGTTAGAGTAAAGGTTTTAACTTAATTATGTTGATTAAGTTACCTTTATTCCCCTCTTAAGATTTCACGTTAGTTTGCATAAAGTGAGATTTAATAATTATATTAATTATTAAATGTTTTCCTATTAGGGCTTCTTTTAGGATTTTTCCTATTAGGGTTTCTTTAGGGTTTGCATGATCTCCTATTTTATAACACAACATCATATCATTGAATTCCCTTTTTTTTTTATAAGACACTTTCTCCATTTTATAGAACTTCAAACCCTTGTTTATTTTCTCCATCCATTCTCTTCCTTCTGACAGGTATCCATTTGCATGCAAGTGATCTTGGAGTCTGAAGTTGGATTTTTCAACTCCCACATGGTATCAAAGCTCCAGATCTGTTGTTTCTTGTTCTTGTTTTGAAGATTTTTGGAGCTTCAAGGGTTTGGGGTTTGTTTTTTTATCAAGGAAATACCTGCAATTTCAAAGAATTTTGAGCTCAAACGGACCTTGCCATTGCATTCGTAGTGGTCTGAAACCCCTGAATCGACTATTCATTCGTCCATTTTACACAAAGTTGAATTTTGGGGCAAAAACTTTTGCAAGCACGGTCATACGGCCATTCGTCTACACGTAGATCAGAGAAAAATCTTGGTAATTTTTTTTTTTTGTTTTCGGAATTTTTTTTGTCCAAAATTGTTTTTTTTTTCAAAAAAAACATTTTGAATTTTTTTTTAAAAATAATCGCAGTTTAAAGGCTTGAGGGCTTGGTACAGGTTACCCGCAGGTACCTGCGTCCAGAGGCCTGCAAACCCTTAGGTATGGTGGTCGGCGTACTGCCGACCGTCGATGGCTTTAATGTTGACCAGCGGTCTAATAGTACCACCGACAACGATACATTGTAGCTGCTGGTGGTGGCCCCTGCCTACATTTCTTTTAGGTTTCTTTTATGATTTTTTTTTTTTAAAATCAAAAGGTTTTGTTTTATTGTTTTTCTTATTTAAAAAAATCATTTGTTTCTATAATAAGTTCAATCGCGCTTTCGCGGTGATGGTCATTTGGCTGTCAAATTTAAGCCCGCAGTTTTGCTGCGATGACCATATGACCATCAAATTTAATGTAGCGTTGGCTTTTTTCCCCTTTGGACTTGTTTTCTTCTAGAGGTCGTAACTTGGGCATACAATCTTTTTTTCTGGCAAACAAGATATTTTCAGAAAACTGGTTTTGTAAAATTTCTAGTGGTGTGGATTTCATCGCTTCCTTTTTCTATTGGTACATTCTACAACTAGTTGAAGTCAGAGGAGTTACTTTCAGTCCCGAGCTCATAAATTTTGATCTGTTTCTCCGTTTTTTGTGATCTCAGCGGTGTTGGAACCATATTTCAGAGCTCTTCAGTTCCATCCATGCACTTTTTCCAAATTTCACTCCAGGTATATTTTATTCATTTTTGTTTTGTTTTCACACTTTGGTGAATTACCTGGACATATTTGCTCTTGGAAACTTTTTGTTTGCATGGGATGCTTCATTTTTGGCTGTTCTTCATGTATTTCCAATTTTTTTTCCTTTGAGGGCATTTTGAGCATCATTTGTAAGAAATCTTTTATGTAAATGCAGCGAGATAAAGTGCCACACTATTGTACATGTTTTTTTGGGTATTTTGCACATAAGGTTGCGCCATATTTTGTACATGCACTGTATTATAAAGTGTCATGGGGGGTTGTGTAGTTTGCCTTTGTTTTCCATCACACCTTTGCCTGGCGAGTGTCCCTCCATGATGACAGTGGATCCATATGATTCCAGCCTCATTCATGTGTGCTTTGTTTTGCACACCACTTTTTTAGTTGCAGGTGATTTCTTGTGCACTTTCAGATGCTGTATCTTCTCCTTCATGCACTACAAATTGTTACATACCATTTCAGTGGATCTTTCAGGGTCTCCCAGTTCAGCATTATGGGGGGTATTATACTGTATGTGCTAATTCTTCCTTGGTTTCACCTTGGAAGGAATCTTCCATTCTTAGTTGATTAGTGTTTCAGACTATTGGTACTTGTGCCATTTGTATCTTTTTTCTAGGTGTTTTCCTTTGTTTTCCATTTGATTCAAATAGTGTCATTCGAGGCACTCATGCAGATTGTTGTCTTCTTGATCCTGATCATCCTATTTTTAGCGGAGGTTCTTCAACACCATAACAGTCATCTTTCTACAATTGTTTGCAGCTTCTTCTGCTTCAGTGATGTTCTTCTTGGCTTTCTGCATCTCTTTTTGGAGTAGAGCTTTTTCCCATGAGGTTCTATGTATTTCTCCTCTTTACAGAGATTTGGTTGTATTTGGGTACCTGATCTGGCCTAGTTGTCAGGACCCATGTTTTCCTTCTTGCATTGTAGTTACCTTTGCTTTCTTGCATTTGTTTGTAGTTGCATTGGTTCTCATCTTAAGGGGGGGTGTTAGAGTAAAGGATTTAACTTAATTATGTTGATTAAGCTACCTTTATTCCCTTCTTAAGATTTCACGTTAGTTTGCATAAAGTAGTATTTAATAATTATATTAATTATTAAATTTTTTCTTATTAAGGCTTCTTTTAGAGTTTTTCCTATTAGGGTTTCTTTAGGGTTTGCATGATCTCCTTTTATAAGGATTGATCTCATTGTATTATCATATCAATTCATTCTCTCATTCTCTCTAATATATACATTTTTAGTTTTCAGAGAACCCTAGCTTGTTTGTCTCCATCTCTTCTTTTGTGATAGGTTATTTGCATGCGGGTGATCTTTAGGGTTTGTGAAGTTGTATTTTCTCAACTTCTACAAAAAATAGAGGACTATTATGTTTCAGAGACATGTATTATCAGCTTGAATCCCTTAGATCTCACCAAACATATGGGTCACATCAATGAAGGAAGTTTTGGGGAGAGTCTTTCTAATCCATCTGAATGGGTGAAGCGATGCAGAAGGAATATCAGAGAGACATGTATGATCGGCTAGAATCCCTTGGGTCTCTCTGATGATGAAATTCATACCAATGAAAATTATTTTAGGGAAAGTATCACTAACCCTTCCCAGCTGATAAAGTAGTGAAAGGAAACACATTGAGGAGACAAAAACACATCAGCAAAGCAGCTTATTTTCTTGGTGATGGGTCATGTCAGCCTGATGGTGATGAATAATGAATTATACTCATCGGAAAGATATTGGGCGATGGATGAAATGAATGCAAATGTGGGAGCAGAAACCCTAAGGCTGCAGCAAATGAGCAAGAAAAAAAGTATTCATCAAGTAGACACATTACTATTGGGAGAGAGAAAAATAAAGTCTCTCTGATGGAGCATGTCATGTCGATGGAGACATTTTGGGGAAACACACTACTATCGAGAGCATTAAATAATCTCTCATCGAAGGATCATGCCACATCAAATTTTTAAGGGTGATATAAATATTTAAGTTAATTCTACAAATATAATATAGATAAACATAAATAAATAAATTTAAATATTGTGGGAGTAATATAAAAGTGAATATTTGTAGAATAAAGGTGGAGATATAGAATATTTTCCTCATGAAGTAAAATATTTTCACCGACATATGAAATATTTTAACCAAAGGAGTTAGAGGTGATTAATTTTTACTTATGGAATATTTTAAATATGGTATGGGTAAAATAGAAGTGAAAATTTAAACGAATGATAATAAATCAAAATTAATTTTCACGAGGATGAAAATGTAAAGGGAGTTAAAAGGGGATAATTATTTTTACCCGAAGAATGTATTAAAGATACATACATGTATAAAATTAAGTGAAAAGTTCCAAGAAAGGAAGATTAGTATTTAAATTTCATGGAAATAATGAAGATTAAAATATTTAATTTTCCAAAGGCAATTAATTAATTTATTTATTTAAGAAGAATACTAAAGAGAAGTAGTGAATAGATATGAGGGTTCATAACCCTAAAATAATGTATATATGCCAAATGAAATCAAAGGAGAGAAGGATTAGAATTAGGAGTTAGGTAGGAGATATACAAAAGATACTTTCAAAATTTTTATCACATAAACATTACTATATGGACCATGATGCATGCATAAATTTTGGCTAAAATAAATGGAAGATATTTAATTATGTGGCTCAATATTGGTGTCAATTGTTTTTTAAATTCAAAATAAACTATCTGGTTGTCTCCACATTGTTGTTTCTCTATTATTTGAAGTTGCATATGGGTATGTGCAAGATCATGATGGGCCAAAAAGTGGCGAGATGTAAACCATATGATGGTCCATGTGGCCGATGACTTTTTTCTTAACCAAAATTGATGAAACAAAAAGGGCTTTTAGAGGAGGTTCTGATCTTTCCACCAATATAAATTATGTTTTACTTTGAATTTATTAAATAGTTATTATTCATTTTCTATTAGAATTACGAATAAATTCCTAATTGATAGGCTGATTGAAAAACATCTATAACTTTAAAATGGTATAATATTTTTTGAATCTAAAACAATTTTCACATTCTATGATTTTCATAATATAAGATTAAAAAATAAAAAATAATAATTTCATGAATTTTTGACCAAGCTAAGGTGGTTAGACAGACGAGATTTTATATTTTTTAAAATCTGCAATAAAAATTTCATAATTAATTATTTACTTCGAAAAAAATTATAAAAAAAATATGCATCACATCGGGACATGATTCATCTACTTATATCTAAAATATTATAAAAAAATATTATCATTTCATTATGTTTAGGGTGGTCAGATAGACACCTACTTCTTATTTTTACCCTGAAATTTAAATACCTACCTTGAAATTTCAAATTTTCACCAAATACATTTTAAAAATAAAAATAAAAATCTAGTAGTTCAGAAAATACATTCAATTTTATACAGATTTTATTTTTACATTTTTTTGAAATAATATAGATAACTTATTCAAAATTTTATGTAAAGTTGTATAACTGTGATTTTTTATGTTTTTTATTGTCATTTAAGGGCCTGTTTTTTCCATGATGGTCCTACACATACCCATATCCAAGTTAATATTTTAATTTCATCAAAACACATTTCTTGTTATTATGTAGTTGAGTTAATTGGTTTTTGTCAAAGAATTAAAATCATTTTTGATTGACTACAGCAACTTGGGGGTAACAATTGGATCAATAAGAAGAGTTAGATAATTGATATGATTGTCATACTGTCTACACATTGATGTTATCTTATTATTCAAATTAAAGGTACACTTTATTTTTTCAATACACATTTATTATCATTGTTTGGTTCTGTTAATTGGTTCCTTCAAGGAAGGATTTGCGGATGCTAAAAATTTGCAAACAAAATCATCTCAAACAATTTCATGTTGTTAGCACGAAAGTTAGTTTAAAACAGCAAATTTAACATCCCTATGAGATATTCAATCATGTCTAAATATGCAACTAATGAGCATAAAAGCGGGTTAAACAGAAGCATATAAAAACACGATTAAACCTTCATCTCATAGTGGATTGGTGCCACCATTGTTGTGTAGTAAGTAGCCCTTTCCCAATCCTTGAACAAGCTAAATGATGGTATGAGTAAGATTAATTCTCAAATGAAGAGAATAACCTTGCATGAAGATGTGGATATTGAACTAAATTTGAGTATAGTAAGTCTACTCAAAATTGTGGATGGATAATGAGGAGAGAAGCCTCCAATTTATAGATTTCTAAACTGGAAAAGAGAGTAAAATAGAGTAATGTGGGATCATTCAACATCCAATGGCCAAGTGCCATTTGTCAAGATGTGAATGGCTGAAGGTTGTGCACATTTTGGCCAAAGTGCCAATAAATGCAATTAGGTGGCATTTCAAATTTGAGAAATGACATGTGAGAGGGAAAAAGGAATGAAATAAATGCCACTTGGCTCAATGCACAAGGACATGTAAGAGGAATGAATGTCTTGTTGGATGTACAAACACACTTGGCCTTTTGAATTCAAAAGAGGAATATTCTCTTTTTGATGCTTTGTGAGGGAAAATAGGAGAATTAATAAACCAAAGTAATTGATTTATTGTGCAAGTTGCATTCTCTAGAGGATTTTAGTGAGAGGGATTAAGTTAATCATGGATTTGATTAGCTTAATGAAGAATTAGGTGATGTGACAATTTAGACTTAGATTCAAGTCAGAAATTGAGAGGAAATGATTTATTAAATAAATGATTTGATTTATTTAACCAAAGACAATAATGTTAGATTAAATCAAACAAGGTTCAATTTAATGAGAAGACTTAGGGATTAATAAAATGATTTATTTAATTAAAAGATGAATAACAGAAATAATTAAATAAAATTGATTTATTTAATTAACAGGAGATGAAGAGTGATGAATTTAATCAAATACAGATTGTTCGATTAAATGACTAGCAAAAGAGATGATTCAGGATGAAATGGTATTAATAGATTAGGATTCAATGTGTCAAACCGAATTGTACATTTTCCATGTCTACATTTTGCCCCTCTTTGAAGCAATGTACTTGTTGCATTGGTTCAAAGAAATAAACTGCTACGATCAAAAGTTAAAAATTTCTCAATTTCTCAAATGCCCCACTGTTGCCCCAGCAAAAGGATAATGCTGGATATATTGCCCCCTCGAGAGATCGAGCGGAAATGTTCAATTTTTCGATCGAGATCATGATAAAATGCGAGAGGAGTGGTTCTCTTGATCAGAGGATGAAACTTCTTTGATGTAGACAAATCTGATGATGTATAGATAGTCATTGGCCATGGGTAGCGTCGTGTATATTTTGATATAGTGCACCAATTTTAGATAGAAGAATAAGAAGAATAAGATGATGGAAGGAGGATCCACATAAGTTCACCTTATTACCAATTACTTTATGTTTGATAACACACATAGGTACGATGCATCAAGGTATAAAGGACTAGGATGGCATTGTACCTAGTGTGATGGAATTTGACTCAACAATCAGATAGGAGTACTCTTGTTCACACTTGACAAACATAACCTTATTCAGAATGCAATTCAGATATTCTAGGCATCTCGGGCCAAAACATAAGAAGGCAACCCTTCTTATGTGGTCAACAAGATACCTAAAACATCCTTCCTACAAACAAAACAAAGTATGTATGACGAAGTTATTTTACAAGAATATCCAACAAGCACAACAGATAAAAAGATAATGATCATTACCCCATTCCTTTCTCTCTAAACCTATTTTGTTTAGGCATCATTGAGAGGTCCTTGGAATGAGCGCAAAGTAAGATAAGTCAAAACAAGACCAAGATAAAGTAAACAAACAAGCTGATGTTCATCATACCGCTAGCCAAGGCTAAACTACTGTGGGGTACCTGATGCTTATGTCCATCACAGGAAAGCTTCATCCTAGGACATGTAGTGATTAGGGTTTCGGTGAGACTGATTGGGTGATAAGCTATTGATACTCCATCTCGACCAACTTGCTTGCTTACTGATCTAGACTTGAGACTTTAACAATTAAGCATTCACTTTGGAACCTGCTACACTTATTTCTGACTGACTCCCCAAAGGGTGAAAGATGCGATTGTTTTATTATAAGTGATGACAATCACGGGTGAAAGCGAGATGAAAAGGATGCACCATTTTGGTTTTTTCAGATATTTTGAGGCTGTTTTTTGGAATTTTCACATTTTATGACGAATAAACTAACCTAAAGACCTATCCTAGGGGTCTCAGGAGTTGATTCATAGATTAGCCTTGCCTATGTTATACATGCAGAGACCACGTAGTTCAATTGGTGGTGGACTGACTTGATGATAAGATGGACAAATGGATTTGCCATTTTATTGCTTAAAGAACTGACTTAAGATGCAGACTAGATGGGCAAATGGATTGCCAATGTGATGGATGCCTAAAGGACTGACCTAACCATCTCGAGGGATGATCAAAGATCAACCTTGGCTACGTTCAAGCTCAGAGACGACCTAGTTCGACAAGGTGGAAGACTGACAAGACTAAATGATGAAATTTTGAAGATTTTCTGATATTTCGACATGTTTTTTGGATTTTCTACTGAAATTTTGAAAAAGATAATGAGAATATAAATGAATCCGATCCGATGTTGTGAGAACATGCCCCCAGTGTGGTGTGATAGACTACTTCGATAAAGGCAGGACAGACGGACCTTTGAAATGCCAAGTAGTTCCAATGGTGGAATATAGTACAGATACCAATGTAGGCTATGGGATGGATGCGAGCAGATGAGTGGATGAATGAGTGATGGAAAGAGTCGTGCAAATCCTGATAGATGGGGAAGGTGCTTTATTTATACTTGATGCCTGTTTGCCAGATTTTTACCAAAGTACTTGCCCAAAGCGCCACCGAAGTGGTTTTCACTAGAGGACGATTTTGTTTTTCTTTTTACTATTTTCAATCCTTTTTTTGATTTTTTTTTGAATTTTTTGTATTTTATACCTTGCAAGATTTAGGCATAAAACTTTTTGAGGTGTGAACTATTCATGGGCTCCTACAAAGGCTCTCCTTCTAGTGTTGAGAACTGATATGCCCTTGATTTATAACTTGCAATGATGACAAAGGGTCCCAGCCAGTTGGGTTCAAACTTTCCCTTCGTATCTGGATTTGGCACGTTCTTTTGGTTTTCTTTCAGCACGAGGTCACCAACTTGGAAAGTGCGTTGTCTGATCTTCTTGTTGTAGCTCCTTTTTAGGTGATTCTAGTACACTTGTAGATGATTAAGGGCATCCATGCGCCTTTCATCTAGTAATTCCAGCTCATTGAGTCTTGTGACCCTGTATTCCTCATCTGTGATGAGGTTTTGCAATGATATCCTCAGTGACAGGAGCTCGATCTCAATGGGGAGGATGGCTTCTGACCCATAGACCAGAGAGAATGGGGTGGCACCTGTCAGCATGCGGATGCTGGTGCGGTAGGCCCATAAGGCGAGATTTAACTGTAGATACCAGTCACGACTAGAGTCATTAACTATTTTCTTAAGTATTTTCAAAATGGTTTTATTTGTAGCTTCTACCTAGCCATTGCCTTGTGGATAGTATGGAGTGGAAAAATGATGTTGGATTTTGAATTTTCACACAAATCATGGACATACTGATTTTTGAAGGGTGTCCCATTATCAGAGATAATGGATTGAGGAACACCGTATCAGCAAATGAGGTAATTTAGGATGAACTTGGATATTTTTTTTCTCATGATGTAGGTCATGGGAATTGCTTCAACCCACTTTGTGAAATATTTAGTGGCGGTGATGATGAACTTATGGCCATTGGATGAGGTGGGTGATATTTTACCAATGAGATCGAGCCCCCATTGTGAAAAGGGCCAAGGTGTAACAATGGGATGCAGTTCTTGAGCCGGTGCATGAATAAGGTCTCCACGCTATTGGCATTGCAAGCATTTTCTGACAAAATTGTGCACCTCTTTTTCCATCGTCGGCCAATAGTACCCTGTTCTTAGCAATTTTTTAGCCAAGGTCATACCACTTGAGTGTGACCCGCACATGCCGTTGTGTACCTCAATTAGAGCAGTTAGGGCTTCCTCGGGTTTTAAACAATGTAGCAGGGTTCTGTCGATACTCCTATGGAAGAGGGTTTCTCCTAGGATGACGAATCGTGAAGTGCTTTTGATGAAAGTGCATTTTAGGTTCGGGGTGATGTCAGTGGGGAGGATTCCTAAGTTTAGGTAGGTGTATATATCATGATACCAAAGATCACCAGGACCAACGAGTTCACACGCATATTCTGACTCTGGTACCTCGAATGTGGGTACGAGAAGCTGCTCTACAAGGAATTCATGTTTTGAGACGTTACAAGGGATGTCCAATAAGGATCCAATTGTCGCCATTACATCGGCCACTCTGTTGTTTGTCCTTGGTATCTGGTCAAAGGTAATGTCAATGAAAGATTCCTTGAGGCTTTCTACCACCTTCTTGTATGGTACGAGCTTATCATCCTTGGTTTGGTATTCACCGTTGACTTGGTTGATGATAAGTTGCAAGTCCCCATAGACTTTTAGTGCCATGATTCGCCATTGTGCTGCAATCTTGAGACCTATGGTCAAAGCCTCATATTCTGCTATATTGTTAGTACAAGGGAATGTCAGCTTGTATGATCTAGGTATGTAGTCTCCTTGCGGCGTGATGAAAAACACACCAGCTCCTGATCCATGTTGTGTGTGAGAGCCATCAAAGTATAACTTCCAGTGGTCTGTTGCACCAAGGTAAAAAAGGGACTCATCTGGGAATTCTGATATGAGTGGGTTATCTGTGTAGAGGGGAGCTTCTGCTAGTTGATGCGCAATGACTTGTCCTTTTATGGCTTTTCATTCTACGTACTCGATATCATGTTCAGATAATATCATTACCCACTTAGCCATTCTACCTGTAAGCGCTGCTTTTGACAATAGATATTTTAGAGGGTCTATTTTGGCAATCAACTTGATTTGGTGTGCTAGCATGTAGTGTAAATTTTTGAGCCGCAAATTCTAGTGCTAGGCAAGCTTTTTCTATTGATGTGTAATTGAGCTCATGTCCCACCATTGTTCTGCTGATGTAGTAGATAGCCCGCTCGGTTCCCTTTTCATCATGTTGGGCTAAAAGGGC
This sequence comes from Sequoiadendron giganteum, assembly GCA_007115665.2. Taxonomy (NCBI): domain Eukaryota; kingdom Viridiplantae; phylum Streptophyta; class Pinopsida; order Cupressales; family Cupressaceae; genus Sequoiadendron; species Sequoiadendron giganteum. Next base: position 806,678,881 of record CM021100.1, read on the forward strand.
CCCCAGGATGGCTGTTGTTGCAAAGATGTATAGGATTAATGGTTTCCCCACAATTGGTGGCATCAATACAAGTGGTGTAAGTATATATTCTTTTATTTTGCTGAATGCTTGCTCGCATTTGTCATCCCATCTAAAAGCTACCCCCTTGTGAAGTAGGTGTGAATAGGCAATCTATTTATTTGCCAATTGTGCTATGAATCTTCGGATGGACTGGAGTCTTCCTTAAAATCCTCTTAGTTGTTTTAATGTCTTTGGTGCTTTCATTTCAAGGATTGCTTTTACCTTTGCAGGGTCCACCTCTATTCCTCTCATTGAAACTATGTATCCTAGCAGCTTTCCTGATTGTACCCCAAAGACACACTTCTTCGGATTGAGTCTAACCTTATATTGTTCGAGCCTGTCAAAGATAGCACTTAGAGTTGCTATATGGTCTTGTCTCTTCTTTGATTTAGCCAGTATGTCATCTACATGATCTTCGACTATTTTATGGATCATGTCGTGGAAGATTAATGTCATGGGTCTTTCGTATGTAGCTCCTGCATTTTTCAACCCAAATGGCATTACGTTCCAGCAATAGGTGCCCGAAGGACATGTGAATGTTGTCTTGTGCTGGTCTTCTTTTGTGATCATTATCTGATTGTACCCTGAGAAGCCATCCATTAGGGAAAGCATCTCATGTCCAGCTGTCATATCCACTATCATGTCAATGTTGGGTAGTGAAAAGTCATCCTTGAGACATGCTTTGTTTAGGTCTCTGAAATCAGTGTAGATGTAGATGCCCCCTTTTGGTTTTGAGACTGGTACAAGATTTGATACCCATTTTGGATAGTTGATCGAGCGTATGAAGCCAATATCCAGAAGTTTCTGCAGCTCAATCTTTACAAGTGAGGCTATTTGAGGGTGCATCTTCCTTAGCTTTTGTCTGACTGGTTTTGCTCCGGGGTAAACGGCCAAATGATGTACTACCACTTCAAGGTCCAAGCTTGCAATGTCTGCATAGGTCCACGCAAAATTTACCTTTCTCTCCTTTAGGAAAGCTGCCAATAGTTCTTATTCTTCTTCTAGGAGGGATTCTGCATAGAAGGTAATTTGTGGTTCTTATTTTGTTCCTAAGTTGTCTAGGTTGCACTGTTCTGCCAATACTGCTAACTTCTCCTGGTGTAGAGCAGTAGGGGGAGATTGAATCCTTCATCCTCTGGCGCCTCGGGGAGGCTTTCACCATCGGATGCGTCCTTTATTTTGACTATTTTATGGTTAGAGAGTGCCACAGTGTGGTTTTAACTCAATAACTCTGAGCTTATTCTCGATATTTTCCTTTTGCGACTGAAGGACTCAATCATCTCCCCATAGTATGCTTGTGTGTCTAGAGTGATATCAAATCCTGCCTTGTGATCTCCACATGGAATAGTATCCCTTAGTCCCATGAATTCCGAGAGAGCCTCATCATTTTCGAACGAGTCTAGAATCGACGGTCCTCGTTGGTCATGATCGATGAGTTGGGGGTACACTAAGTGGATTTGGTGGGTTTGTTGGATTGGCTCAATGAGTGAGACACTAATCATCAGTAATGTGGAATCTTCAAAGAGCCTAGGTAAGCCACCTATGGTTTCATCGTCGTCACTACTACTACAAACGTCAGTTATGTCAAATGTGAAGTTATCAAGAGGTAGGCATGTGGACACGGGTAATCTAAGGTTAGTTGCCGAGACTCGAGGAGAGGACCTAACTACCCTATTAGGAACACTTATGCCATGCACGGTTATACTCGGAGGGGTATAGCCAAGGCCAAGGTTCTGCATTCTTCTTTCTACAATGATGGGCTCCAACCGTCCATCATTGTTTCTTCCTAGGCTTTCATTCTTGTTATAGCCCATGCCGAACATCAGTTGTAACCCTCTGTTTGTTTCCTCCATGGGTAGGGTGGGAGTGGGTCTTTCATCTTGGTACTGAGTGTTTGTGATGTCCTCCTCGTCCACATTCTCCCAACTGAGATCCCCCCAACTGTGGAATCCAGCAGTTTTTGTTCTAGTGCGAACAGGTGTTTGAATTAATTATGGTTGCCCATGTGACCTAGGAGATTGTGGTAACTCTCCTACAACAAAAGAATTTCTCTTCATTCTATAATCACCGCATCCATTGTCCTGTATCATGTTCTTGATCTCAGATATGTCGAGGATGGCAGGTGTCTCTGTCACGGAAGTGGAGTCAAGATTAGTTGAGTCTATGTATGAAGTGGATGGTCCTTCATCACTTTTAGGTACTTGAGGGATCTTGTATAACTTGGCTTCCAAGTTTTTGCAATAGGCAAAAGGTTCAGGATCCCCATATATGGTAACCTCCTCATTTTGATATGAGAACTTAATGCACTGATGATAGGTTCAGACCACTGCCTTCATTCCGTGTATCCATGGGCGTCCCAGGAGGATGTTGTATGGAAAATCAAGGTCAAGAACTTGACAAGTTGTTTCCATGGTTGCTGGCCCCACTTGGATGGGGATCTTGATAGTGCTCTGAGACACTCTTTCCTGGTCATCATATGCTCTTATGGTGATACTTTTGTTCTTATTGATGGAATCCTCAACGAATCCCAATTTCTTTATAAGTTTCAGAGAACAAATATTAAGACTTGCACCACCATCTACCAGGACTCGCTTGAATTTCTTTTTATGGACTAGGACTTGGAGGTGGAGTGCACTGTTATGAGATGGTTGCGGGGGGAAATCTTGGTCTGAAAATGTGATGAGATTCAGGGTAACGATGTTACCTACCATAGCCTAAAATTGCTCTATGTCAAGGGTGGCGGCAATGGTAGAGGCAACTAGTGCTTAATCCAGGATCTGTCTATGAACGGCGAAGATTTTTAGTAATTCCATGATGGATATTTGTGCGGGTGTTCTCTTCAGTTGGTCAATTACATCATAATCATAGGGGATGGCCTTTGTGTTGGTAATGGGGGTCTTAGCAGGTGCCCTGGCAATGGTAACTTTTCCAACTCGTGTGGTGACTCCACAGTCATTGTTGGCTCCCTTGATATTTATGATAGTGACCAACTCATCGACACATCCCACTATCTCCTCGTATACTAGATTAGCACTAGCATACTTTTGTTTACCCTTATTATTCCCTTGGTTATTTCCCTGATTATGATTCAGCATCAGATTCGTGTAGATTTTCAGGTCTTGGATTCCGGCCGGCTGCTCGATGTTGATGACCTTATCCTCGATGAGGTCTTGGATGATATTCTTGAGTCTCATGCAGTTGGTGGTGGTGTGTCCTTTGACTTTTTGAAATTCACACAGGAGATTCTCATTGTACCACGGCGGTTTGGTCATGGGCTCCGTGTATTGTTCAGAGTTAGAGATTTTGATTAGGCTTTCTTTGACCAATTTCTTCACGACATACTCAATCGATTCGCCAAGGGCTGTGAACTTCCTCTTGGGGGGAAACTTGTTGCAGGGAGGTGGTCCTCCTTGATTACCCACATTGTTGACTTGGCTGGTGGAAGGTGGTTGTGACTGTGCTACTACCGCATTAGCCTGCACATTGTTGTGGTTATGAGTTTGTCATTGAAGATAATTTTGGGTATTTTGCTTAGGAGCACTGATGACTACCTTAGCATCGACCACACCATCGTTCGTGATATTTTTGTTCCTCGACCATGTTCGAGGTTTATCATTGTAGTTGTTGGATGGGCGGTTATCCTATGGTGGAGTGAATGCAGGTGCGCCTCCTCACGTAGTGAGGGCTCTTTCGATGTTGAGCGCCTTTGGAATTAGTTGATTGTAAGATGTGATGCACTGCACTTTTAGGTAGAACACCAAGTTTTCATCTAGGTTGGCTATGATGGTGCAAACTTGTTGTTCCTCTGGCATGGTCCACTTGCTCTGATTGGCCTTGGATCGCCATCTTTGCAAGAAGGATGTGAATAACTCTCCTCTTCTTTGTTTGAGTGCAGATAGTTCTTCTAAACTAACATTCACACCCATATTAAAAGCGTAATTTTTAAGGAAAGCCTCCACAATTTCCTCAAATGTATTAATGCCCGTGGGTAGGCGAGAAAACCATTCCATAGCTGGACTAGTCAGGCTTCAGGGAAAGAGACGCATTAGATATGTGTCATCATATGCGACTTCCATGCAGTACACCTGAAATTCCCTGACGTGGTTTTCAGGGTTGCCCGTTCCATTATATTTATCAAATTTGGGGATCTCAAATCCCTTTGGGAATGGTACCATGGTGAGACTTCTATCGAATGGATAAGGGCATAAGTTGCCTGGTGTCCTTGTGGTTTTTCCTACTTGTAGGTCCAACACTTGTTGTGAGAGAAATTTGATCTATGTTGCGACATCCTTGCTTGGATCGAGAGGTGGGATAAATGAGTGGTGAGGTGTTGGAGGCGTTTGATGCGTGGGGAGAGTACTAGTCGGCGTTTGCTGCGAGCTTGGTTGTGCGTTTAAGGCTTGTTGGTAAGCTTGCATTTGTGCCAACAATGCTTGTTGTTGATCTTGCTATTGTTGTTCCAATAGCGCTTGTTGTTGGTCCATCTGTTGTTGTTCCCATGAAGCCTATTGTTGGTCAATCTGCTATTGAGCTAGTAACGCTTGTTGTTGGTCTAGTTGTTGTTGCACCAACAATGCTTGTTGTTGGTTGAGCTGCTGTTGTACCAATAAAGCTTGTTGTTTAGCTTGGTGATGTGCTTGAAAGTCTTGCAAGGCTTGTTGGTAGGCTTGTAGGTGGATTGCTTGCAATTGCGATTGGTATTGAGCTTGTGCTTGCGCTTGGGCTTGGGCTTGAGCTTGAGCTTGAGCTTGAGCTTGAGCTTGAGCTTGTGCTTGAGCTTGTGCTTGCACTTGTGCTTGCACTTGTGCTTGTGCTTGAGCTTGTGCTTGAGCTTGAGCTTGAGCTTGAGCTTGTGTTTGAGCTTGTGCGGCTTGTTTTTTTTGGAGTGCCTTTTGGTGGGCAGCTTGTTGTGCGTTTTGCAATATGATGGAGAATGAATTGGTCATGTTGTGCTTTGGCGATGGGATTGGTGGTGGAGCAGGAATCATGCCAACTGTTGTGGTGGGTGGAGGGATTGTGTTTGTGATTGTGATTTGGGTTGTTGGAGGGGTGTTTGAGACAATTGGTCCTTGATGAGGCATGCTTTGGGAGACTTGAGGACCAATAGATGTATTAACCATGGTGATAGGAATAGTTGCTATTTGTTGTGAAGATATGGGCAAAAGAAGTGGGTTCAAAGTGGTGGTTGGATTGCTTGGGTTGGTGAAAAATTCGATGGGTAATGGTGGAAGACCTATTCCAAGAGGTGATGTGGATGTGAATGGAAGCGGGGGAAAGGATGATGCACCTATTTGGAAAGAGAAAGGATTGATAGCTTCCATCGTTCCAAGCAAACAAACTTTCTCATGTGGTTGGGCAGTTGGTATGTTCAATTGATAGGCTGGTGTGGCGTGAAATGAGGATGAACTAGCAGGATTATGAAATGTGAGTGGGACGTATGGGTGAGATGAGTTTTTTGGAATAAATGTAGTTGGTGTGGGGATGATGATTGCTTCTTTATTAGCCACAAGGTGGTGTTCTTGCAATTCCTGGAACATGGCACCTCCCTTGTTCACAATCGGGGAGGTTGGTGTGATGATTGATGTGGTGTAAGGTACTTCTTGATTGATGTTTGACAATGGGGATGTATCTATACTAGTGCTTATGTTAAGGTTGGGAGGGGGCATGACCCCTCCTCTTGCCATTGAATTTATGTATTTGAACATAGCACTAACAATTTTGTGGTTCTCAGGATTTTGAACCATTTCCATGATTTCATTTGGTGTCATCCCCATGTCTTCATTTGTGTCGTCCTCTTGATGACTCTCCTCTTGAGTATTTTGTGATGATAAGGGAGAGTTGCTTGGGGGATTGCTTGATCCTGCTAGGTTCACTTCGGTATTTATATGACTCATGTCCATAGAAGCTGATATTTCTCTGATATTCTCCATGTCCTTCTTGTGTTGAGATCTTGTTTGGACCATAAAAAATAGGGATTTGTTCGATCCTAATCCTTTAGGTCCAAAAGAGAAGAACTAGGGAAGCTAAAAGATCAAAGATGGTGATGATGGTGATGGGTTAAAATGGATGGGAGGAGTGAATGAAACCTTTGGAAAACTTTTTGAATGTATGTGCTAAACTTTGAAAGGGATTTTGATTTGATTTGATTGTGATAATTTGACTAGATGCGTTAAGTCAAACAAGATTGTTTGTGAAGTTGTTTTCCCTAGGAAGTGTTATCCTAAGGGAACTTGCACAAAATGGATGAATTGACGAAGTGTGCTATGCCAATGTTTTGGAGAACTAATAGACTTTAAGAAGTTGTGTTATCTCAAAGAAAATTTGTTCAATGGTTTGAGACTAAGTTGGCTAAGTGTGTTAAGCCAAGGTATGATGATGTTGATTTAGCCCTCTAAGTTTAGCGTGATGATTGATTCTAGAGTTCTCAAAAGGTTTGATGATGAAATGAGACTTGATTGATGGAGGAGTGGATGAAAATGACAACTTTGATCTTGAACCTTAACCTAGATGCGACTCTCTCTACAAAACCTCGGTATTGAAGAACACACTTGACTTCCTATGGAAGAAATGCAAACCTTTGAAAAAGTTCGGGATTTTGTTGACAATAAAATGCATACAATGCGGGATTGTTCCTTGAGGCTTTTCTATAAAAGTTATAAACCAATCTTTCCCTAAATTTGAAAAGTCTCTCAAGACGCTCCTCACGAGCTTTTAGACTAAGCTTTTTGAACTTTGGCTTTAGGATTTTGATCTTGCGGGAAATCATGTTAGAAAACACATGTGTAATCCAATTTGTCTCTTTATCTTGGTTAAATGAGGTTCTTTTTATCCAGGACACTTGCTTGCTTAAGTTTTCAACTATATGTCTAGTGTCCCATTCTCTTTCTCATCCCACAATGTCCTTTATGTGAAAATCAAGGAAAATAGGGCAAAATTTCCTTATATTTATCCTTATTGGAAACAAATGATGGTAGAATTTGCACACTTAGAAACCTCTAGGAATGTGATTCATAGTGAAAGCAAGAGTGGGCAAGTTCGTCAATAGGTATTTGTTTCCCACAAGGTGTTTGAAATTTCAAGGTTTTTGTGTATGTTTGTTTTCCAAATGTTTTCAAGATCAAGCAATGTGTTCTTCCAAGCACTTTCACACTCCTAGGTTGATGAGACAATACCTTGTTGGGTTCCCACTTGGATAAATCCAGCTGTGCATATCTTGTGTGAATGGCTAAATGCTTGACCACACTAGCTCCCCTCCACGGCACTCACTTATTCGGGTCAGCCAAGCATTAGTACCCATGAATCTCCCATGGCATACTTTCCATTTCCACAACAAGACTGCATGTTACGTGGGGCGGCTTCAAAGGACATAACCTTTTGCACCAACAAGATAGACAAGGTTTTGGCCTTTTTCTAAACAAGGGGTTCTAATTCGGGCATTCCGTTCGTGGGGGATTATCCAACATTGGCGAGAGTCCATTGTTGTCCATCTCATCGAAATAATCCTCGTGATATTGGCCTTTGTTCCAATATCCACACTTATATCCCGGGTGGAAGTCACTTGGCTTTAGCGTGTTCCCAGTTGGGTCGTTCCCTTGGGTGATTACTTTTTTCCACAAGGCAGGCCCTCTAAGTTAACAAAAACGAGCTAACATATCCCGTCGTTCACACAACCCTTGTTGAAAAACAAAGGGGAGAACCTCTGCAATATATCATGCTCACACTCGTATGTGTTGTTCAATTTTAAAATGCCCAAATTGAAGTGTGGAGGCAATATTTTTGACAAGTTAATATCACTAAAATGCTTTTGATTCTCAAGATCGCTATAAATCGTGAGAGAAGCGCATACGCATTTTAATGATATTAATTTGTTAAAAAGTTTGCAAAATACAAAAGACACATGTTCAATTTTAACCTTCAAAGCAATGATGAGTTCATTTTAGGAGCACCAAGATTAAATGTGAAGTTTTCCTTGTTCAATTTTAAGTCCAAATTGAAATCTAGTATATTTCTAAGGTTCAATTTTAACCAAAAGATGAAGTCAAAATGGTTAATTTTAAGCCCCAAAAAATAGATGTGAGACGTTTTAAAACTAAAATAAAGATTTAGCTCAACAAGCATTAAAAAATGCTTTTGTGAATTTCTCCAATCTTGTGTTCGCCTTGATTTAATTCCAATATTCAACCTTCAAGAGAAAATACAAAGTTACTAAAAATATCTCATGCATCAATGCCCTAATCATAAAAAAAAAAATTGCCATTTAACTTAACCCCCTTAAAAAAAAAAAATTCTTCCTCACTGTTTATTTCCCAAAATTAAATCCTCTGTCGTTTTACCACAGGCTATGGTATTGCGGTTGGCGGTTTGCATAGACAGTCATGGCAGGCTTTACCGCATGACTGCTGACAGCTGGGTGGACAACTAGGGTAACGCGGTGGTGGGTAACGGTTACCGCACGACCACTGGCGGTTAAGTGGCAGACCACGGGGATGTGGTGATGGTTGAGGACAGATGACGAGGTGGTTACCATGCTAACGTGAGTAAGGGAGGGGTAATGGGAAGTGATGAGGTGCGGCCAAATGACAGGCAGAGTCACAGTTAGTGAGTTTACCGCGATATCGCAGAGGATCGAAGGGCGGACTGTGGGATGGCGGTGACAGTTAAACAGACTGGTAGCGCATGGCTAACCGCACCACCGCGGTAGAGGAAAGTTACCCGGCGGTAACGCAATGAGCACCACTCTACTGCGGACGGCTGGGATGAGGTGGCGTCTAAGCGGTAAAGAGACAACAGGCAACGATAGCGATACCACAGTAATCCGGTGAGAGGATTAACAACCGGAGAGCAGTACCGCAAGGAGATGGAACGAAGGGCGCGGTGGAGAGGTAGAAGACAGAGATGAACAGCGAGTGGAAACCGTGATACCGCGGGTGACCAAAGCAAGTGGCACGATAACGAGGTAAGAGGTGGCGGAGGAAACTATGAGGCGTTAGTGAGAATTAACGCACAACCACAGGGGGCCCCATCATAGACTGCACTAACGTGGTGGGAAGAGTAAACAGTGAATGGATACTTCACCGCAGAACCGTGAGAGGTGGACATGGGGGCATGGTAGAGCGGTGGAAGATGGGAACGAAGGCTGAGAAAGATGTCCGACACCACTGTATGGCGGGTGAACAGACTGAGAGGCATGGTAGCACAGGAGATGGCTGGACGACAATACCAAAAGGATGTCTACACAGGGGTGTGGTAAAGAGCTGAGGCAATGTTGTGAGAGAACCGTGAGGAGAAAGGAGAGCACAGGGAGGAGGAAAAAAAATTCACAGTTAGACCGAAAGATTTGAATAAACAAAATTAAAGCTTTCCCTTATCAAATAAAGATTTTTTCCTTTACTCAGGCCGGATGATGTTAAACATATATATATAAAAGAAAAGCAACGGTTACTGTCGACACGACAGTAAAGTATGTTGAGCAATATTTCCTGCAGACAGAGATATCAGTGGGATTGTAAAAGGAATAAAATCTCAAGACTTGAGCCCTCCTTCTAGCGCCAGAATGCGGATGCTAAAAATCTGCAACCAAAATCATCTCAAACAATTTCATGTTGTTAGCATGAAAGTTAGTTTAAAACAGCAAATTTAACATCCCTATGAGATATTCAATCATGTCTAAATATGCAACTAATGAGCATAAAAGCAGGTTAAATAGAAGCATATAAAAACACGATTAAACCTTCATCCCATAGTGGATTGGTGCCACCATTGTTGTGTAGTAAGCAGCCCTTTCCCAATCCTTGAACAAGCTAAATGATGGTATGAGTAAGATTAATTCTTAAATGAAGAGAATAACCTTGCATGAAGATGTGGATATTGAACTAAATTTGAGTATAGTAAGTCTACTCAAAATTGTGGATGGATAATGAGGAGAGAAGCCTCCAATTTATAGATTTCTAAATTGGAAAAGAGAGTAAAATAGAGTAATGTGGGATCATTCAACATCCAATGGCCAAGTGCCATTTGTCAAGATGTGAATGGCTGAAGGTTGTGCACATTTTGGCCAAAGTGCCAATAAATGCAATTAGGTGGCATTTCAAATTTGAGAAATGAAATGTGAGGGGGAAAACGGAATGAAATAAATGCCACTTGGCTCAATGCACAAGGACATGTAAGAGGAATGAATGCCCTGTTGGATGTACAAATCCACTTGGCCTTTTGAATTCAAAAGAGGAATATTCTCTTTTTGATGCTTTGTGAGGGAAAATAGGAGAATTAATAAATCAAAGTAATTGATTTATTGTGCAAGTTGCATTCTCTAGAGGATTTTAGGGAGAGGGATTAAGTTAATCATGGATTTGACTAGCTTAATGAAGAATTAGGTGATGTGACAATTTATACTTAGATTCAAGTCAGAAATTGAGAGGAAATGATTTATTAAATAAATGATTTGATTTATTTAACCAAAGAGAATAATGTTAGATTAAATCAAACAAGGTTCAATTTAATGAGAAGACTTAGGGATTAATAAAATGATTTATTTAATTAAAAGAGGAATTACATAAATAATTAAATAAAATTGATTTATTTAATTAACATGAGATGAAGAGTGATGAATTTAATCAAATACAGATTGTTCGATTAAATGACTAGCAAAAGAGATGATTCAGGATGAAATGGTGTTAATAGATCAGGATTCAATGTGTCAAACTAAATTGTACATTTTCCATGTCTACAGGATTAAAATCCTTTTAATAAATCAAAGTAACCTAGTACGATCAATTGGATCAATAAGAAGATTTTTTCAATCACATTTTTTCACGTTTATACAAGGTGTAAACAAAATTTAGTGCTAAACAATTAGAATTGTAACCAATACCAACCACCTATTATTGAACTTGTTTGACTCTGCATATCTAGCAAATTACTAGTCTTTCTATTCAATCATATATAATTCACTTTAGGAGCTTTGGAAAGTATAAATTTCCAAGTAACTACATCTATTAACTAAACATATTTAATACCTTGATATTGCTTATACAATTTATACCAAATTAGCAATTACATGTACTTCACCTCCCATTGTTGTCATAAGTAAATTTCATTAGTTAAGAGTAACATATTTTTTAAATATTTTTCATTAATAAGGTCAACTTGCCTAATTCTAGCAGAGCTTGAAGAGTATGGAGTCATCAACCTAACAAGTTAAATCCATTCATTGGTTCAAAAAATTTGAAAGTATAATCATAGAGCCTGACATCCTCTTAGGACTTGAAACTTGCATTTTTGAGATCCAACATCTCCCTCCCTCCATCCCTCCCTCTCTACCCTAATCCCTCAACACTATACCCTCAACCCTTAAAACCTCTACCCTCTACCCTCTACCTAATACCCTCTACCCTCAACCGTTAAACCCAAGTAAAATCTCTACCCTAATCCATCAACCCACAACCCTTAATCCCTCAACCCTTAAACCCTCAACCCTCAACCCTCAACCCTCAACCCTCAACCCTCAACCCTTAAACCCTAATCCCTCAACCCCTATACCCTCTACCCTATACATTGGACCCTCAACCCTAATCCATCAACCCTATACCCTCAACTCTCTACCCTCAACCTTAAAACCTTGAACCTCAGTCCTTAAGGGGTAGAGGGTATAAGGATTAAGGGTTTATGGTTTAACGGTTTAGGGTTGAGGATTTAGGGTTAAGGGTAGAGGGTTTAGAGTATAGGTTTAAGTGTATATGGTTAAATGATTAAGGTTGAGGGTCTAACGTATATGGTAGAGGGTATAAGGGTTTAGGGTTTAAGGTTTGAGGATTGAGGGATTAAGGGTTGAGGGTTGAGAATTGAGGGTTAAGGGTTTAATGTATAGGGTAGAGGGTAGATGGTTTAAGGGTTGCGGGTTGAGGTTCGAGAGTTTAAGGTCGAGGACACAGAGTTGAGGTTATAGGGTTGATGGATTAGGGTTGAGGGTTTAGGCCTAAAGGTAGAGGGTTGAGGTTTTAAGGGTTGAGGGATAAACGGTTAAGGGTTGATGGATTAGGGTAGAGAGTTTAATTGGGTTTAGGGGTTTAAGGGTTGATGGCTTAGGGTTGAGGATAGAGGGTATTGGGTTGAGGTTAGATGGTAGAGGATTTAAGGTTTTAGGATTAAAGAGTTGAGGTTTGAGGGTTTAGGGTATAGGGTTGAGTTTTTAAGGTTTTAAGGGTTAAGGGTATAGGTTTTAGGGATTAGGAAAGAGAGGGAGGGATGGAGGGAGAGATAGAGGGAGAAGTGAGATATAGAGGAGGAGAGAAGAGGAGGGAGGGACAAGTATAGATGAGGGTTGAGGATCTAATGTATAGGTTACAGGGATGATAATTGAGGGTATAGGGTTGAGGACCTATAAGGTTTATGGTTTAAGGTATTGGGTTGAGGTTATAGGGTTGAGGGATTAGGGTTGAGGATAGAGGGCATTGGGTTGAGGGTAAAGGGTAGAAATTTTAAGGGTTTAGGGATGAGGGTAGAGGGTTTATGATATAGGTTTGAGAGATTAGGGTTAAGGGTAGAGGGGAGAGAGATGGGAGTGATTGAGTGAGAGAGAGACCTAAGAGAGAGAGATGGAGGGAGTGGGAGATAGATAGAGGGTAGAGGTTTTAAGGTTTTATAGTTTAAGGGTTAATGTTTTAGGGTGTATGGTTAAGGGTAGAGGGGGTGATATCTAAGAAAGGGAGAGGGGGTAGGAGGGAGAGTCTTGAGAGAGAGGAGGGAGTGGGAGATAGATAGAGGGTAGAGGGTTAAGGGTAGAAGGTAGATGGTTTAAGGGTTAAGGGTACATGGCTAAGGGTAGAGGGGAGAGACATAGGAGAGATTGAGTGAGAGAGAATGGAGAGAGGGATAGGGTGTAGTAGGGAGATACTTGAGAGAGAGAGCAAGAAAGATAGAGAGAGAGAGGGGGAGTGGGAGAGAGAAAAAGGGTATAGGGTAGAGGGTTTTAAGGGTTTAAGGGTTAACGGTTTAGGGTTTATGGTTAAGGGTAGAGGGGAGAGAGACTAAGGGAGTGACTAAGAGAGAGAGACCTGAGAGAGGGAGAGGGGTAGGAGAGAAAGGGTTAAGAGAGAGAGTGAGGGAGTGAGAGAGAGAGACTTGAGAGAGGGAGAGGGGGTAGGAGGGATAGTCTTGAGAGAGAGAGGGAGGGAAAGGGAGAGAGATAGAGGGTAGAGGGTTAAGGGTAGAGGGTTTAAGGGTACATGACTAAGAGTAGAGGGGAGAGACATAGGAGTGAGCGAGTGAGAGATAGACTTGAGAGAGTGAGAGGGTGTAGGAGGGAAAGGTTTGAGAGAGAGATAGAGGGTAGAGAGTCAAGGTTATAGGGTAGAGGGTTTAAGGAATAAGGGTTTAGGGTTTAGGGTTAAGGGGAGAGGGGAGAGAGATAGAGGGAGTGATTGAGAGAGAGATAATTGAGAGAGGGAGAGGGGGTAGGAGGGAGAGAGAGAGGGTAGAAGGTTTAACCATTTAGGGTTTAAGGGTTAAGGTTTTAGAGTTTAGTGTTAAGGGTAGAGGGGAGAGAGATAGAGGGATTTAGTGAAAGAGAAAGAGGGAGGGAGTTGGAGAGAGATAGAGGGTACAGGGTTAAGGGTACAGGGTACAGGATGAAAGGTAGAGGAGAGAGATATAGGAGTGAGTGAGTGAGTGAGAGACATGAGAGAGGGAGAGGGAGTAGGAGGGAGATACTTGAGAGAGAGAGAGGGAGG